>OY821519.1:6512167-7112167 GCA_963682025.1 Cordilura impudica
CAAAACTTGTGAATCTATTACACCAGGTAACTGTTCTGAATATCCGACCGTATTACAGTTACGTGAACTAAAATATAGTAAAGATAGTAAAATGTATAAGTTATCATGTAATGATGAGCGGAAGAATGTACTTCAAATGTTGACTAAGAAGTACAACGAAACTCGGCCAACTTCTTTGTGCCAAGGAGTTATACCTATTAAAGATCAAAAATTGGAAGATCTAAAGATTGTTGAAATCATTAATCCATAAGTATTATCATTCTTTTTATGACAATTTACTTCAAACCGGTTAATAATCTAAGTCCTTGATAACAGTTAATGTTTAAAGATATTAATTAATATTTTTTATTCAAAAATTTATTTCAGTAAATAAATGTGAAAAAAAAAATTGGTCTAAGTTATTAAAATTTGATCTCAGAAAACATTTTTTTTTTTTTTTTTTTTTTTTTTTTGAGTGACTATTTTCAACTTTATTTATACATGCAAAACCTCGTAACTGACATTTCACTTGAAACTTAGTAAAACTTTAACTCGTATCTCAAAACCTAACCAAAAATTAAGCTTAAAATATTTTCCAAAGCATAACTAACATACATACATGTCTATAAGAAGGTAATAAAACTTTCAAATTAACAATAAATTATTAAATTTTTTTTATTATATTTCAAAATAAAATGTTCCTTGTCTCTCCTGTAGGGTAGTGTTTTTTGAGATACGAGGTTACGTTAGAGTACCCACGATATGTATTCTGAAGCCCAACAGATTTTAGAGAATTTTTTTTAAGTCTTTTGAAGCTCCTCACGAAAATTGATTTTATTTAAAAAATTGAAGTATCGAAATAAAATTGTTTAAAAAAAATGTATTTTGATGTGTAAACATCTATACGCGCAGGGAGGTCAATTTCAAAAACTGCGTAACATGTAAGCGTAACATGTGAGTCGTAAGACAAAATGTGATTGTATTAGTGAAAAAACTATGATATTATGATAACCTGTTTGAAAATTAAAAATGAAAAATAAAAAACTAAAAAATGAAAAATGAAAAATGAAAAATGAAAAATAAAAAATGAAAAATGAAAAATGAAAAATAAAAATAAATTAAAAAAAAAAATAAAAGTGAAAAAAAAAATTAAAAATGAAAAAAAAAAAATTAAAAAAAAAAATGAAAAATGAAAAATGAAAAATGAAAAACGAAAAATAAAAAATGAAATATGAAAAATGAAAAATGAAAAATGAAAAATGAAAAATGAAAAATGAAAAATGAAAAATGAAAAATGAAAAATGAGAAATGAAAAATGAAAAATGAAAAATAAAAAATGAAAAATAAAAATGAATAATGAAAAATAAATTAAAAATGAAAAATGAATAATAAAAAATAAAAAATGAATAATAAAAAATTAAAACTAAAAAATTTAAAATAAAAAATTAAAAATAAACATGAAAAATAAGAAATGAAAAATGAAAAACTAAAATTGAAACTGAATAATGAAAAATAAAAAATGAAAAATGAAAAATGAAAAATGAAAAATGAAAAATGAAAAATGAAAAATAAAAATTAAAAGTGAAAAAAAAATTAAAAATTAAAAAATAAAAAATTAAAAAAAAAAAATGAAAAATGAAAAACGAAAAATGAAAAAAGAAAAATGAAAAATGAAAAATAAAAAATAAAAGATGAAAAATAAAAATGAAAAATGAAAAATGAATAATGAAAAATTAAAAATGAAAAATGAAAAATGAAAAATGAAAAATGAAAAATGAAAAATGAAAAATGAAAAATGAAAAATGAATAATAAAAAATAAAAAATAAAAAATTAATAATAAAAAATTAAAACTAAAAAATTGAAAATAAAAAATGAAAAATAAAAAATGGAACATGAAAAATAAGAAATGAAAAATGAAAAACTAAAATTGAAACTGAGTAATGAAAAATGAAAAATGAAAAAGAAAAATGAAAAATGAAAAATAAAAAATGACAAATAAAAAATTAAATATAAAAAATGAAAAGTAAAAAAATAAAAATAAAAAATGGAAATTAAAAAATAATATTTTAAGTGGTGCGTGGTAAAGAAGAAACAAAATTTAAAAAATTGCATATTAATTACAGTAGTAATTGCAATATGTCTGAAAAATGACGATAAATCTAACAAATTAAAAAATAATAATTCAAAAATAAATAATAAAAATTGGAAAATGAAAAATGAAGAAAAAAATTAAAAATGAAAAATAAAAAATTTAAAATGAAAAATGAAAATTTAAAATGGAAAATTAAAATTAAAAAATTAAAAATTAAAAATAAAAAATTATAAAAAAAAAAATTAAATATTAAAAAAAAAAAATTTAAATGAAAAATGAAAAACGGAAAATGAAAAATGAAAAACGGAAAATTTAAATAAAAAATAAAAAACGAAAAATTAACCGGTTAAAATAATAAATAATAATAATAATAAGTCATACGATTTCTGTTTGATTATAAGAAAGTGCTATAAAAAATCTTTAGTTACTAGATGTTTACGCATTTTCCCTATGGTCGGACTCACATAATTTTTTTTTTTCATGATCAGCATAGCTGTTTGAAACAAAATTGGATACACTTTTCCTATGTCGAGATTTGAACTTTTTCGGCTTTTTGATAATCAGAAATAGAATTTTATTTCGGTATCTCATTTGATAAATTTGCAGATCACGTTTTTAAGTTTTATTTAATAGTAAATATTCTTACATTTACTCACATTTCCATATAGTTCAGCTGCTTCCGAAAAATCATAATATAATAAAATAAAATGTAACAAAAATATTGTCCAGAAATTAAAATGATTCTTAATAGTGGCGAATTGTACCTGAAACTAATTTGTTGTCCTCTATTTATGGTAAAATAACATTTAATTTTTTTTTTTAGTTATTTAGTCTTTAATTAAAAAAAACATTCGTTTTTGTTTTCGTTTGTGTATACTCTGAAGTAAAAATAAAGTTAATAATTAAATTGAACTAATAAATATGTTAATAGATTGAAACTAAATAATCAAAAAAAAAATTTATATTGTTTTATTTTAGGACCATCTATTTTAAACTTTGATTAACAACATTTTCTGCTCATGGCAACACTATTCACAATGCAAATCACACCTGTACTTCTAAAGTGAGTCAAAATTTACAAAATTTCAGTAGAGGCAAAAAACGTTTTTTCTTTTTATATTTACTATAAAATTTCAAACAGTTGTTTCATTGTCAAGAATTGCGAATAATAAGTAGTTGTTTTTGCGATTTTTTCAGCGATCATCAAAAATAACAATTTCTTTGGGTGCAACTCAAAATATATATTTTTAGTGGATTCTGAAGAAGCTACTCTTATAACACAAAGAGAGTTACAACTGTATTTTTTTTGCGAAAGACTTGAAAAATCGATGTAAGATTTTTACAGTGGATAGATATGACCACTGTGTGTCGTTATCTCGCAAAAAGTGAAAATTGGAAAATTTTTAGTTGACTCACTTTAAAGGTACAAGTGCGATACGAATCATATATTTTGAACATATTAATATTTTTTTAAATTTTGAATGTTTTCAAAGTTTTTATTTCTGTTATTCTTCTAAATGCTAACATAAAATTCTCACACTGCCTCATGCCATCCTGATGCACATGTAAATATGCGAATATTACAGAGAACTGTCTGTTTCCGTCTGTTCGATTTGACGCCTAATGCACTAAAGCAACACATATTCTACATTAAATAATATTTATGTTTATACATGTAAGATGTATAAAATATAATTAAAAAACACACACATATATATGCACTAAGTTAATTTTAATGCGTAAACGTTAAATATTGTAGTCTAGCAGAACAGTGTAATCTAGGTTAACGTTACATCCAGTTCAAACAATTTGCGGTATTTGAAGTTGGTTACTAATTTTGGTATTTTATTTATTTGTGCATTAATATTTTTGTACCCTACACTACACTGAGGGTATAATATTTAGCTTTCTATTATACCGATCGGTTCAGAATAACTTCCTGAGTAGATTTAGCGATTTCCATCCTATGTGTGCATGTGAAACTCACAATCAAACTACAGGTGGAATATATGAATATATTTTCATGAAATGTAGTACACCAGTTTTGATTTAGCTGCCTTTTTTTTAAGTGCAATGTGCCTCTAACTGCACAATATTTTTGTTTTGTTTTTATTTTTAAAAATTCAGTAATAATTCCCTCCTCAAAATTTTTGGAATTTTTAAATTATTTTCATAAAAAGTAAATCATGATTTTTTTATAGCACTTTCTTAAAACCAAACAGAAAGCGTACAACTTATAACAATCAACTACAGGGCTCTGTTAGTAAAAAAAATATTTATTATTATTTATTATTTTAACCGGTTAATTTTTAATTTTTCGTTTTTTATTTTTTATTTTTAATTTTTCGTTTTTCATTTTTCGTTATTCATTTTTCATTTTTAATTTTTTTTAATGTTTAATTTTTTTTTCATTTTTTATTTTCAATTTTTAATTTTTTAATTTTAATTTTTCATTTTTTATTTTTCATTTCTTATTTTTTTCTTAATTTTCCTATTTTTATTATACCCTATACCACTATGTGGTTTGGGTATAATGACTTTGTGCTGCTATTTGTAACAACCAAAAATATTTGACCTACACCCATCTTTAATTATACCGATCGAATCAGAATCACTATCTGATTCGATTTAACGATGTCCGTCCGTCCGTCTGACCGTCTGTGTGTCCATGTAAAGCTTGTAATCAAACTGCAGGTCGCAAATATGAATATATTTTGATGAAATTTAGTATTTAATCTTCTATCTACCATGGGCGCTGTTGAAATTGGTGAGAATCGGTCCATGTTCAGACCTAGCCCCCATACAAATGACCCCTATGAAATCATCATATATTGCCATGAGATCCAAATTATCATACAAATCTTGGTCAAATTGGGTTTATATGTACATATTACATCCATTAATGAGTAGTACATAAATGATCCCTATTGGACAACTTTTAGTCATAGGCTCCATATAGAGCTGCTTCCCGATCTTCACTTAAATCTATCAAAAAACTAAAATATTGCACTGATTCTTCTCAAATTTTGTTTGTATATATTTTTTCAAAGTGTAAGTGACTTTACCAGATATGGTCAGGATCGGTCCTTTTTTGGACCTAGTCCCCATATAGACATATCATCTGATATGAACTTTTTCATATCTGCAGCCAAAAAAAATTAATAAAAATGCCACTCAAATTTGGCTTATGCTTATTTGCTATATCTAATTAGTTGAACCGAAGAGATAGGGTGTCTAAACCATGGTGTAGGGTATCGCATAGTCGGGCTAGACCGACTATAATTTTCTTACTTGTTTTTCTATTTTCATTTTTCATTTTTTATATTTAGTTTTTTATTTTTCATTTTTATTTTTCATTTTTCATTTTTTATTTTTCATTATTCATTTATATTTAATTTTTCATTTTTCATTTCTTATTTTCATGTTTCGTTTTTTATTTTTCATTTTTATTTTTAATTCTTTAGTTTTAGTTTTTTATTATTCATATTTTATTTTTTATTTTTAATTTTTCCTTTTTGATTTTTTTTTTAGTTTTTTATTTTTCATTTTTAATTTTTCATTTTTAATTTTTTATTTTTCATGTTTCATTTTTTATTTTTCATTTTTATTCTTAATTTTTATTTTCCATTTAATTTTTTTTTTATTTTTCGTTTTTCATTTTTTATTTTTCGTTTTTCATTTTTCATTTTTCGTTTTTTATTTTTCATTTTTAATTTTTCATTTTTAATTTATTATTCATTTTTTATTTTTCATTTTTTATTTTCCATATTTTATTTTTCATTTTTTTATTTTTCTTTTTTTATTTTTCATTATTCATTTTTAATTTTTCGTTTTTCATTTTTCATTTTTCGTTTTTTATTTTTCATTTTTATTTTTAATACTTTAATTTTAATTTTTTTATTATTCATATTTTATTTTTTATTTTTAATTTTTCCTTTTTGTTTTTTTTTTTAGTTTTTTAATTTTCATTTTTAATTTTTCATTTTTAATTTTTTATTTTTCATGTTTCATTTTTTATTTTTCATTTTTATTCCTAATTTTTATTTTCCATTTAATTTTTTTATTTTATTTTCCGTTTTTCATTTATTATTTTTCGTTTTTCATTTTTCGTTTTTTATTTTTCATTTTTCATTTTTCATTTTTAATTTATTATTCATTTTTAATTTTTCATTTTTTATTTTCCATATTTTATTTTTCATTTTTTTATTTTTTTTTTATTTTTTATTTTTCATTATTCATTTTTAATTTTTCGTTTTTCATTTTTAATTTTTTATTTTTAATTTTTAATTTTTAATTTTTAATTTTTAATTTTTAATTTTTAATTTTTAATTTTTAATTTTTAATTTTTAATTTTTAATTTTTAATTTTTAATTTTTAATTTTTAATTTTTAATTTTTAATTTTTAATTTTTAATTTTTAATTTTTAATTTTTAATTTTTAATTTTTAATTTTTAATTTTTAATTTTTAATTTTTAATTTTTAATTTTTAATTTTTAATTTTTAATTTTTAATTTTTAATTTTTAATTTTTAATTTTTAATTTTTAATTTTTAATTTTTAATTTTTAATTTTTAATTTTTAATTTTTAATTTTTAATTTTTAATTTTTAATTTTTAATTTTTAATTTTTAATTTTTAATTTTTAATTTTTAATTTTTAATTTTTAATTTTTAATTTTTAATTTTTAATTTTTAATTTTTAATTTTTAATTTTTAATTTTTAATTTTTAATTTTTAATTTTTAATTTTTAATTTTTAATTTTTAATTTTTAATTTTTAATTTTTAATTTTTAATTTTTAATTTTTAATTTTTAATTTTTAATTTTTAATTTTTAATTTTTAATTTTTAATTTTTAATTTTTAATTTTTAATTTTTAATTTTTAATTTTTAATTTTTAATTTTTAATTTTTAATTTTTAATTTTTAATTTTTAATTTTTAATTTTTAATTTTTAATTTTTAATTTTTAATTTTTAATTTTTAATTTTTAATTTTTAATTTTTAATTTTTAATTTTTAATTTTTAATTTTTAATTTTTAATTTTTAATTTTTAATTTTTAATTTTTAATTTTTAATTTTTAATTTTTAATTTTTAATTTTTAATTTTTAATTTTTAATTTTTAATTTTTAATTTTTAATTTTTAATTTTTAATTTTTAATTTTTAATTTTTAATTTTTAATTTTTAATTTTTAATTTTTAATTTTTAATTTTTAATTTTTAATTTTTAATTTTTAATTTTTAATTTTTAATTTTTAATTTTTAATTTTTAATTTTTAATTTTTAATTTTTAATTTTTAATTTTTAATTTTTAATTTTTAATTTTTAATTTTTAATTTTTAATTTTTAATTTTTAATTTTTAATTTTTAATTTTTAATTTTTAATTTTTAATTTTTAATTTTTAATTTTTAATTTTTAATTTTTAATTTTTAATTTTTAATTTTTAATTTTTAATTTTTAATTTTTAATTTTTAATTTTTAATTTTTAATTTTTAATTTTTAATTTTTAATTTTTAATTTTTAATTTTTAATTTTTAATTTTTAATTTTTAATTTTTAATTTTTAATTTTTAATTTTTAATTTTTAATTTTTAATTTTTAATTTTTAATTTTTAATTTTTAATTTTTAATTTTTAATTTTTAATTTTTAATTTTTAATTTTTAATTTTTAATTTTTAATTTTTAATTTTTAATTTTTAATTTTTAATTTTTAATTTTTAATTTTTAATTTTTAATTTTTAATTTTTAATTTCTAATTTTTAATTTTTAATTTTTAATTTTTAATTTTTTTTTTTATTTTTCATGTTCCTTTTTTTCATTTTTAATTTCTTAAATTTCATTTTTCATTTTTTATTTTTCTTTTTTCATTTTAAATTTTTAATTTTTCATTTTTTATTTTTCATTTTTCAGTTTTCATTTTTCATTTTTCATTTTGCATTTTTCATTTTTCATTTTTCAGTTTTCATTTTTCATTTTTCAATTTTCATTTTTCATTATTTATTTTTAATTTTTTATTTTTCATTTTTCAGTTTTCATTTTTCATTTTTCATTTTTCATTTTTTATTTTTCATTTTCAAGTTTTCATTTTTCATTTTTCATTTTTCATTTTTCATTTTTAATTTTTTATTTTTCATTTTTTATTTTTCATTTTTTTTTTTTTTCATTTTTTATTTTTCATTTTTAATTTTCAAACAGGTTATCATAATATCATAATTTCTTCACCAATACAATCACATTTTGTCTTACGACTCACATGTTACGCTCACATGTTGCGCTCACATGCTACGGTTACATGTTATGCTGTTTTTGAAATTTACCCCCCCCTGCACGTATAGATGTTTACACATCACAAATCCCTTTTAGCTGCCTCTTACGAAAAAAAAAAAATCCAAAAAAGTGGAGCGAAAAAGACGTTATCAAATTTGATTATTTTACAATCACTGGGACTCCCGAAAATGATCTGGAGATCAATGAAGAGGTGGAGTTTTAAAATATAAAATAGGCCAAAAGTGATCAGTTATCATTGCATGGTAGTGCTCACGGTTCACTGTAATGCATTTGCCTTCCGCAGCTTCGAAGAAAAATGGCAATGGCCTAATGATATCGCCGGCACTGAAACCACACGAAATGGAGCATTGGTTGGTATGCTTTATCTTTACGTCAGTCATTTGGGGATTTTCTGTGCCTAGATGCGACATAACTACCGAGATGGAAATGAGTTGCGTAAGAAAAAATAATTTGTCGGTAAAAAAAATACTCATATTCCACCACGAGTTCCATTCTCAATATTTCACAACGTAGAAAATGTTGAAAACCACATTAGTGTTGTTTAGTAATTCAAAATGCAAACACTATAGGGACTGCCCTGTATTTATTTATTTTTTTTATTTTTTTTTTTTATTTAAAACCTTTAAGTTTGAAAATCTTGCCAGCAAAAAAAGCCATAATGATTGCAAAGTTTTTTCTTTAACATCAAAATACTTAGGTTCCTGAAGACAGCAAAATATTCCAACAACTTAACGAAAGTGATGTTTAAAGTGTGTGTAAAAAGATCCATTACCTGGCTGGATTTATATACAAAATATTTTGTCTTTTTACATTGTTTGATGAAAATCCACATACACTATTCAAAGAATATGCAAAAGGTACTTCAAGGTAACCACTAAAAAAAAACCATAGAATGATTTATTATTAAAATTGTGAACAATTAAAAATAAATGTTTTAACCACTAGATGTCGGAATTTGAGGAGAACCTTTAAATAAGTGGTCTATTTACGTCTCAACAATTTTGCTTTAACATGAAAATTACTTTGATGTATCAACAATTATGTGGAAACTTCCATCAAGCCATTAAGTTTTGCTGCTGGTGCTGCAGAAAGGGATGATAATAATGAATTTTAGTGAAAGCTAAATACTATTGCGGCCACAATAACTGCCATTAGTTGACTACCGATGAGAATGTTAAAAATACCAATTACATTGTTCACTGATAATCCGTTGTGTATAGTTACCGAAAAATTCCTATTTATTTAGCATTCAAATCCTACCAACCACTATTTTTAAAGTAATTTTATCTGTTCATCGTTTTTCAAAAGTACGGCTAAATTAAGAGGTTGCTTGAGAAACAGAGTTAACCCGTCATTATGTATGTTATAAGTTCGTTGTTATGTGTATTCAACCAAGTGAACTAGTATTTGTAAATCATTCATATTACACAGTGTTAATGACGATGGTAGTGCCTAGGATGAGAACGAGAAGAATAATTAATAAAGGGTTATGATTAACCGTGAACAGAAAGTCATATTTCCAGTGTGGTCATAGTGGTTATGTTGACAGTACACGTATGATGAATAAATGATTTTTTTTTTTTTTTTTGGATCCATTCTAACCAAACATGTACGTGCAACCGTCAAAAATTCCACTTTTTGTTTTCTCTTTTTTTAAGATGTGTCATTGCAGGCGTTAACTGAAATTGTGGTTGGTACGAAACGTGTATAAACTAAGAAATCATAAATATTTTACTTGATAATCCTTGTAGATGAAATTAAGAGGTTTAAAAAATTTGAGAAGATTACTAAATTGAAATCTTTAAGATAAATCTCTTTTAAATAAAAACGAAACCAGTAAGAAAATTTAGTAGGTCTAGACCAATAAAGTGGATACAGAAAATAAGCATAAACCAAATTTGAGTGGCCTTCTTATTATTTTTTTTTGCCTGCAGATATGAAAAAATTGATATCGAATGTTTAACTTATATGGGAACTAGAATTACCAATTAAGCATATGCAAACCAAATTTTAGCAACATCCGCATTATCACTTGGATCTTGTGGCAATTTAAACCGATCTCATAGGGGCCATTTGTATGGGGACTAAGTCTGCACATGCACCCATTTGCACCAATTTCAATAGCGTTTATTCTATGGCCGATGGAAGCTCATTGGCAAATTTCCCTAAAATATATTTATATTTATGACCTGCAGTTTGATTGAAAAGCTTAGAGATTACGGACAGACAGATGGACGGACGGACGGGCAACACTAAATCGACTTACACAAGTATTCTGAGTCAGAAAATGATTATGAGTCGATTGGTTTAGTAGAATATGGGTCTAAGTCCAATATTTTTGGTAGTTACAAATATCAACAAAAACTCTATTTCAGAGTATAATGAATATTTTACTTGTAAATAAAAACTGATGTCCTAATCTTGTAATACGCAACGACTCACTTTACCATGCGTTGAAAAAATTTGTATTTTGTTAATCACAGGGCTTATACAAGTGACGGTTCGCATTATAACTGATTCTTGAGTTATTTTCGATTCAAATGTTTTAAAAAGTAAATTTTGTAAAGCGCAACGCTAACTTTTTTTTATCACTTTAAGTGCTGAAATAAATGCTGTAAGTTTTCTAGCGTTAGCTTAAAATATTATTTAAACATTAATAAAAGTTAAAAATATTTGATTTTGTTGGTGTCTTCTACACTTTTAGTTACCAACCGATTTTGACAAAAAAAATATACCCTTTGAAAGGTATTTTTTTGAGATGTGCATCATATTTGCAGATTTTCACCATCTGGTACATTTTTTTGGAGAAAAAATAATTTAAAATTGCTACCAACACACACATAAAACACGTAATTAAGCTTCAAATAAAAGACTATACAATACTGTGTGTGTGTGTTTATTAAATTTTTATTGAATATTGAAATGGCTAAAATTGATTTGCATATCTTCAGGCTCTTATATAATTATATATTATTTATATAGTTATATATATTCTCAATGTTTAACAAATATTTATAATGAAATTTAATGAACTATATTTATAAATTCACGATTTAGTGAATTTTATTAAATATTTATAAATTTTTTATTTACAATGTGTATTAAAAAACTTTAAAAGAAAAAAATTTTATGAAAAATTAAGGCAAATTTAGATAGTGTCTGGGATACTATTGTAAAAAAACTCAACACAAAAGGCCACCAACTACAACAGCTTCAAAGTGAAGAAAGATTTGTTGTCATATTTCCAAAAATATCTGAAAGATTTATATAAAATATCATTTTCCACGTATGGACTAACTACAAAGGAAGACTAAAATAAGTTTCGAATAACAAAGCAAGCATTCGGCAAACCGAGGGTGTCTGGGAGTTTGCGTTATTAGCGAACAAAGTCGACATTAGTATAAATGACTGTGTAGCTTGTCCTTGTCCACACGCTGTTAAATTTTATTTGACTTTCCGTTGTAGGGTTTCTGTATGGTGTTAACAAATATGGCAAGCATTAGTGTCATCCATCCATTTGAAATAATATATTAAAAATAAAGGATTATTATATAATTTAAATATTAAATTATTTATGATTTTATTTATTATATTATTCACTCGAACATACCTAAAAGCCAGTCTTTCAATTTGAAAACAAATTTAAAGAAAAAACCACTCTGGCGCACTCAAAGACCAAATAAAGGCATCACGATTGGCACTTGGATGACGAGAGTACACAAAAGTAATGACGAGGTTGGGATCACAAATCTAAAAAAAATGAGGTGTTTTATGTAAAAAAAAAGTAATACTGATCCAATTTTTACCAAACTATAATAGCCTTTTTCTATTATAATATAGATATAGCATGTCGTCTTTTGAGGGCAATGTTTTAATGCGTGTTTCATCAATGCATCCAATTACACCAAATTTCTGTAGCAAATTGAATTTAACATCCGTCCTGATTTCTGGTGTAATGTTAAACCTTTGAACCAATGCCTTTTGACAACCTACAGTTGCCAGAAAATATTGCGCCAATTTCGTAAATTTTGTAACTGCAGAAAAACTATGAGTTTCCTTAAGGGGTGTAAGGTTTTTAAGGGTAAAAAGACGTATTTTCATAATTTTTTTTGAGGAAACGAATAACGTTGGGTTACTTCTTTCACATACATGCTATAGCACATGATCTGAAGTATCTTTAAAAAATTTTCAATTCAAATTTTTGATAAATAATTCCGTGACAGCCAATCTCCGGAGACGCCTTGAAAAAGAGTTATTTTGCGGTGAACATCATAACTCGTTAACGGATTTTGTGAAATAAAAAGATCGAAATGCCGGTGATATGTTTCCCGAGGTAATCATGAAGAATTTTTTTCTTTTATTTGGCAGCATTTTGAAGTGAAATACGCGATTTTTGTATAAAAAAAAAATTCGGTGAATTTGTTGTAAAAAATAATCTAACCCATAAAAACAAAGTTTTTATTAAAACTCTTTCTTTCCTTATGTATATGAGTTTTGAATAACTCCGTGACTGTGCGTGACTATTTGTGTCTATCTTAAAATTAATCTTTGGCCACAACAAGTCTATGGACAAAGTTTTAGATCCATCGGATGAGGGGAAGTGGGGTTTTAATATCTCCGTGACTGTGCGGGACTATGCGAGACTGCGCGTTACTATGTCGAAGTTGATCTTTCTTTACATCAAGTATATGGACCAAGTTTGAGATCGATCGGATGGGGAGAAATAATATTTAGATCACTCCGTGACTGTGCGTGACCACACGTGACTGTGCGTGACTAAGTCAAAGTTAATCTTTTTTCACAGCAAGTGTATAGACCAAGTTTGAGATCGATCAGATGAGGGGAAATGACATTTAGATCACTCCGTGACTGTGCGTGACTGTGCGTGACTACCCCAAAATTTATCTGTAGTCACGACAAGACTATTGGCCAAGTTTCAGATCAATTGGATAAAGGCGGATTGAGGTCCGCCCATGGCAGACAGACAGACATACAGAGAGTATGAGTTAAAAGAAAGAGTTTAATAAGGGAAAATGATAAAAAAGAACTCTTCGTCATTACCTGGTGATTTCTGTGTAGAAATAGTGTATTAAGATATCAAGAGAATCGGTCGAGTAGATTTTGAATTATGATGTTCACGGAATTCAAACATGTTGTTTGCAAAAAAATCGATTTAAATGACGATCGTAAATGACGGTCGTTTGAAATGTTGTTCCTTCGTTAGTTTTGCTTATACTAAATTGAAATTTTAACACAACACTCTCGACATGTTGTACATTCAGACAAAATCTAAAACCGCCCCCCCCCCCCTTGTTAATGAAAACTGATGCCCTAATTCTGTAATACGCAACGAATCACCTTACCTTGCGGTGGCAAAATTTGAATTTTGTAAATCACTGCACTTTTTTTTTATCACTTCTGGTGTCAAATTGAATGATCTAATTTCTCTAGCGTTATGCCTGATTTTCACTATGTCATTTTCAATATCAATATTTGTCAATTATTATCAGTTGTAGGAAAACGGGTTATAATGTCTTGTCACTTCCAACTCCTGGCAACTTTTGACATCAAAAATGAAATTGCCAACATGTTGGTAATTTGTTTTTGTATGACAGCCGGATTTTTTGGTAGTTTACAAGATGTAATGCATGCGTAATTAATAGAAAATTTCCAAATGTTAGTTGAGGAAATTGTTTCTTGTTAGCTTATATGACATAATAAAAACCAGGCATTAGCTTAAAATATTATTTAAACATTAATAAAAGTTAAAAATATTATATTTTGTTGGTGTTTTGCGCAAAAAACTACAGAAATGAATATGAATATGAAAGCAATTTCTTGTGATCTCTTCTACACTTTTAGTTACCAACCGATTTTGACGAAAAATATACCATTTAAAAGGTGTTTTTTTTGCAGATGTCAAGTCATCAAGTACAATGTCATCAAGTACATTTTTTTGAAGTCAAATTCATTTAAAATTGCTACTAACACACACATAAAACACATATTTAAGCTTCAAATAGAATTTGTTACTTAAATTTGTTAGAGAAAATTATTTTTATTTTATATGTTTATATATGTAAAAAAAAATGTTTTCCAATTTTTTCAGCTTTCTCATCTTCATTAAAGATCACCATAGGCCTTTAGTAAAAATATGCATTATAGCCCTTCAAATGCCAGCTTTGGTCGAATTTTAAGGAATTTTCTCTAATGGAGGATTAAAATGTTCCTGGAAGTGCCGATGCTTTACAAAACAATTTCATGTGAAATTTTATAGGGAATATCAAAAAAAAAAAAAAAAGATACCCAGAAAAACTACCAATTTTGCTTTTCCATAGTCTTGGGCAATACCATGAAAATTTTCAAATGCCATGATATGAGACTGCAAACATACAGAGCCAAATCTTTTGAGAGTTTTTGTTATAATAATCCACCAAACTAGACCCATAATTTGTTGCACACTGTAATAATATATACTAGCAGATGCCAGCGCTCGAAATTCGAGTGCATTTTCTAGGCAACTTTATTTTTCAACTATGCCAATTCACAAACCAAAACTTTTTTGGTTTGTTATTATTGTGAATGAAGATAACAAACTCATTAACAAACACATTCACAAATTTAATAAACACACACATAGCATATGTATAACTTTATGTATGTGCTAGTAGCAACTTTAAATGCAATTTACTCAAAACAAAGAACAAAATTTTAAAATCTGTAATAGCTAAAAAGAAATACCTTTCAAATAATACACATTTGGTTAAAATCGGAATAAAACAGTAGAACAAAACATCGGTCACAATTAATCGCCTAGCCTTTTATATTATAGAATACTTTTTTTATTTTTGACGCCCTGTGTTTTTCTCTGCGCAAGTACACAAGAGTGGGGTAAGGTAAGTATGTCTCAGTTGTAAAATTTTCGTTACGTCAAAAAGAAGCGTAGAAATTATTTAATTTTCTTGAAAATTGTGTTCTATATGCTTTCCCAGAATCGCAGAATACTTGTTTGGATGCAAACTTCCATAATTTGAACATATTTATCTGTTTCCGTTGATTGTATTATACTAAAGAATAACTATAGAAATGAGAAAACAAAAACATATGCATTCACTCGAAATTCAGTCCAATTACTGTAGTAACAATAGAAGCTGAAATTCTTGTAACGTGCATGAATATTTTAGTAATAGATAAACTAACGTCCTTCATGAATAAAATTTGAAATAAAAACAAAATAAGTTTGATCATCTGAAATCAGAAATCTTTCAAGTTGAAAATATTTCAAGTCCCGTGTCCGTCGTGTCTTTTAACAAAATTTTCTACATTAAAAATTATCAGAAAATTATAATCCGGCTGGACTGACTACACGATACCATATATCACGCGCTTAGAGACCCTATCTCTTAGGTCCAATTAATTAGATATAGAAAATACACATAAACCAAGTTTTAATGACATTGTTAATAATTTCTTTGCCTTCGGATGTGAAAAAGTTTAAATCGGCTGCCATAGTTTTATGGGGACTAGGTCGAAATATGGGCCAATCCTGACCATATTTGTTTGCAAAAGCATATACAGAGAAATTTAAGTGAAAATCGGGAATCAGCTTCACACGTCTCATTTATGTTTTATTTTTGGACTACTGATAAATATATGCAATAAACATACACAATTTGAGCGAGATCAAAACTATAATTTAGATATAATGGCAATTTAAGTCGATGTCATAGCTATCATCTTTATGCGGACTAGGTCTGCACATGCACCGATTTTCACCAGCTTCAATTGCGTTTATCCCATACCTGAGTAACATGGACACACGGACGGACGGGCGGACGGATATCTCTAAACCTCCTCTGAGTCGATCGATGTAATCAAAGATGGGTCTAGGTAAAATATTTGTGGTAGGTACAAATATCAGCACAAAGTCATTATACCCTGACCACATAGTGGTATAGGGTATAAAAAATATACCAATTTTTAAAATTTTGTCTGGCAAGTTCTGGGCCCTCTTTCTACCCTATACCACTATGTGGTTTGGGTATAATGATTTTGTGATGCTGTTTCTAACTACCAAAAATATTTCACTTATACCCATCTCTTATTATACCGATCGACTCAGAATCACTTTCTGAGTCGATTTAGCGATGTCCGTCCATCCATCCATGTAAAATTTGTAATCAAACTACAGGTCGCATATATGAATATATTTTGATGATATTTGAATGAACGCTATTGAAACTACTGAAATTCGGTCGATGTTCAGACCTACTCCGCATACAAATGACCCCTGTGAAATCGACTTAAATTGCCATAAGATTCAAATTATCATATAGATCTCGTTCAAATTGGGCTTTTGTGTGTTTATTTCATCCAAGAATAAACCCCATATGGCAATTCTTTATCATAGGCCGCATATAAAGCTGATTCCCGATTTTCACTTATATCTATCAAAAAACAAAAATATTGCACAGATTTTTCTCAAATTTGGTTTCTATATGTTTTTGTAAAAAATAAGTGACCTTGCCAGATATGGTCAGGATCGTTTCATTTTTCGACCAAGTCCCCATATAAATATAGCATTCGATATGAACATTTACATATTTAAAGAAAAAAAAATAATATCATTGGCACTCAAATTTGGTTTAAGCTTATTTTCCAATTAGTTGGGCCTAAGGGATGGCGTCTCTAAACGCATGGTATGGGGTATCGTATAGTCGGTCTAGGCCGACTATAATTTTCTTGTTTTAATTTAAAATCCCTAAACCTTACGACCAATGTTTTTTACTTCCAAAACCTTTATTGAAGCCTGATTTTGTTATAAGGATTTTGGAATATGTATTTGTACTATATTTTAGTCCGAGCTATATCTCACTAAGTCACAAACGCAATAAGAAACTGATTTATCTTGTGTATATTTACTACTTTATACAGTCATGTTGTCATAATGTTCACATGAACATCAACAGCAAAATGAAATTAATTCAATTAATTTCATCTTAATAAATTTAAGAAAAAATGACATTCAGGGGAAGAAAAACAAGATTTAAAAAAAATAAAAATTTCCTTTTCACAAGTACATAACCAGATACTTATGTAACTCATTTGAATGCGTGTGTTGTTATGTAAAAATCTTCAATTAATAATTTCATATAAATTCTTTGAAAGATGAACACAACATTCATCAGCTTTTATATGATTTCATCCCCAATCATACATCGTACAATAGTACATAGAATGGAATGGTGTTACCGGAAAATGCGACCATAGAAACAGCTTTCTATGAAATTTCATACAATTTTAAATAAATTTACTTGATTTTTATTAACAGGAATTTGTACTAGTATGAGAAAGCGTATTTATAATTCTGAGAATCATTGCGAATTGCTCTTCTATCATTTATATATTACCTCTTTTTTATACAATTATATCCACATTCATATACGCAGCAAACAACGCAACAGATGACATTTTACTGGAGTGGATGGTATTAAATTAAAATATTCATCCAAATTTTTTATACCCTCTAAACCAAGGGTGCAGAGTATGTATATAAGTTTGGCATTACGCGTGGAATGTATTCAATTTTTTTGCGACACCAGCGACTATGTCCGTCTGTCTATCTGTCCTTCTATCTGCTGCAATCACACTCATGCAGAATTAATCATTTACCTTTGTAAGATTAGGGCAATATTGTTCGCTATTATTTCGAACAGGCGGATTCGGAATTTGAAGCCTTTATGCCCAATAGCCGAACAATGACAAACTGCAAAGCAAAGATACTCCGATAAAATTCCATATAAAGAAATAAAAATAATAAAAAATGTTTATATCTAACAGGACATGTGTATGTACTGCTGGTAACAATACATTGGAAACTTTTGAATTTTAGAATATAGATTTTTTTTTTGTAAGAACTAAATTTACAATTTTATATATGGAAAGTTTCAACTTAAATTATCACATCATCGTACTTGCTGAAACTTGACTTAATGATACTTTTTTGTATTATGAGATACTCTCTTTTTAGACGCGATCGTGGCACCACAACAAATGGTGGCGGGGTACTCATTGCGGTCTCTAGTGTTTTATCCTCTGAGATTTTATCTCGATCGACATCGAATTTATTGCAATATTAATTAAACTTAACGGAAAACAATTATTTATTACCTGCTCATATATTCCTCCATCGGCCCCACAGTCTCTATATGACAAACACGGTGAAGCTATTTAATATGTTCTTAGTGCAACTAATCAAAATGACTTCGTTATTATTCTTGGTGATTTTAATTCACCTTCAGTATCTTGAAAGTTCTTACCTGATGAAAAATATTTTATTCCATCCAAATCAAATAACAAGTGTGAAGAGCTTTTCAATATTTTACTAGATCGGAATCATGTAAATGATATATAAAACAGTCATTATAAATTATTGGATTTAATATCTGTCAACGATACTTCGGAATGTTTCATCAAGCGTTCAATCCCGATTTTTTTTCCTGAAGATACTTATCACCCTACTATTGAAGCAAATTTATATATTCGCTGTGGACTTTTAAAAACACCTTTTAAAAATGATGATAAGAATTTTTGCGTCGCACAATCAAATTACTGTTTATTGAACGAACTTCTATACAGTACGAACTGGCATACTCTTTTATCGTCTGCTATTGGATTCACAGCTGATATTGATCGTATGAGTGAAACAGTACAGTACATTCTGTAATGAAGTTATTTATTCCGAAATAAATTTGTAATAAACTTTCCGGTCCTCCTTGGAATACCAAGCAACTGACAAGAGTTAGTAGTAAATCGAAAATTTCAAAAATTATTAAGAAATATCCTGAAAGACTCAACAGCTAAGTGGCACACCCGGTAAGACGAATCAAGAAAGGATAACTTACTAGGAAGAGAGTTTTAGAAATATCCAAAAATGCTATCTAAAGAGCTCATTAACAATCTGAACCTAAAAAGATTTGCTCAAACTGTAATCCGATGAAAAATTGAGGCTGCTATTGATTGGTATCATCCTGTTAAGAAACCAGAACGTTTGTGTGACGATCGAAGGAAAAATATATCGAAAATATCTAAAGCCGGTAAGTTTGACAGAAGCTATGTTATCGTAAGGTGTTGATCGTCGGATTGAAAAAATTGTCCAATTCATATAGTAAGCGACACTCTAACTGGAATTGGATGCAGGCAAATTCTAAATGAAGTAACATATCCATACGCAGAGGAAAATATGCCTCTACTTTGCAAGTTCCAACGTGAAAATATCCCAATACACACCGCTATAGTTGTGACCGGATGGCCACAATCTAATGCAGTTAGTATTTTAGAATGACCAGCCCGATCACTAGTTCTCTTTCCCATAGAATTTATAGGGGAAATTATAGACCGAAAAATACGGTCAAGAAATGCAGTCCATTAAGAGTGGCAACAAATTTCAGTAGATCTCATCGACAATTTAATTGATATCACGGCTCGGCGTTGTGAAACCGTTGTAAAAAATAATGGATACCCAGCAAAATACTGAAACAAAAAATAGAGGTAAAATTTTAAATTATTGTTTGGTAAAGATTTCTAATGCTTGGTCAACAAAATCTATAATATTAATAGGCAAGGCGATTTCTCGTGATCGATGTAAGTTTCACAGTTATATCCTGATTTTGACAAAAAAAATGTATCACTTGAAAGGTATTTCTTTTTCGCTGTTACCCAGATTTACAGATTTTCATCGTCTGAAACATTTTTTTTTTTTTATACAATGCTATGTGTAATTGTCAAGGATACCTATAGGCTCTTTATTAAATGAAAAAACAAAATTTCCTAGAATTTGCATTCGAATTTCGAGTGCTGGAATCTGCCAGTAAAAATAAATACATATGTTTTTTTAGTATTTTTTGGAGTTAAGCTGTTCTATATGGATATTTTTTTCTCTTTTAAATTAATAAAAGAGTTCTGAGTTTTATGATATTAACAATTCATATCATCAAAAATATATTCCGTTAAAAGTTGCCAATATATTATAACTCACTACATATCAGTTTGTCGTTCCATTTGTGTCGCATGAAAAAATTTACTTGCGATCCCAGGGAGTATATATACTCCTGATCCTTTTAACAACTCAAGTCGATGTAGTGATGTCAGTCTGTATGTTGAAGTTTTTACAAAATTAAACATTTACCTCTTTGAACAGGTTGATATTGAATTTGGGCCTTTGGATCCAATAGCTGAGGAATGATGATCAAGATGCTCCTATAAGATCTCGTATAAAAAAACCACAAATAGTGTACAATTTTTGTATGTAACCAAACATGTGTGTATACAAAGATTTGTATCACCGCAGGTGACAAAATCGTCGTAGATGACATTGTCTTTAAAGAATCCTTTACAACATTTTATAATTCTTCATTCACGACATTTATCGATTAAGTTTTCTATAACAATGATATAACAGATATTGTCGTTAACGTCCAGCTGGGAGACAAATTACTGAGAAGTTCGTGTATCACATCCCGTTGGCGACCAATTTAGTGTAACAAAGTCCGTTGCTGACAACATAAGCGATAACGTCTTTTAATTGTCATAACTCGAACTTTGTTAACGACAAGTTAAGTGACAATGTCTATGAGTTTTTCGTGTAGAGATTTAATTAAAAAGTTCATTAATGACCAGCACATTCTATTGATGACAAATTAAGTGACAAAATCAGGTATTATCGTGTATGAGTCTGTTGACATCAAGATGAGTGAATAATGGGACTTATTAACCGTTACGAGGCAAAAAACAAATAAATTTTCTATAGAAAAATCATTATCAATTATTATTCAGATGGTTATCAAATAACAAAGAGAGAAGGTGTCTGCCAAATTGCTTAAAATTTCAATATTAAAAATTTATTTAGTTACTTATTAAATTAATTATTAAATAATTATTAAGTTATTTAAAGAACTCTTTGTTTAGTCTTAATATAAATTAAATCTTTTTATAATTTCTTTTATAGAAGCCACAAAAAAAAGAAGGCGCAACGTACGGGGAATTCTCCAAAGAGCTACAATTAGATTTTCTTTAAATTAAAATCGGCGTATATAAAGAAAAATCACGGAAAGAAACACTACGTGATAAAAGATAAAAAAAATAGACCCGTGTCTCCCAGTTTTGCCCCAAGTCATGCACTTTTTTATGGGCCCCAAAGATACGGGGCCTCGGTCTCATTTTTGCAAAAAAAAAGTGATCATTTTCTCAGGCTCATATCTTGCAAACCGTTCAGAATTTTGATTTACTCTCTGAGGCAAAGTTGTAGCCTTTATCATAAAGAACAATTGTGAACATATAAAATCAAAAAAGATTCATCTTCAAGATAAAAATCTCAAAAAACTTTAAAAAATTCGATTTTTTTAACCTTTTTTCCCCTGTTCAGGTCCATAGGTAGCAAACCGTTCAAAATTCATGAAAGTTATAGAGAAAGTGCTACAGCATAATTCGCACACAACATTGGCAACTGACAATTTCAATATGCAGTGTGAAAACATTGATTTATTTTGCTACGTTTGCAGTAATCAAATCAGAAAAAAAAAAATTCTACAAGATTTCAAAAGGAAAAGAATTTTTTAGCCAGTGAATTCACATAAGTTGTTTTTCGACGAAGTAGATTTGACCGGTGAAAATTACACACCTAATACAGTGTGTCACCAATGCTATAACAATCTCTGGCATGGTTGAGTGGAGGCAAAGGTATATGAAGTATTGTAAGCCGGTAAACTGGATTAATTGCCCAGGTGAGCATGATGTAGCTAGTTGCTATACATGCGTAAATTACAAATGTCATCTAAATCGACATGCTGAGAAGAACAAAATTTATAAAGCAACTGTAACAGCCACACTATCAGTGCTTGCACCTGAAAATTTTGTATCACCAAGGCCGCCAACTCCAGATCGTAGGACAGAATTTACAGGAATTAGTAGAGCAAGTGGTGTTACACATAGAAAACAGATTCATTGTGCCTACCGAATTTATTGCCAACCGAATTGCGGTAATGCTAATAACCGCTTTTCGGGTTCACGTTGATTACAGTTCAGTTGCCTTAACAGTAAATATTTTATCATAATAGAAAATTTGCTGATGATATTAAATTTCAGTTGATGTAATCAAAAATGCAGTTGTTCCACTTTAGAGCAATTCGGTTGGCAAATATTTTTTCTGTGTGTACTTATGAAGATCCATTTAATACCGATTATGAGCCCCAAAAGGGAAGAGGTTGACCACAACTAATAACACAAAGGGAAATGGAATTCATTGCGGCCATATTAGGACCAGCGCAGTGACTTACCATATTTTTGACAGCGTTTTTAAAGCAAAGAAAACTCACACACGATAATGTTAACTCTACTGCGTATCGCAAACGGCAAGCTGAATTTCAGAGCCTCTATACTCTAAATCAGTGATAGCCACTCCATAGCCTCGCGAGGCAGTCAATAATCGTATTTTTCACACAGACACGGTCGACAATTCACATGTATACAACAGCTTTATTCGTTTCAAAACATCAGTCTATCATCAGTCGCTGCTCAAGCTTTGTGAACGCAACATCACGCACGCTTGTTTGGCTTTGTTTTTGTTTTTTTTTTTCGTAATCAACACAAAAGCACACAGAGCAACAATGTTCAATTATTCTTGGGAACTGATGTTTTTTTTTTTTTTGAAAATCTTGAAAGGAAGCCGCAATGTTATATTTTTCATAAGCTTTATTCGATGTTTGCATCCACATATAATTGCGAAAACGCTTTTTCTATATTAAAAATCGTTAAAAGCAAACATAGGAATAGATTAATAGACACAATATTAGAAGAATTGCTGAGAATTAAACTTCATAAAACCAAAATAAATATAGATGAAATTTTACAAACTTCTTAAACTTTCAAGTTCATAACTTATAATTGCGATGTTCATACAATTCCCCCTAATCAATATATTTCGGCATTATATAATTTTATATTATAACAATTCAAATATAAATATAACAAACAAATATATAACCTTTGACAAAACAACACAGAATTCTATTTTTTTCGAAAGTTTAAAAAGAAATATTTAATATTGTTACACAGTGTACAATTCGGCAACGACCGCAGCTTCTGCTTGCAACCGCACACAAGCGCATAATATCTTTGTGTGCGTGCGTTCGGGGCTTGGTTATCACTGCTCTAAATGATGACAATTCGTTCGCTTACTGCAACGATATAAAAGCTTTGGTGGTAAAAATGGGAATGAACTACTTCGCTAGTGAGTGGACATTATTTATTGATGGTTCTGTTTCAAGCCTGAAATCAGCGATGTTGCATGTGTCGAACCGAAAACCTTCCATTCCGCTAGAAATGGGTATTAACATGAAAGAAAGCTATGAAACATTGAAAGATATAATGAAAAAAATCAAACACTATGAATATAAATTGAAGATTTGCTGTGATTTGAAGGTCATCAACATTTTGCAAAGGAACATCGATAATGGCGGTTTCCTAAAATTCTTTTGTTTTCTTTGTAATTGGGATTCGCGCTCACCTCTGAACCAATTCCAATGTAATTCGTGGAGACCAAGAGGAAGTGTGGGGGAACAAATGAAACAACATACACAATACTCAAGACATTTTGCTGCCACCTCTCCACATAAAAGTGGGAATTGTTAAAAAATTCATCGAAGTGGCCGCTGTAAATTGTGCAAACGCATTGACTATTTGAAAAGCGTTTTCCCAAAGCCTAGCGATGACAAAATTAAAAAAGATATTGTAGTAAATTTAAAACGAATTTTTGTTCACCTCATTGTACCATTCACACTATGTTAATGTTTTCTTTTCTCTCTTTATTTTTTGTTTCCATTTAACAGGCGTACTTAATGGCCCGGACATTTGAAAGCTATTCAAGAGCAACTTTGATTCGCCGCTTGATGAAAATCATTCAATGGCATGGATTTACCTTCAGCGTGTATGTACCAGAGTCTTGGGCGGAGATTGAGACGCGGAACCGGAAGCAAGAGAATGGGTGAAAGAAATGCTATATTATTCTGAGAAAATCGGCACATCGATGACATTAAAGCTGCATTTTCTTCATTTTCATTTTGACGATTTTATCAAAAACTCTCTGCCGAATCCGATGAGCAAGGAGAACGTTTTCACTAAACCACAGTGCCCGTGGAAGAATGGAACAAAGGCAAGAAACTCGACGCATTGCTTGCAGAGGTAATATGAACTTTATTGATGCATTATTTTGCATTTCTTTTTGATTTCTTTTCTAATTCATTTCAGGTATGTTTGTGGAGTCACAAGATCACCCTGTATGATGTTAGTCAAGTATTTGAAGAAGAAAAAGCTGATGATGGAGGGCAGTCTGGAAGCAACATGCCTGTAAACCCCATAAGTTCTGAATCAGAGTCAGATTCGGCCGACGATTCGGATCCACAACTTAAGAGAGTGGGATCTGCAAGTCAAGGGCCATCAAGATTATAAACGTAATACGAATATTTTTTTTTTATTATTTTTGTAATAGATAGTATAGCATCTCAATACTGAAGTAAAGAAAAAATAAAAATAAATGGAAAATTTTTGGGAAATTTGTCATTTTTGCGGCTACCTAAGCGCTACCTAAACGGTACTAAGAATCATTCGTAGAAAGTTCATATGTTCCAGAAATTTGTTCACCGAGATCTATGGTACATTTTTGTGGTTGATTATTTCCTTGAACTTTTAACGGTTTGCTACCTATGGATCTGAACAGGGGAAAAAGTTAAAAAAATCGAATTTTTTAAAGCTATTGCGATTTTGGTCTTGAAGCTGAAGTGTTTTTGAATTTATATGTTCACAATTTTTGCTTTTTGTGACAAGAGCTGCAACTTTGCTTCAGAGAGTAAATCAAAGTTCCGAACCGTTTGCAAGATATGAGCCTGATAAAATGAACACTTTTTGACTAAAATGACACCGAGGCTCCAAATCTTTGCGGCCCATAAAAAAGTGCATGACTTGGGGCAAAACTGGGAGACACGGGTCTTTTTTTTTTTC
This sequence comes from Cordilura impudica, assembly GCA_963682025.1. Taxonomy (NCBI): domain Eukaryota; kingdom Metazoa; phylum Arthropoda; class Insecta; order Diptera; family Scathophagidae; genus Cordilura; species Cordilura impudica. The sequence goes on from OY821519.1 coordinate 6,537,574, forward strand.
TTTTGTCACGTAGTAGTGTCCGTATATCCACCACCATGAGTAACAATCTTGTCGCGATGCGGTGGCTTAAGTGCACTGCGGCTCCTTACTTGATGCTAGTAATGGAAGAGGTTTTACTGTATCAGTACCACTTCCTGAACCTGTGTCAAGTTCGGAACCTTGAAGGTGCACGACTAAAGGTTACTCACCCCTAATCCGGAGTGTCACGCGACCCGTGCTTATCGGATGGATTGCAGTCAGGGGTAACCGACTGATACCTGTGCACCTCAGTGAGTAGGTAGAGTCAGTGGGCCGCCCTTGCTGCGTTACTGGGGGCTATGACGCGGTCGACATAATTTTTCCCCTGCACTCGTGGGAACCAAAATGAATTCTTGTAAAACAAACAGAAACAAAAACAAAAATCGATGCTCTGCCTCACAGTCCGCTGCTAGTTCATCTAGCAGTTGTCCGAAGGCTAAGACCCAGGAGTCTGGCCATTTAGAAAACGCTGCGACCTCTGGTCAAAACTCTAGCGGGTTGGGGTCCGTTGTCAGTCCGACTACAATCTCCATCACTGGCAGCAAACCCATGAAGGCTATGGACAAATCCGGTCACCTTGGGAATGCAGTTAAGGAGGGGTCCAAGTCTGGTAAGACTGGGGTCAATCACGTCCGTCCGTCAAAGGTGAAATATAATCAGAGGAGACTATGCTTTAAGATTATCGATAGGCTAGGCAAACTTGACCAAGCGAAGCTGTCTGATAGACAGAGAGAGGCGCTCACATGGGCTAAGAAGGTCACTGAAGAACAGGACCTCTCAGCTAAGACTAGTGTACCTGATAAACAGGTTGCTAGTACTTCGAAGGCGGGTAAAAGGCTACGCTCGCCAGATGAGAAACCATTACCTAAACGTACTAAAATGGCCGGCAACGCTGTACCGAAGTCGTTTAGTCAGGTTGTCAAAGACAACCTTGTAGTGGCTATCATTAACAGGGGAGATGAAGATGGCACTATCCCCAAGGACAAGTGGAGTTATGTGGAGGCTAAATTAGCCGAAGTATTCTTCACTGTCCTTGAGGATATGCCAGGTCCACCTCCAACCTGCCGCGATGCAGGCTGGCACCAAGGCCGTGCTAAGCTGGTGGCTTTTGCTGACCAACGCTCATCCAAGAGCCCTGGGTTTGTGGTGGAAGGGTTTGCGGATTGAAGACTCCTAATTATAAGCTGCTCGTCGCTAAGGATGAAGGTACACCAAGGACCTGCATTTTGGCGAGGAACAGTTTTAATATTTTCTCGTTATCTAATTTCAGTGACAGATATGTAACAGCGGCTAGCCCGGAGTTAGATAGTAAAACAATATGGCTCGCCTCCGCCTATTTTTGCGATCCTGGGCCTATTCCCCCGGACAGCGTGGCAAATCTGATCCGGAAGGCCGAAGGGACTGCACACCAACTGGTGCTGTGCTGTGACGTCAATGCGCATCATCCGATCTGGAAAGTACGGACATAAACGAAAGAGGTGAGTTGCTTTTGGAGTTTTTACGTATATATGTAACAAGGAAATGTTAACCTGTATATATGTAACAAGGAAATGAACCGACCTTTGTGACTAGTATTAGAAGGGAGGTTCTTGACGCTACCTTTGTATCAGGTATACTGTTTGATAACATTGATTTCTGACCATCGCTAAATCGAAATCTTACTTAGAGAAAAGGACCCAACGGAGAGTGTCCCCAGGAATCTGAAGAGGACAGATTGGTTTAAGTACAGGAAAACCTTTGCTGGGTTATTGGAAACAATACCCTTAACTGAACCGCGCAATTCTGCGGACATTGATTGTCTTGTAGATCATATTACGACGGTTTTTAACAAGTCTTTGGATTCTTCTTGCCCAGTGGCAAGGCCTAAGGAAGAAGATTAGAACGGCAAAATGCAATTCTTGGAAAATATTCTGTGATAACATAGAGGACGTTTGCGAGGCATCCAGGCTGCGAAAGGTTCTGGCTTCTACCCCTCACACATTAAGCTGTTTGAAGGATCCAGTGGGGGTGTGGACCACCTCCAGTGGAGAATCACTTAGCCTGCTCCTGGACACCCATTTTCCGGGCAATTCTCATACGTCACTACAGGCGTTGGAATACTCTGACGCTAGCACGGCAGACATTGCTTTGGAGATAGTTAATGTACCAACATTGACCTGGGCGATTAAAAGCTTCAAACCTTACAAATCTCCGGGACCTAACTGTATCATTCCAGCTGAATTGCAGCATGTGTCGCACTTCATTTCCCCTTGGCTATGCAGTCATTTCATTTGCTGCATAAACACAGCGTATATTCCTTTGAAATGGAGGAGACAAGAGTGGTGTTCATTCCAAAAGTTGGAAAGAGCTCACACACTGTTCCAAAGGATTTCAGACCAATAAGCCTATCATCGTTCCTATTGAAGACAATGGAGCGTATGATAGACTCTTACTTACGTAAAATTATTGACCCTAAACTGCTATCAACGAGGCAACATGCCTACAGCAAGGGAAGGTCAACTGAAACAGCTCTACACGAGCTTGTAGGTACCATCGAGAAATCGCTCTCGGCAGGAGAATACACTATGACAGCCTTTTTGATAACAGAAGGGGCTTTTAACAACATCAGACCGGACTCGATAATAGCGGCACTATCTAGTCTAGGAGTGAATTCTGTGATCATCTCATTGATTGGAAATCTGCTTGTCAACAGGCGGATAACGTCTAAACTGGGAACGTCGGAAATATCCCGATTTGTGAACAGGGGAACGCCCATATGCATATGCTGACGTCGTAGCCATGGCCGTAAATAGGAAGTTTCTATCTAGAATTAGAGATATCCTGCAACGGGCTCTCACAGAGCTATCTATATGGGCAAGGGGTTGCGGTCTGGGGGTTAATCAGACCAAAACGGAACTTGTTCCTTTCACTAGAAAGTATAAGATCCCTACCTTCGATCCCATTTCTCTCAACGGCACTGAAATCGTCTTCTCTGATGGAGCCAAGTATCTTGGCGTATTCCTGGACAGGAAGCTGAACTTCAGACGGAATTTGGAGGAGCGGGTGAAGAAGGCTATAGCTATATACTCCTGTAAGAAGGCCATTGGTAAGCGATGGGGCTTTAGTCCGAAAATTGGTCACTGGATCTATACAGCGGTGGTCCGTCCAATACTCCTGTACGGAGTCATCGTTTGGTGGCCTGCTTTGGAGAAGGCCACCAATAACAACCTTCTTGCAAGGGTACAGAGAATGGCTTCCATGTGCATCACTGGAGCCCTTCGTACTACACCTTCGGATGCCTTGAACATCCTATTACACCTAATACCACTAGACATATTAGGGAAGTAGTCGCCGGCCTCATCGGCCATTCGATTAAGAAGCACACTACAATGGCGGGGCTACAATTGTGGCCACGGGGCGATCCTGAATGACAGGAACTTGCCATTGAACGTGGATTACACTACTCCACTACTGTACACTAATACTGACCAGGGAATCTTGGTCTGGGAGGACACCAGGCAGTAATCGTTCCATAAATTTCTATACTGACGGATCGAAATTGTGCGGTCAGGTTGGTTTTGGAGTCCATTCAGGGGAGTTTTGACTAAATCTGGCTCGAAGGTTACCAGACCACTGCAGGCAGAGGTACTGGCAATAAAGGAGGTCGCTGACTGGTTGGGTCGGAATATTCTGTCTACGACCGCAGTTAACATCTATTCTGATAGTCAAGCCGCGGCAAAATCCATGCGATCAATGTTCCTGAAAATGAGAACCGCCCTTAGCTACCGCACGTCCTTAAATGAGATGGTCAAGCAGTTCGACATCAGGCTCATACGGGTCCCAGGGCACAGGAACATACCGGGAAGCTGCAAAGCAGATGAGCTGGCAAGACAGGGTACTACCTTACAGGTTCCAGCGGATTTGGAATGTGTTGGTACACCCCTGGAATCGTGCAAGCTTGAACTTCGGCTTCGCACCGCTGGCATAACGAATAACGGATGGGCTAATGGATTAACGTGTAGGATCACAAGACAAATCTGGCCTGCTCTGAATCGAAAGCGCACAAATGCGCTATTATCACTCCCCCGTGGGGAGATCTCAACGGTAGTTGCTGTTGTTACTGGGCACTCCCTTATAGGGAGACACGCTGAGCGCCTTAAGGTCTCGTCAAATGATTTCTGTCGTAGCTGCTTGAATGTGGAGGAGGTAGAGAGCGTAGAACACTTCCTCTGCCACTGCCCGGCGCTATCCAGAACAAGACTACGGACATTGGGATCGCCGTTTCTTCACGATCTCTCTGACCTCTCAAACGTGGAAATTTCACATCTTAGGGGTTTCACTAGAAGCTCGAACTGGTTCTTTGGTGGGGACTGAGGGGAACACCCATTCGGCCCGTGGTATCACAACGGACCCCAGAGTCTAAGTGTGCTGGTCCTTGGATCAGCAGCCACTTCCAACCTAACATAACCTAAGTGTCCGTGTATGGTAATATTTCCATGACTTAAAAAATTACACACAGTGAAAGTAAGGAAAATAAATAAGTTTAATATTGAAATATTAATTATTATTAAGTTTTTTAATTAATTAATTATTTTTATCGCTTGATCTGTTTTTAAACTCTTTACTTTAACTCATACTCTCTGTCTGTCTGCCTGTCGTGGGGCAACCCCATTCCCCCTTATCTAATTGATCTGAAACTTGGCCAATAGTCTTGTTGTGACAACAGATTAATTTTGGGGTAGTCACATACAGTCTCGTGTGCTCATGCATAGTCACGGACTGATCTAAATGTCATTTCCCCTCATCCGATCTTTTGAAAAAAAGATTAACTTTGACTTAGTCACGCACAGTCATGCATAGTCACGTAGAAATTAAAACCTCACTTCTCCTCATCCGATTGATCGAAAACTTTATCCATAGAATTGTTGTGGCCAAAGATTAATTTTAAGATAGTCACACACAGTCATGCACAGTCATGGAGAAATTCAAAACTCTTATGCATAAGGAAAGGAAGAGTTTTAATAAAAACTTTGTTCTAATTGGTTAAATAATTTTATTATTATTTTTAAATTTTTTTAAATTAAATTAAATTACATTTAATAATTTCCCAATGTGTATTTTTACTTTATTTAAGGCGAAAGTGTCGTTGACGATAGTGTGGGAGAAAGTGTTCCTCATATTGTCGTTGACTTAGTGTGAGGGAATGTGTCCCTTACATTGTCGTCAAGGACAGTATGTAGGATATTGTCGCTGGAATGGTGGTCAACGATCACATTGTAAGTTATATCTCCTACGTCATCGTCGACGACAAGATGGAGCATATTGTAGATTACATGGTCGTCGGCGATAATGAGAAACTTTTTTCTCTCATACAATTATCAACGCTCAGATAAGCGAAAGTGTCTCTCTTATGGTCTTGTATGATTCCGTCAACGATATGTTCGAGCTGTCCTCAATTTGTGTTCAACGATTTACTATCGTCATTTACCTCGTTTAAGGTGCTTAAGGACGTGGCCAACTGGGACCACTCCCCATAAACACACGCATTTATTTTCGTGTTATTTGTGTTTATGGATGAGAACAATAAGCAAACAAATATGTAATTGTTATACCCTATACCACTATGTGGTTTGGGTATAATGACTTTGTGCTGCTGTTTGTAACAACCAAAAATATTTGACCTAGACCCATCTTTAATTATACCGATCGAATCAGAATCACTTTCTGAGTTGATTTAACAATGTCCGTCCGTCCGTCCGTCCGTCCGTCTGTGTGTCCATGTAAAGCTTGTAATCAAACTGCAGGTCGCAAATATGAAAATATTTTGATGAAATTTGGTATATAAGCTTTTATCGGCCATGGGATGAACGCTATTGAAATTGGTGAGAATCGGTCCATGTTCAGAGCTAGCCCCCATACAAATTACCCCTATGAAATCGACATAAATTGCCATAAGATCCAAATTGTCATACAGATCTTACTCAAATTGGGTTTGTATGCGTTCATTACATCCACTAATGAGTAGTCCACAAATGATCCCTTTGACCCCCTATAGAGCTGCTTCCCGATCTTCACTTAAATCTATTAAAAAACAAAAATATTGCACTGATTCTTCTCAAATTTTGTTTGTATATATATTTCCAAAATACAAGAGAATTTACCAAACATGATCAGGATCGGTCCATTTTTGGACCTAGTCCCTTTATAGATATAGCATCCGATATGAACTTTTTCATATCTGCAGCCAAAAAAATTAATAAAAATCCCACTCAAATTTGGTTTTTGCTTATTTTCAATGTCCAGTTAGTTGGGCCTAAGAGATAGGGTTTCTAAAAGCATGGTATAGGGTATCGTATAGTCGGTCTAGACCGACTATAAATTTCTTACTTGTTTGTACTTACGTTTATGCTGATGGATATTAATAATAATGAAAGTCATTTAAAAAAAAACACAAAAATTATTATTATCAATTTTAAACATCCTTGTAAAATACAGCCATTATACTGTGAAATCTGGCCCGTTACGTATCCTAGTGTAGACAACATTGGCACAGTAAAATTTAACACTATTACTTGTTATCATTAAATTGGTTTTTCAAATAATGAATGTACAGCAGATTTTGTATTTAAATATTTTGAAAAGTACCATCATTAAAAAAAAAAAATCACAATCTTACAGTGCACGGTATCAAAAAATCGACCTATTCGATTCAAATTTCCAATTTTTTATGTGTATTTTACAATTTTTTATTCTGATTAAATTTTTCCTTAAATTTTGGTTAAACATGTTCTTTTCTTTTTCATTATTGAAGGGTTGTTGACACCATACTTGATTGATAAGATTAAAGTAAATTCATTTAGAATGTTGCCATAGAAGTTATTCACAGTAATATTTCATTCGGATTATTGTAATTTTAATTTTCTGAAGGAATACAACCGAAACGTGTCTAACAAACCATCTGCTAAATAATAATATTATAATTCCGAGAATGTCTCAAATCATAATAGGATCTTATATACAAAGCCAAATATTATAAATCTTACTGTTTATTTAAATAACTTGTGTATTGAAAAATTGTCATAATTTAACATTTATGTATGTATGTGTGTATGGAACACGAACTATTGAATGTTTTTGAAATCATTTCAATAGAATCAACATTCTGTGATTATGTTAATATTAATATTAATATGTGTGTAAGAACTGTCATTACTTTGTTGTCACTTTGCCACAGATGAAATCACGTTAACATTATTATTTATCAGGCATGTTGTTGTAATGTATTGCAGTTGCTCCTATTTTCTAGAAAAATGGATCTGTTTGCAACAATAGTAGCTATTGTGATTGCAACAATAGAAGACGCATGTTTTTTATGAAGATAAAAATGGGAAAAAAAATTATAGAAGATTGACAATTCGCAAAAAATCATTGACAATATGTTAAATAGATACACATATGTATACAATTTACATGCAAGTTTAAATTCATATAGACGTTAATTTTTTTTTACAATACTATATAAAGGATGTCTGAGAAATCATGCAAGATTTGAGATTTTTCTTTCTTTATATTTTGTTATTTTCTATTGAATCATAAAGTATACACACTCAGAAAATGGTTTCGTTATGGCAACCTAATTTGTTGGCAATCGAATGTGGGATCTATATGTACTATCATATCATTGTGTTGCGACTTCTGAATTATATATATCAAACAACCATAGATACGTGTTTATGAATTACCGTATTTGGGTGATGCCACTTAATTTACACGAGCTACGAGCTACTGTAGCTCAACGATTAGCTTGAGTAGTAAAAATTAATCTTTTTCATGTTTGAAAATATGTAAAATGATAAATATGAGTATTTAGTATAACAAATGTATAATTTTTTGAGTCCTACAAGTACTCAGAATATCATCCTTAAATTCCACTTAAATCAGAGTGCGCTAATGGCGTGGGCAAACTACTACTCGAAAACGCTCGACGACTTTCCACACAAATGTGTGAAAATATTCACTTCATAGAAGTTTGACGTAATTGAAAAAAAATTCCCAAAATACATGGTATGATTTTATAAATTTTTGAAGTCAGTTATATTTTTAGATTATTCTGCTGAACTGTTGAGACATTCAGATAAAAACTATGGAGTGGGCTAAATACTACTCGAAAAATATCATCAAATTTCCACCTAAATGTATGAAAATATGTTCTTCATATATGCACCAATATTTAAAAAAAAAATCAAGAATACTTGGAAAAAACTTTAAGTAGTTTAATCTGAACATATGTAGAAAATTTCAAAGCATTTTGACACAAATGTTGGCGTGTGGGAACAACTACTTGAAAAAGATCGCAAATTTTACAAAAAGTGTAAAAAAATAATAATTTTTTTGTTTAATTTTTGGCTATATTAATAGATTACTCATACAAAATTTTAAATCAGTTCGACCAACATTATGGCGTCGGCGTAGCACTACTCGACTGATATTGACCATTTTCTATACAAATATGTGAAAATATGCTCTTATGTGAAGTTTAATGATATTTTCCAGAATATTGTCCTCAATGACCCAACAAACAATTATATCCGCTAGAGCTATTTATATAAAGAGAACTATTTCTTCAACTTTCAAAACATTCCGCCATAAATTGAAGCTTGGAAAAAAATTTTTGTCACTGCCCATATTGACTTTATTCACAGATGACAAGTTTGAAATATAAAGCCGTTCCGATTGAATTGAGCTCTGGGCGAACAAATGTGTGAAAACGTCTCTCTTATTTCAAGTTAGGTGTAATGTTTTACTGTTTGTAGTTGTAAATATTTCGATATAATCTTCTTAAAATTTCAAAGTATTCCGACAATAATTGTGCTGTTGGTGAACTACTACTCGAAAAAGTTCGACCACTTTCCATAAAAATATATGAAAAAATCCACTTCTTTCAAGTTCGACATCGGCTTACAAAAAATATTTAAGACACACATGGTGCAAATTTATGCGTTTTGAAGTTGGAAATATGAGTACATTACGTACACCAAATTTCAAAGTAATCTCGAAAAAGATCAGACGCTCCCCATACAAAACTATGAAAATTTGCTCTTATTTCATGTTTAGATGATTTTACAGAACATTTCTTATAATGACTTAGCCAAATGTTATATTTTTGAAAGTTGAAAATATAAGGAGAGTATTTCTTTTAAATTTCAAACCTTTCCGACAGTAATTATGGGGTGGATGAAATACTACTCGAAAAAGCTGGACCACTTTCCATAAAAAGGTATGAAAATAAAAAAATTTTTCAAAAATATATGGTAAAAATATTAATACATATTTAAGTCCATCATATCAACTGATTATTTTTCTAAAATATTGGAATACTTGGATGAAAAGTGTGGGGTGGGCGAACTACAACTCGAAAAAGAAAAAAAGATCATAACGAAAAAATCAAAAAAAAATAATTTTTTTTCAACATTTGATGAATTTCATTTAAAAATCAAGATAAAACTGAAATTTTGAACCCGACAACCTCAGATATCGATGAAATTTTGTTCATAGCTAAATTTGATCAATTCAAACAAACCCTCATCTTTAGAAATGACTGTTTTGCGATTTTTTGGGCGTGGCACAGTGGGAAAGTTTTCGAAAAAGCGCGAAAATGGTCGAAAAGTGCTCCATTTAAAATGCAATAACTCAGAATCGGCTTAACCGATTTCCATGATCTTGGTAACATTAAAAAGATATTTTAAAAGGCTTTATGACACGTTTGAAAAAAAAAAATACACTGTAAAAAATTTTATAACAAAAAGAAAATTTTAAATAACGGAAAAACCAAAAAGATCATGGGTTTTTTACAGTGTATTATTTTTTTAGAAAGGTTTGTCCTTCACCTATACCATATCCAAAAAGTAAAATGGGTTCTTTTTTAGTTTTTTTTATATTATTTTTTAAGTAGTGTCACTTCTAGTAATTGCCCTTATATTTTACATTTACAGGTAAAATAACACAGTACAACACATGATTTGCCAACTCAATTCGCTTTTATTCGCAATTGAGTAAAGGTATGAATTTCAAAAATTTACTCTACATATGCACAACATTCTTCGGAAAAACCCTCGGTCATATTTTTTATGATTCTCAGAATTAACAAAACGGAATAAACAAATGGTTATTTAATTTTTATGATTGCGTAAGCAAAGTAATTTTTAATTATTTGGGTTTTTCAGTTGGCTACATGTATGACTTTTTTACAGAAATTCAACCCACATTTAAGGGTGGTCATTATTCGGAAAATTTAAAACTCACACATGGTGAAACAGGTATATAGCCACCGTAAAAAAATATGCACCCATTTATAAGTACCTGACAGTAAACTAGTTAAAAATACACAGTATAAATAGGAGTGCATTGATCGATTTTACTCATTCAACAAGTGTCGACGAGCGCGAAAATTACAAGTCCATATTTTAAAAGTGCAACGTAACGAAATTCATAATTATAAACAGTTTCGAGAAGCCAAGATATCCCATTACAATTTTTACGCATATATTTTAAAAATTTGAGTGAATATGAATTCAAACAATAAGTACAGATGCATAAAAATATCTAATAAGTGTTGCGCTTCGCTTCGTAAAATAAGTGAGAACGAGGCTGCAAATATAATTGAGTATTTTCCAGCTGTCGCCAAAATTCATTGTAGCCGTATTTGCGAAACTTGCCGGAATACACTAAGAAAAGCGCGCAGTCGTACGTCCAACGTGGAGCAGAATGAAGTCTCAAATTATTTACCAATAACGCCCAGCGATGAAATTAGCGAAGAATTGAATGAACTTCCAACTTGTACCAGCCGTAATGCAAACATCGAAAGCAACGAACTCATGGAAAATATAAATGATCACATTATTCCTCACCTACCAAACCAAATGACGCCTCTTAAAAGGAAATATATCAAACGAGATGCATACAGAAATAGAAAATCAGTGCAAATTTTGGAAAATATAGCAGATTCACTTGGAGCTGATCCATTATCTGATTTGTCAGCGCAACTTGAAAACGTCAAAGCCATTTACGAAGAAATTTTGCAAAACATCAAATATCAAATAGAGAACAGCTCAAATCTTTTGGAAAAGCAAAAACTTTTATCTCTCTTACCAATCAATATCAAAAAAAGTAAAGATATCCAAAGGAATAAAACGAAGTTTGCAGATATCAATCTTTTAAAAATGAGCAGACATAGTTTACCAACCGAAACTCTAAGCACAGTCAAATTATTTTATGAAGATGATGAAATTAGCCGAATGATGCCAGGATCGCAAGATTCAATTACTATTAAACAAGGAAACTTACGTGAAAAAGTTCAAAAAAGACTGATGTTATCTTCACTACGCGAATCTTACTACGAATTAAAAAAAACATCCCTTGGCCAAAGTTGGTTTTACAAAATTTACAATGTTAAGGCCAAAAACTTGGAGTTGGAAACCAGCAAAATATCTGTGTATGCACATTGCATCAGAATATGGAATTGATGTTTGAAAAAAGTCGCTTAAAATCATTTTGTTTTGAAGGAGAATGCACATTTACCGACTACAAAGATGTTCTCAAATTCGTTGATTGTAATGGTGACATACAAAAAAGCGGGTGTGCGTTTCAATGTGTGGTCACTGCTTCAAAAATTTAAATAATCTAAAAACGCATATGCTAAAACATTTTGAAAATAACCAAACTGAAGAAATAATATACAAAAAGTGGAATACAACGATTAGATGTGTTCTGGAAACGGTAATCACCAACCGAGAATCATTTGGCAAATAATATAAACAATTGTTGATGGTTTTTTATTTGTAAACATTTAAAAAATGTTAGAATTGTTGAACTATTTTGTAAATGTGTAAGAATGTGAGCTGATATTTTCGCTGTTATTCGAATTATTTCAAAAACTTTCGGTACGTATTACTAGAAGTGACACTACTTAAAAAATTATATAAAAAAAACTAAAAAAGAACCCATTTTACTTTTTGGATATGGTATAGGTGAAGGATAAACCTTTCTAAAAAAATTATAGACTGTAAAAAATCCCTTGATCTTTTTGGTTTTTTCGTTAATTAAAATTTTCTTTTTGTTATAAATTTTTTTACAGTGTATTTTTATTTTTTTTTCAAACGTGTCATAAAGCCTGTTAAAGTATCTTTTTAATGATACCAAGATCATGGAAATCGGTTTAGCCGATTTTGAGTTATTGCATTTTAAATGGAGCACTTTTCGACCATTTTCGCGTTTTTTCGAAAACTTTCCCACTGTGCCACGCCCAAAAAATCGCAAAACAGTAATTTCTAAAAGTGAGAGTTTGTTTGTATTGATCAAATTTAGCTATGAACAAAATTTCATCGATATCTGAGGGGGTCGGTTCAATGCATCTCGATTTTTACATGAAATTCATCATTTGCTCATTTAAATTTTCAAGTCATTCTGACCAATAGTGTGCTAATGGCAACCTAAAATTTACAAAAAATATTCATGGAACACATGGTACAAATTCATAAATTCCAAAATTGAATATATGAGGATATTACGTCCTTATAATTTCAATGATTGAGTTGTTGGCAAACTACTACTTGATAAAGATCAGCTACTTTCTATACATACATATGTATGTGTGAATATTTACTCTATTTCAAGTTTGATGTAATTTTACTAAAAATTATCCTTCACGAATTTTTAAAAGTTTACATGTTTTGAAGTTATTGATTTTAGGACATTACATTCTTAAAATTTCAAACTATTCCATGGAAAATTGTGGAGGCGACAAACTTATACTCGAATAAGATTAGCCACATACAAGTTATTTCAATGAAAAAAAACCGTCATGCATTTCTATATTTCAAGTATCATATATTTGATATTTAATTTTAATACACCTAATTTAACGATTTAAAAAAAAAAATATTCTGCTGCTTCGCTAATTTTTAGTTATGACACATCGGCATAAAACAAACACACTTATACATCGTGTTGTTATTTATTCAGTCAATTAATTGACCGATATTGTTTCTTTTATTACAGCAATTAATGGATTGGGTGATTAAAAATGTACCATATTTTTTTCAAGATATGTTCTACATTCCGAAATATCGACTGAGTTCCAGCACATCGTAACACATTTTTGATCTTTGATGAAATCCAGCGAATTTGATCGGTCACGTGCAACACTAAATATAACTTATTGTTCATATACAGAACCTTGAGGTCAATCATTTCTCAATAAGGCTTGATAAGCTGACTACACCATGACCACGAGCTTCCAAGTTACGTGTGTCCTCAGAAATATTTGCTCCCCCAGCAGAGAAGTGGGAACTAACTCTCATATACTCGACATTGCCATATAACGCCCTGAATTTGCGTTGCCATAAACCGCCTTGGAGTTGTTGAAATCGCAGCCTGGATATATTGATTTAGTGCAATATGATAATAAATAATTTGTACTGGTATTCGACTGAATTCTGACCATTCTCTCTACATTTGAGAAAACTAATGGTAATGCGCGGTTTAATGGCAGATCATTTTTCTAACCGATACCCATAAATTTCACACAAAATCTTCTTGCCAGATGGACTTAACTACACCTTCAGGTTCCGCGTTTAAGTAACATACTTCGTTGATTGTTTTTTTTTATTATTATTATTTATTTTTAACTTTTTATACTTACTAGCAGATTCCAGCCATCGAAATTCAAGCGCAAATTCTAGGAAATTTTATTTTTTCGTTAAATAAGGACCCTAAGAGTATGAAAATCAATTAAAGCCAATTCAAAAATTAACACAAAAAACAAACTCATTTTTATTACAAACACATTAACAAATTTAATAAACACACACATAGCATTGTATAATTTTATGTATGTGTTTGTAGCAACTATAAATACAATTTACTCAAAATAAAGAAACAAATTTAAAAATCTGTAAATCTGCAAATCGGCTAAAATTAAATACCTTTCAAATAATATACGTCCGGTCAAAATCGGGATAAAACGGTAGAACAAAACATCAGTCACAAGAAATCGCCTAGCCTATTAATATTATAGATTCTGATAATTATTTGTAAAATTGGTATTTAAAACTTTTTCTCTTTTGTTTTTTTTTTTTTTAAGAATGACACATTAACTCGAAAATTTATAAAAGATTTTGATTGATGCAAATTCCTGTTGGTTAGAAATAACAAAAGAGTTTAATAGTTCGGGGGGTTTTTTTTTTGTTACAACCGAAAAATAGTTCGTAATACAAATTATATTTGTAGTACTTTAATCAATAATTTGTTAAAATATCAGTAAAACGTTTTCCGTTTAAAATATGTTGTTATAATAGAAAAAAAGTTTCAGCTGCCCATATTTAGGACTCTTGGTTCAATTTGTATAAAGACACTGATGGTTGATCGGAACAATTTTTGGTGTTGTAGTTACTTTTGTTGCAGAATAATTGTATAGATATGGCGGTTTTTGAAAAACTTTACTGTATTATTAAATATTAAATAATTACAATAAAATGTTTTTAACTTAATTAATTTTGTTAGTGGTAACTGAATGCCAACAAAAAAAGCGAAATACCCGGAAACTTTGAATTTACACAAAGTCCAAAAAGTTTCACAAAGGAACTTTGTTGGAAGTTTTGAGACAAACAACAGAGCAGGGAAATTGAAATTATTTTGCAGAAAAAAATACTCATAGCAGATTTTTCACAGCATCCGGATGAAAACTTTTATGTTGTTTATGCACGAGGAAATGACGAAATTAATTTGCAGATCCAAAATCAGATGAAATTTAAAAAAAAAAAATTCCTGGTATGGCAAGCAATATGCAGATACGGCAAAAGAAACAAGTAATATATTAAAATGGGCGCTATAAATAACAAAATTTATGTTAAGGAGTGATGTCTCCCTTTCATAAGGCACCACAATGTATCCACACATTTAAGGACTGATTTGGCATCCCGTCACTACGGTATGACTGCTGTTGAAGTAAATTCTCAAAACCGTCCGCAGCTTAGGCCAGTGAAAAAGGAGTTAACGAGCATAAAAAACGTGTTAAAAAATGTGGAAGATGTAAAACTGAGATGGACTACCTGTTCCAAAAAGAGAGAGAAACCACTATAAAATCCGTAATGGAAGAGATTCCGGAAAAATGGTAATAAATTCATAAGAAGTGATTACAACTGTAAAAACTTTTTTATAATTTCAACTAAATAAAAAAATAGAAACTGTATGTTCAACGGTTTCCTTTCTTACGTTCTATGTATGTTAATATGAATATTTACACTACCCTTATCTCGTTATAAATACGTTTTTGAGGACAGTCTTTAATAACAACTATGCAGTTGAAAAAAAAAATATTTAGAATTCAGAGTATATACAAACTGTGTATAGAGATTGCTGCATATACTTATATTTCCTTGTCAAAACTGCGCCACACATCAGTCAAATGTCACTGAAACACTTTTTTTCATAATTTTTTTTCCATTTATGAAAAATCTAACACTACAGCTCTAATGGAATTAAATAACTCAGATAGTGTGCATACTACATTGTTTGCAATGACAATATTAAATTAATAAAACTATTTTTTTTTCGTTATGAGTCAATAAAAAACTAGACGGGTCTGTCAGTTGGGTCTGATCTGGCATGTGTCTATTCTAATCAGAGTTAGAAACCAGGAGACCTTGTAAGTGCCTTATTTTATGGCAGTTTAACCAGCATTTTCTACAAAGAATTTTACACTACCCAGCTATATATTGGACTTCCAAAATTTATCATGATGGTATGTGTATGACTATTACAAACAACAGCTTAGATAACTCTATAAAAAAAAATTATAATAAATAAAATAATATAATTCTATTCCCTCATAATAGAATGTGGTTTTCATATATTCACTGCATGCAGATATGTCAAACTATATGCAGGAGCTTACTCTTTTCAGCTTCAGGTGCTTTTTAAAAAAATTTAACACCTTCACGTTCATAGTTCGAAGAAAATTTTTGATTTTTCATTTGACGGGTTTGCATCGGAGTAGAAAGGCCGTAGGCCCCCCAGAAATATTTATTTTTTAAAAACTCTTAAAACATATATGTATTTTTACTTAAAATAATTTTTTTTGATTTAAAATGACAATAAAAATATTTTTTTTTGAGCGTTTAAAAGAATTTATTCAATTCTAATAACTAACATTAACTTGACTAAGTGATTTGTTAAGTAGTATATTCTACATTAAACTTTTCAGTGTAACTGAAACCAACCAACCTAGTTTGGTTGATATTCATAAAACGAAGAAGAACGTAAACAAACCATAAAAAAAACTAAAATTGTGGATAATATAAACATAAAATAAAACTTTTTCAATTTTATTTCAACAAAAAGTTAAAAAATACTACTAATACTACAAAACTTTCAAAAATATTAAATATCGGTACGTATATTTAAAGTTAGTTTAAAAATAATAAATATCTAATAAAGTTTTCTTTATAGGAATGAAAAAAATTCATGATATAAGATCATTTTTCAAATCAAAACAAAAATCAAATGTAACAAAGTTCAGAAACTGAAAAACAAATGAACCATATGCTGAAGTTACAACTCCACACATCAGAAGATGTTTTTAAAGATGCTGTTACTGACTTGGGAACAAAGGATAGTGGACCACAGCAGCCAAAAACAAATTTTAAAAAAATATTTGTCGATGGGCAAATAGATCTTTTTCAGCGAAGTATTATGAAACATGTGATTGGTTGGAATACAGTGTGGAAAAACAAAAAGCATTTTGTTTCGTGTGCCGCATTTCGGTACTAAAGAATCACGGCAATAAAATAAAAATATGTAGTTTCGGGTTTTGACAAATGGAAAAAACTTATGCAGGGACACAAAATGTTCAAAACTACACCCGAAGTCCACGATTTAATTTTAAAACACCACTCTAAGAGTGTAGAAGAAACTCGAGAGTATTTAAGAAATATCATTGATATCATTCTACTTTTAGTGCGACAGGGGCTTCCTTTTCGCGGCCACAGAGAGGACATAAACTCCAAAAACAGAGGATTTTTTTGGAAATCTGTGAAAACTTTGCCAAATATGATGAAAAGTTTAGGTCTAATTTTACCAAAGCCACAAATTATTGCAGCCCATAATACAGAATGAAATAATTGTTATTTCTGCTAATGCTGTAACTAATGCCATCGTACAAAAAGTTAAAAAATTTGGATTTTACTCTCTAATGGTAGACGAGGATAGATGTTTTAAAGAAGAGTAGTTGTCGATTGTGCTAAGATTTACAAATGAGCTAGAAGTTGAGGAAAGATTGTTAGGATTCATAAATTGTTCATCAGATTGAAACTCAAATGCTTTACAGAACTTATTATTGGAGTTTTTTAAAGAAAACGGCTTGGCCAACGGTATGTCTGGCTACAAAAGCGGATTACAAGCCAAAATAAAAGAATTAAATCCTCAAGCAGTTTTTATTCACTGCTTAGCCCACAAATTAAATTTGGTAGTAGTTGATTCCTGTTCTAACATAATGACATCGATATCATTTCTTAATATAACTGAGGCTTTACATATCCACTTTTCGAGGCCAGGAAATACCGAATTAAAAAAAATAAGCCAATCTCTTAATTTGAACAGCATTTCAATAAGAAGTCTAAGCACTACCAGATGAAGCTGTCGTTACGAGAATTGCAAAGCTATTATAAAAAATTATTCATATATAAAAAACGCTTTGGAAAATTAAACAAAAGAAGCTAAAGACAGAAATGCAGTTGAGGTCCTTGGTATTTTGACTTCAATTAATAAACCTGAGTTTATTGTAAATTTATATATATTTAATTATGCACTTTCAACAATAAATATCTTAACCAAGTTTTTCCAAACAGAAGATGCAACTCTTGGCCAAGCGTATGACCCTATTATGGCCACAATCGACACGTTCAAAGCAAACCGAAATAATTTATTGAAGATTTGGAACCAAATAGATATATTTGCTAACGCAAATGATATTTCACTTGAGCCTCTAAGAGTATCAAAAAGAAAAAAGAGATGCTCTCTGGAAAAAGATTTTTGTGTTGATTCAACTTTGGGTAAAGACAAGTTTTTAGGTTTACCAGACAACACTCCAACAGAAGAATTTTGTAAAGTAAACATATACTATCCTGTAGTGGATAATATACTATCCAACTTAGAATACCGATTTAAGAGTATTGCTTTTGCAAAATCTGTAAATGCATTTTTCAGATTAGATTTAGAAGAATCAGTAGAATTCTATGTGTAAATCTTTACTTATTTAAATCTAAAATAGATAAAAACATCTATCCGAACTTGTTTAAACTTTTACAAGTTGCAATGAGTCTACCAATAAGCTCAGCTGGCTGTGAAAGGAGTTTTTCGGCAATGCCGAAAATTAAAACCTAGCTTCGTTCAATAATGAACCAAGATAGATTTTCAAACTTGGCAATTTTAAATATAGAGAACGAACTAGCCGAGAACGATGTTTGCGCAGAAGACATTCTTAATATATTTTGCAAAAAAAATAGAAAATTTAACTTCTGTATTATATTCACATCAATTTAAATTTTGCTTTTATTTTTTTTAGCTGTTTTTTGTTGTTGTTTTTTAATTTTTAGATATGAATGAATTTTATATTAAAACAAGTAAGAAAATTATAGTCGGTCTAGACCGACTATACGATACCCTATACCATGGTTTAGAGACCCTATCTCTTCGGTCCAACTAATTGGATATAGCAAATAAGCATAAACCAAATTTGAGTGGCATTTTTATTAATTTTTTTCGCTGCAGATATGAAAAAGTTCATATCGGATGCTATATTTATATACGGACTAGGTCGAAAAATAGACCAATCCCGACCATATTTGATAGAGTCATTTATACTTTGAAAAAATATATACAAACCAAATTTCAGAAAAATCTGTGCAATATTTTTGTTTTTTGATAGATTTAAGTGAAGAACGGGAAGCAGCTCTATATGGGGCCTATGACTAAGAATTTTCCT
Organism: Cordilura impudica; assembly: GCA_963682025.1. Lineage (NCBI taxonomy): Eukaryota > Metazoa > Arthropoda > Insecta > Diptera > Scathophagidae > Cordilura > Cordilura impudica. Next base: position 6,556,610 of record OY821519.1, read on the forward strand.
ATAGGGACTATTTTAGAACTACTGATTAATGGATAAAATAAACACATACAAACCCAATTTGACTGAGATCTATATGATAATTTGGATCTTAAGGCAATTTATGTCGATTTAATAGGGGTCATTTGTATGGGGACTAGTTCTGAACATGGACCGATTCTCACCACTTTCAATAGCGCTCATCCCATGAAAGCTTATATACCAAATTTCATCAAAATATATTCATACTTGCGACCTGTAGTTTGATTACAAGGTTTACGTGGACACACAGACGGACGGACATTGCTATTTCGACTCAAAAAATGATTCTGAGTCGATCGGTGTAATTAAAGATGGGTCTAGGATGAATATTTTTGGTTATTACAAACAGCAGCACAAAGTCATTATACCCAAACCACTTAGCGGTCTAGGGTATAATGAAACTAATGCGTATGTGAAGATTATAAACCTGAAACATTCTTTGTTGTTATGAACGATGAAAGTTTGTTAAATAGCTTTAAGTTTAATTTTAATTAAATTAATTTAATTGGATTGAATGATTCAATGGGGCTATAGCCTCCCGCAGAAAATTGGTCTAGGTGCGGGCTTGGAAAAAATAAAGAATTGCTGGATAGATTTATACGTAATGAGTAGACGAAATTTGCAAAATTATTAAGTTACCGAGTTATTCATCTTTAAGCTCTAACTTCCGTCTGTCCTTCTTTGAGGCTAGCTTGACCGCAAGCTTATTTGTATTACAAAACAACATCCATATTACATTTATGCAGAGCTAATCGGTATCCTGTGAAAAGAATGTTAGAATAATTTTTAACATACTATAAAACAAATTCAAATATATTTAAAGTAGTCGATAAAAATGCATTTCCGGTAGGCAATTCCAGCAACCCATACACCAGTAAAGCAATTTAAATTAGCCACCGCATAGAAGGAGTTTATATAAATAGTAACTCCGGGGGCCAAACCACCACATTCGATATCAAGTAAAATCAATCGAAATTCCATATTTTGGTTTATGATTTTCTTCTTAACCAGAGGCAATAATTCTTCAACTGTCATAAAGACAAATTATTTATTTTATTTTGGGAAATAAAAAAATTATTTCGATCGAAAAATTTCGATAACGAATGCGGTGATTTGGCCCCTAATGACAGTGAACTGGTTGAATCTTAAAAGGGATACTAAAAATAAAACAGGATATAGAGTAGCAATGACTATAAACTGATAAAACCGCTGTGCCATTTTTCTAATTTTTTTTATTTGTAAACAATTTTATTTTTAATGAATTTTCTTCATTAAGTGGTGTAAGATAATGCCGTATAATTTATTTCAATTTTAGAAACTCGATCGTAAATCAACTATAATTATTGTGCAAAACTACTGAAAAATCTACTAAATAGAATTCTGGAAATAAATGAAATATGTCTTTCTATTGAGATGTTTTTCTCAAAAAATCTAGTTGCAATTAAACCACAATTCATGCATCACACATGATCCAACTGAAATTTTCTGGTTAATCGTATCACAGCAACACAGTGCTGCACCATATATGTTGGTACAAGTGTTTGAAAAAGAAATTTCATAGAGTACTTACTTGTCATCACCATTATTGTCATCAGACTCACTGCTTGTTTTTACTGTTGCATTTTGAAGCATGCATATTATTGCAAATGTTGTCATTGCCGACCACATTGATTTTTCATAGAGAGTCAACTCGCTTGCCATAAGATGTAATCATCACATTCTTTGTTTGTTTCAATTAATGTAAGTAGATGCAATGTTATAACTTCCTTCCTAGTCCTGCTGGTCACCACAGGGAAGCTGCAGCATGATGCATCAGCAATATTTTTTAACTCAATTTCTTGTTTAGTTTTTGTTATCAAAATGTACATCTCTGAAATGTTCGCCAAAATTCGCTACACTTGTTTTGTGCGAGGAAGAACTTGTCAGCTTTAACCTTGACAGTTTTTTATTTGCTTTTATAACTCATTTATCGATCAGAATCCTTAATGAACGTTTTAATTAAAGAAAGTAAATAGTAAATCAAAATTTAGCCATTTTTGGCAAATTTTGCATAATTTACAAGGTTCAGAAAAGACATTCATCAAACACACATTGTTCTGTTCTAAAGCAGCCAACACATATTTTTTTATTTTCATATCAATTATGCGTGTTTCCAAATTTTGTACGGTGCCGAACACAATCATGACTGTGTTTCGTTTTAATATTTCGTTCTGTACGCGAACATGTTTCTATCACGTATTTTTTGTTTCTAACACACAGGTTCGGGTGTAGCTTTATTTTATGTTCGTCTTCTTGCACATGTACAGCTAAAAAGCAGAACATGTTCTTGAACGCGCACATCTAAAAATTAAAACATTATCCTCTCGCGATCGGCAAAACCTGATACACCCCTATAATAAAAACAATAATTGTTTCAATCAAATTTATTAATAGAATCTAATAGGCTTTTCACACTTACTGCGTTTCAGCGAAACCCCAGAAATTCGCTCTCTTGAGATAGTTTCAAAATCATAGTGTTCACATTATGTTTTTGTTATTTACTGCGGTTTCATTTGACATTTCTCATTTCTGCAGCAAGTTTGTTTTGATTGTAAACAACACAAGCGCGTAAATAAACAAATATAATAAAAAATCAGAAACTGAATTTAATTTTAATAATATATGAGTTTATATCATTGTATTTTTATATTATATTACTTCCTGTTACCGCGGAGCTGCAGAATCTTGTCTTCCCACAGCTCAAGCAGAATTTGCTCTGCCGTGTCCGTCCATTGGCTTCGCTTTTTGTACTTCTTTCTTTGGTTTCTATTTAAATAAAAGGAACAAGTCTCGTTTAGGTGCACCACCCCGATTTTTTTTTTGGAAATAGGGGTATTTGAGGTGATTTAGAAGAAAAAATTTTTTTGTCGGAAACCCATATGTTCCGAGTTATGGACCTCCAAAATTTTGACATTGATTTCGATATAACTTGAACAATTCTTATCGGCTTTTAGCAATATATGTATCATTTGAAAGCTTATTAAAGTGCCTTTATTTCGATATAAAAAAAGTTCGAAATCCTTTAACCCATTGTGAACCTATTCAAGATTGTGCATTTTTGATAAAGAGTTATTTTGAAAAGCTGTAATTATCGGACGAAATTATGTATATAAGGTATGTATTTACACATTTACAATAAAAGTAGGGGTCACAAGCTATTTTTTGGTGTATATTATGACTTTTTTGCTCTTAAAGCGCCGAAGATATTAGGAGTTAAAGTTGGATATTATTTTTTTAAAAATTTTTAATTTCTAGTTAGAATTGTTAAGTCGTATTTGTTTAAGAAAGTGTTGTTTTTAGTGTTATGGGTTTTTGTTAATTGTGCAATAAAAAACAACAAAGTTATACCCTTAATATCTCCAGATTACAAAGGGTTAAAAGGTCAAACTATATCCTAAATAAAAGCTGTTAATCCTAAGAATTTATTAATTGACATATATTTTGTTGTTGTAATAGCGTTTTATTGAAATAAAATGAATTATTTACAAAAAACTGCATCTTAAAAGGAAAGAAAATTATTTTGCTCCATAATGGGTTAATGGATTTCAAACTTTTTTATATCAAATTAAAGGCACTTTAATAAGCTTTCGTATGATATATATAATGCTCAAGTCCGATTAGAATTGTTCAAGTTATATCGAAATCAATGTCAAAATTTTGGAGGTCCATACCTCGGGAAATATGGGCTTCCGACAAAAAAAAAATATTTTGCTGGAATCGCATTAAAAAGTGAAATGAGTCGCGAAAATTTGGAAAAGATCAGAGAAGTGCACCTAAACGAGACTTTAGCCATTTTTCCTTCTGTAATTAGTTAAAATTAAATGTTTTGCATAAGAACTTACCAGCACAAAGCAATCACGAAATATAAACAAACACATTTTTTTCATTATTTTTCTGACACAAGCAATGCAAATTTTTTAATTTTAATGCTTTTTCTAACTACTATTAGAGAGCAACCCTGTTCTTTCTCTTGTGTTTACTGTGATTTCAAAAAAATCACAGTAAAATGAGCAAAATGTCTCCGTTTTTTTTTTTTTATGGAATTATGTGTGATTTATAGTGTGATTTAGCATGAATATCATGAAAGAGAGCAAAACGCTGGCGTTTCCTGAAACCGCAGTTGGTGTGAAAAGCCTATAAAGTAATTCATTCATTGAAATGTTCTATTTAAGCAAGTACCTTATAGCTTTATTATCGTCAAAAAATATTATGGAAATTTCTTGACTAAGCTTTCATTTTAATAGCAAAGTCAGAGCGCAAAATTCACGGGACTATGAGTAATAGAATATAATATGTATAAAGCGTTATTTTAGTTTACGTCGAAATTTGAGTGCAAATCCTAGGAAATTTTATATATTCATTTAATAAATAATAATGTAAGAGCCTAAACACTTTTTAAATAAAATTCGATAAATTTCTTTTTACATATTTGTTAAACACACAGAAGATATATAAATGGGTTTGTTAATAAATAAATTTAAAGGATCCTAAAGGTATGCTAATCAATTTTAGCCAATTTACAAATCAATAGGGAGTATGTGTTAGTAGCAACTTTAAATGGTCATTACTCCTAAAATATCTTCCAGATGGTGCAGATCTGTAAATCTGATGGATAGATCAACAGAAATACTTTTCAAATGAGGTATGTTTGGTCAAAATTGGTTGGCAACTAAAGTTTATACGTCGGCCACAAGAAATCTCCTTGCCTATTATTATTATAGATATTTAATAACTAAAAGAAAATATATAATTAAAGTGCTGCAGCGAATTTGTATATCCGCCAATATTTTAAATAAATAAATTTTCAACAGATTTCCAATTTTGAAAGAGTTCGAACAAGGATTTTATTAAGATATTCCGCTTAATTTTCACATTTTTCTGCCTCCACAACTCATTTAAAATTAAAAACTCGGGTAAAATGAACGTATTAAAAAATCATGTGAGTCGGTTCACAGGGGAGTCGTTTAAACATCTAGTAATTAAAAATTTTTTATGGCACTTTTTTAAAATCAAAAAGAAAGCGTCATCTATGTATCACTTATAGCAATCAACAGCAGGGACTCTGCTTAAATAAAAATATTTTTATTATTTATTATTTCAACCGGTTAATTTTTAATTTTCGTTTTTTATTTTATATTTTTCATTTTTCGTTTTTCATTTTTCATTTTTCATTTTTAAATTTTCATTTCGCATTATTTTTTTCCTATTTTTATTTTTCATTTTTTATTTCTCATATTTTATTTTTCATTTTCCATTTTTATACCCTATACCACTATGTGGTTTGGGTATAATGACTTTGTGCTGCTGTTTGTAACAACCAAAAATATTTGACCTAGACCCATCTTTAATTATACCGATCGAATCAGAATCACTTTCTGAGTTGATTTAACAATGTCCGTCCGTCCGTCCGTCTGTGTGTCCATGTAAAGCTTGTAATCAAACTGCAGGTCGCAAATATGAATATATTTTGATGAAATTTGGTACGTAAGCTTTTATTGCCCATGAGATGAACGCCATTGAAATTGGTGAGAATCGGTCCATGTTCAGACCTAGCCCCCATACAAATTACCCATATGAAATCGACATAAATTGCCATAATTGTCCAAATTGTCATATATATGTTACTCAAATTGGGTTTGTATGCGTTCATTACATCCACTAATGAGTAGTCCAAAAATGATCCCTTTGACCCCATATAGAGCTGCTTCCCGATCTTCACTTAAATCACTTAATCTATTTCATTTATTGCACTGATTCTTCTCAAATTTTGTTTGTACATATTTTTGCAAAATACAAGGGATTTTACCAAACATGATCAGGATCGGTCCATTTTTGGACCTAGTCCCCATATAGGTACAGCATCCGATATGAACTTTTTCATATCTGCAGCCAAAAAAAATAATAAAAATCCCACTCAAATATGGTTTTTTGCTTATTTTCAATGTCCAGTTAGTTGGGCCTAAGAGATAGGGTTTCTAAACGCATGGTATAGGGTATCGTATAGTCAGTCTAGACCGACTATAATTTTCTTACTTGTTTATTTCTGTTTTCCTTTTTTTAATTTTTTAATTACTTATTTTTCATTTTTTATTTTTAATTTTCATTTTTAATTTTTCATTTTTCATTTTCTATTTTCAATTCTAATTTTTTATTTTTCAATTTTCATTTTTCATTTTTAATTTTATATTTTTCTTTTTGCATCTTTTGTTTTTTATTTTTTATTTTTCATTTTTATTTTTCAATTTTTATTTTTAATTTTTCAATTTTTATTTTTCATTTTTTATTTTTCATTTCTCATTATACCCTATACCACTATGTGGTTTGGGTATAATGACTTTGTGCTGCTGTTTGTAACAACCAAAAATATTTGACCTAGACCCATCTTTAATTATACCGATCGAATCAGAATCACTTTCTGAGTTGATTTAACAATGTCCGTCCGTCCGTCCGTCCGTCCGTCTGTGTGTCCATGTAAAGCTTGTAATCAAACTGCAGGTCGCAAATATGAATATATTTTGATGAAATTTGGTATATAAGTTTTTATCGGCCATGGGATGAACGCTATTGAAACTGGTGAAAATCGGTCCATGTTCAGACCTAGCCCCCATATAACTTACCCATATGAAATCGACATAAATTGCCTTAAGATCCAAATTGTCATATAGATCTTACTCAAATTGGGTTTGTATGAGTTCATTACATCCAATAATGAGTAGTCGAAAAATGATCCCTTTGACCCCATATAGAGCTGCTTCCCGATCTTCACTTAAATCTATTAAAAAACAAAAATATTGCACTGATTCTTCTCAAATTTTGTTTGTACATATTTTTGCAAAATACAAGAGACTTTACCAAACATGATCAGGATCGGTCCATTTTTGGACCTAGTCCCTTTATAGATATAGCATCCGATATGAACTTTTTCATATCTGCAGCCAAAAAAATTAATAAAAATCCCACTCAAATTTGGTTTATGCTTATTTTCTATATCGAAGTTGTTGGACCGAAAGATAGGGTCTCTAAACCATGGTATAGGGTATCATATAGTCGGTCTAGACCGACTATAATTTCCTTACTTGTTTTTATTTTTAATTTTTAATTTTTTAATTTTTCATTTTTCATTTTTCATTTTTCATTTTACATTTCGCATTCACCAATACAACCAGAGGTCACACCGATTTTGTCTTACGGCTCACATGTTATGCTGGTTTTGTGATTGTATTGAGTAATAGAAATTTACCCACCCCTCGCATATAGATGTTTACACATCAAACATTTTCAAAAGATGTGTTTAAATTTTTGTAAACAATTTCATCACGACCCCACATTTTACCACTAGAAAACTGACCAAGAGAAGAGAGAAGGTTTGAAGACGATATATTAGGGAAATTTGAATGTTTTTAATGAGAAGCTAGAGAAGAAGTTTGGCTGACCAGCGCATTACCTTATTAAATTTGGCTTTTCCCAACAGCACACTTCACAAATTATTTATCTTTAAATAAATTTTAAAACTAAATTTTAATTTAATTTTTTTTCCACACCATTTTGTCACTTCGAATACTGAACTTTAAATTAAATTAAACAAGTAAGAAAATTATAGTCGGTCTAGACCGACTATATGATACCCTATACCATGGTTTAGAGACCCTATCTTTCGGTCCAACTACTTCGATATAGAAAATAAGCATAAACCAAATTTGAGTGCGATTTTTATTAATTTTTTTGGCTGCAGATATGAAAAAGTTCATATCGGATGCTATATCTGTAAAGGGACTAGGTCCAAAAATGGACCGATCCTGATCATGTTTGGTAAAGTCTCTTGTATTTTGCAAAAATATGTACAAACAAAATTTGAGGAGAATCAGTGCAATATTTTTGTTTTTTAATAGATTTAACTGAAGATCGGGAAGCAGCTCTATATGGGGTCAAAGGGATCATTTTTGGACTACTCATTAGTGGATGTAATGAACGCATACAAACCCAATTTGAGTAAGATCTATATGACAATTTGGATCTTATGGCAATTTATGTCGATTTCATATGGGTAATTTGTATGGGGGCTAGGTCTGAACATGGACCGATTCTCACCAATTTCAATAGCGTTCATCCCATGGCCGACGAAAGCTTATATACCAAATTTAATCAAAATATAGTCATATTTGCGACCTGCAGTTTGATTACAAGCTTTACATGGACACACAGACGGACGGACGGACGGACGGACATTGTTAAATCAACTCAGAAAGTGATTCTGATTCGATCGGTATAATTAAAGATGGGTCTAGGTCAAATATTTTTGGTTGTTACAAACAGCAGCACAAAGTCATTATACCCAAACCACATAGTGGTATAGGGTATAAAAATTAATGCCCGTTTTCTCAATAGGCGATTATCTTTTTTCCCAACGAGAAACTGCCGATTAAAGAAATTTGGTTTTCTCAATGTCTGGTTTGCTTCTATTTTGTCGCAAAGCTAACCGGCACTCATCTGCCAGTTATTTAATTTTCGTACAGATAAATTATTCTCCCAACTTTCATATCAATTTTTAGAGGCATCGCCAACTGAAAATAATTCTCCCAACTTTCATACGTATTTTGAGAGGCACTGCCAACTGAAAACAATGTTTTTGTCGGTACGTTGAGAAAACCAAAATTGTTAGCCGGCAGTTTATCGGTCCCATAAATTTATGTCCTGGTTAAGTAACAGGCAATTTGACGATACATTGTGAAAACCGGCATAAAATTTTTAAATTAAAAACTACGAATAAAAGAAAAATTAATAAAAAAAATAAGTTCTGACAACTGGTACATGAAAAATATTATTCCGGAGCCACTTAACTTTTATAAGACTAAATAAACTTTATTTGTTATACCTTATACCACTATGTGGTCAGGGTATAATGACATTATGCTATTATTTGTATCTACAAAAAATATTTGGCATAGACCCACCTTTCATACCGATCGACTCAGAATCACTTTCTGAGTCGATTTTGCTATGTCTGTCCATCTGCCTTTGTGTCCATGCAAACCTTGTAATCAAACTACAGGTCGCAAATGTGAAGATGTTTGATGAAATTTTGTATTTAGGCTTCAATTGCCCATGGCATGAAGGCTGTTGAAATGGGTGAAAATCGGGGCATGTTCAGGCCTAGTCCGCATACAAATTACACCTATGAAATCGATAATCGGTCAAATTCGGTTTATGTGTTCCTAGTCAGTTCCTAGTCAGTTCCTAGTCATAGTCCCATATAAAGCTGCTTCCCGATCTTCACTTAAATGTAACAAAAAAACAAAAATATTGCACAAATTCTTCTCTGTTTATGTTTAATTTTTTGCAAAAAACAAGTGACTTAACAGAGTATGGTCAGGATCGGTCCATTTGTCGACCTAGTTCCCATACAAATATAGCATCTGATATGAACTTTTCCATATCGAAAGGCAAAAAGTTAATAACAATGCCACTCAAATTTGGTTTATGCTTATTTTCTATATCCAATTAGTTAGGCCAAAGAGATAGGGTTTCTAAATGCAGGGTATGGGGTATCGTATAATCAGGTTCGTTCTTTAGATATATTTGTATTAATTAAACCTGTATTGATTTGTAATTGTACATTAAATATTTATATTTTGTATGTATATATTTTCTGTCAATTGAATGCATAAAAAAGTCCTAAAAGTTTAGTTTTTGATTTTGTTAATAAAATATTACTTTAAGAATCATCAAAGAATATGTTCTTCTGGGTTTATATAATCTTATTTATTTGTAACAAAGAATACACAGACATAAGAATACATATATAAATCTATACTTCTTTTGAGGATTACCAAAATCGACACACATGCAGAAATACAGAATTTTATTATTTGATTTATATTTATTGCATTATTACAAAAAAAAAAAAAAAAAAAACATTCAATAAAATAAATAATATCATTCTTATTAGATTAACTTGAAATTGGATACTCAATACATGCGAGTATATTTCTTAAAAATAAAATACACAACAAAAGAAAAACTTGTAAGAAATAAACTTAACATACATAGAAACACAAAAATTAAAGACTTAAGGCTTTGCATATAAAAATTATCAAAGATTACTAAGAGCTGTTTCCAACATATTTTTTATAAAAGAATAAAACTGAAAAAAATGTCATTAAATTGTAATCCTCAAAAAAAAAAAAAAATAAATCTTTTAAAGTTTTAAACACATTTTTCAGTATAAAGTTTAATAATTTTACTAACAAAATATAAATAAAATACCATATAATTTGTGAAATCACCGCCCACAAAACATGCCGTTATTTTTATCTATTTTGATAGCACATTGATACCGTTATAAGCACTGTTCTTGCAATGTGCCAATTTATTGAAAATGATGTGTATATTTAAATGATGATATTTGTTTATTTTATAAGTATGTATGTATGCATGTGAATGTTAATATACGAGTATATTAGTGGTTCTGTGAATTGGTACACCTCTTCTAATTGTTAATTTTCATTAGTTGGAGAGGATAACATGAGTCAATGCACAAATATAAATGAAGATGATATTTCAAATGGTGAAACTTTGTACTCAGGTGATGAGTATGTAAAAATAAAAGATTCAAAAGAAACTCAAAGGGATATCTAAAAATAGATTTAACATAATTACGTCCTGTTGATTCTGTAATTAGGCCTAGCTATAGGCAAAATTGATTTTTTATTTAAGGACGTTTGAATGTGAATTATAAATTATGTAAAATTTTATCCGATGCTTAAAAATCAAAGGAGCATTAACAATTTCTTTCCTCCTTTTTTCATTATGGTGGCAATATTAGTCGATCAGTTGAAAACCGAAAGTCTTGCTTTTGATATTGTTAATAAAAGTACTTCTAAAGCAAAATTTTACTTACAAGATCGATCGATACATTCAGAGATGATGTAGTTACTCAAAGAGAAGAAATTGTATCTTGTTCATTCAAACCAGTCTTTAGTGTTGCATGGAATTTACTATGATACTGATAATAATGATATTCATGGTGATTTAAATAAAGTGTTTGCTGATCTTGTCTACATTTCAGACCTTATTTTCTAAAAAGAATAATTTATAGACTGCTTTACTTTAAGTTACGCTTAAAGAGGGTACATGTTCGAATGAATTGTCCTATATTCGTTTTATTTTAAATCAGATTATAATATGAGAGCAACCCAGCACTGGCTTTATGAATAGGCACTTGGAGAAAAAAAAAAGTGTTAAAATTCTCGGTCGCACCCCCTAGAAATATGCGAGTAGCAAAAAAAGTAAGAAATACGAAATTTGGGCCAATCAAAAAATCTTTAGAGGTGGCTCAACGCGATTGAAAAGTTGAGGTGTGTTTATATGGGGAAAATATGACTTTCTTTCAGATTTTACGCAAATTTCGTTCTATACTTAAATTATTCCGACAAATTTATATATAATTCGGAATTGGTGTTAACTCTTAATTAATTTTTATGAATTTTATTATTTAAATTTAGTTTTACAATGAATAAAACTTAAAAAAACTATTGTTGCGATGGTTTTTCCTCATTTTGAGTGCAGGTTAAGCACCGATGCATTAATCCTGAATGCTCTGCACAAAGTGCATTGTTGCAGGAAGAGCAATAGGCCCTTGTTTTGCGTTGACGACCGTACTCTGAACGGCATAGTCGACATGATGGCCTGTTTGCCCTTAGCGCAAACGAGGGTGCAGCTACTTCTGTTGGTCTTGGTACCATCTAAAATGAAAAAATATATATAATCATTCTGCTTTTGACCTTTAGAATTCTTAATTCTTACCTTGACATCAAATTCCTCCATTGCATTCTGTATCCTTGGATATGCAGTTATGCGCGTATTCAGGGCACGTTCTTCAATGTGGGGTAATATCAATTGTTTAGTAAGCATAAGAAGGAATGAGCGCCGTCTGTTACTTCTCCTCACTGGCTTCATCTCGTTGAATATTATGAATGCAGCTAATGCAGCGATGTCGAGCATATTGTAAAACATGGCAAGCGGCCAGCGCTTTGTTGAGCGCTTGCAAGTATACGTACCAGGCATCTGTTCCATAGTATCAACGCCGGATTTGTTGGCATTGTAATCAAGAATGGCTAAGGGCTTCTCCTTTCAGTTTCCATGTTCACATCGCAAGTATAATGTTGTGTAGATAGCAAAATTACTGATTTATTCTTCCAGGGCACATATGAGCATAGTGCTATATTGCCTTCGTTGAACCCAAATAATGTGCTGTTGATTGGCCGCGTACAAATGTTTTGTTAGCGCGTACTGTTCCAACATATGCAGTTTTCTTTCTCATCAAAATACGCGCCAAGTTCAATGTGCTGAAGAAATTGTCAGCATAAATTGTGCGGCCAGAATCCAAATATTTATCCGCAAGAGCAAGTACAACGTTCTGCCCTTGATTTATTTCACACTCCTGGCCAGGCAATTTACCAGAATAAATCATTCCTTTGACAGGATAGAACGATTTTGAGTCACACAACCACCATACCTTTATACCAAACTTGGCTGGCTTCGACGGAATATATTGTGTGAAGCGGCTACGGCCTCTGTATGATAATAACTGCTCATCAACTGTCAGTGAATCATGCGGAGTGTAAGCTGCTGCTAAGTTAGACTGCAGCATTTGCCAAATATTATCAATTGCCGCAGTTTTGCTGTTGATTAGTCGCTGCTGTCGCGTATTTCCATTGTTTTATGGACATAAAGCGATTATACGACAATGCTGCTTTGTATATTGGACAACGCGTTGGGGCTCATAAGAGTGCAGAAGGCTCATTATTTGATTTATTGAGTCCAGAATACAAGAGTATAGCCAAGAAGGCATCAAACTCCTTTAGTGTGATGGTTTTAAATTCCTTTTTGTTTGTTGGATTTGCCAAAATTTATGCATCTCTTATTTCCCTACCTTTGCGATTAGATTCGCGTATTATTATGTACACGATGTCTTCAGTGAAGAGCGAGCGGAATATGGTAAAGGGATCACATGTGATTCCTACTGGTCCTGGTTTCCTCCTTGTGTAGCTGACCACGTTACGAGCACGAACACGGGAAGTTGGTGGTGCATTTTTACTCCATTGGGTGGCGTCTTTCGCAATAAAATAACTTTCGTTTGTTGGTGTTTCTTCTTCTTCATAATCGTCGTCATCGTCATCGTAAACCTCCTCATTGATTTCTATATCTACCTCACTTTCAGCATCGGAATCCACAGCAGATAAGTTTGGTAGAAAGGGCAAGTCGCCATCATCTTCTTCAGTACCAAATGCCGGAATATCAAGTTCCTCGTCATGATCCTCTGCATTCATAAAATCAGCAAATCAATGGCAAGTCTTTCCTCCTCAGACATTTGTTGGTAGGGTGTGCTACGACGCACTACCATTTCAGCAATTTCAATGTTTGATTCTGCCATATTATTTTATCGATTTTAGTTTCCTTCGTACAATCACATTGAAATTGCAAACAAGATGTTGAGCCTTCAGTGTCTAAACTGCGCATGATTTAGTTTACGAAACTAGAGCCGCTTTTATACCCTTTCCGTTGCCTACTTGTGTTCTATCTTGAACATCCGCGTATATGTACAAATAGAGATTAGTATTAGAAGGTAATAAAACAAATGTTAAATTCGAAGAACTCGTTTAAAATGTGTTTAAACAATAAAACAGCTAAAAAGAAGCCAAAATAAAGTTTATGTCTTAATGATTTCTTGTAATTTCAGTACAAGGTCCCTACGGACCTTGTCATGCGTTCCCGTACTACTCACCTTTAAACCTCAATAAAAACCAAACTATTGGCCGCATCACCTTGAATTTTCTTTTAAACGAAAACAAGGTAACTTTTGGAGTACCTTGTCCTGGCCGAAATAGAAGTAATTTCAATTTGAAAATGAAAAAGGTCCCCAGGAACCTTCTCGCTAACCGAAGGGTTAAATTATCTTTCCAAAACGCTTTAGAACAACAAAATCGAATAAAAACAGGCCAAGAAATAGCACATGCTCCAGACCACTTTGTGCAAAAAAAACTAGGTCAAGAAATTTGATGGCATTTTTTTCAACATTAAGAAATTAATTAAAGCCAATATTTTGTTTTAGTCTCTATACCTGTCAGTACTCAGATGTGAAGTATTGTTTTGTTACCGCCTTGTTAACCTATTAGGCATTGAAACCGAAAATGGATATTTTTTTTTTGATAAAATTTAGAAAACTCCTTTTTCAAGTTTTGAAAAATTTTCTTAAACAAAATTTAAAAAAATTGATCTGGCTCTTCAAGGTCTTGTTAAATGCATGTCAGAGATTAACTTGTGGGTTTTTGGGCAGGATTTTTTTTTGCGGATTTCGTGATAAATGGGATTTTTTAAAATATTCTGTAAATGAACTATTTCTAAAGTCTTTGTATCCCAAATTCATGACTTGCCTAATTTTAAATGTTATGTTTTATTTTGGTAGCCTATGGTTTCGGAAAAAAGTAATATACCCCATTTACCCTTTTGCAATTGGGGTCACATATGACCCCAAACTAATAAAAGACAATTTATTCGAAAAATTCAAATGTTTTGTAAGTGCTATTGAATTTTTAGACGCGATGCTTAGATGTGTAGAACTTCCGTCCTTAAAATTTGGGATAATTCCGAGAACGTTAACCCATTATTTGCCAAGGCCAGCTTTGGATTTTAAGATATTTTTTAAATAAAAATTTCGGAAAACGAGTTTTCTATTAAACCCGATGAAACAACTACTTCGAATTTAAGAAAAATAATTCGGTTGCTTTTTATATATTGAAGGCTTCAGTGCTCCTAGGATCAACATAATCCATTGTGATATATCTTTGGTGCAATTATCTGCTTATTATATTAATGTAAATTAAAATAACTTTTAACCAATCTATACTTAATATAATAAAGAGGTAATATGTGTTTGTTTGTTTGTTTGTTTGTAGGAGGTAAACTCCGTAACTGCTCATCTGATCTGCCTGAAATTTTCACAGAATCTTACTGCAGACATGCGAAGTGCTATAGGCTTTAATTTTTTTTTTATATTTTCAGTGGGAGTGGGACTTTTCATATAAAGTGAATTTTTAGTATAATAGATATTGAGTACAACGACTGAAATAACTTTGCAAATTTGTGTGATTTCACCTGTTATTTATGTTAGTAGCCATGCCGAAAATGGTCGGGATCCGTTAAGTGGGCGTGGCTCCTCCCATACAAAGCAATTACTCAATATGATATATCTCCAGTACTACGACATACACAGCTTGGCAAATTTGTCCTAAGTCATCTATTATTAACGAGAGTAGTCAAATCAAATATGAGTGGTCGTAGAAAATATGGGCGGAATCGCCAAATTCAAAAATCGCCAAAACCGAAAATAATGAAAATAATAATTCCCAAAAACAAAAATTTTCGAAACCAGAAATCGAAGAAATCCAAAATCGCCGAAATCAAAAATCGCTAAAATAAAAAAATTGCCAAATGATATTCTAAGTTCAAGGCCATCGTTAAGTGTTACCGGATTTAATTTTGAAAATCAATATTTTTCTAATGGGCAGCTATATATGTCTAATTCCAGAGTAGGAAAAATTTGAAAATTTGTACATCGAATTAAAAAACAAAAAAAAAAAATATCAGAAAGCATTAAAATAAAAAAAAAAATATGTAAAATAAATATATAATAATAAAAGCCCAGGTTATGACAATATATCATCAAAATTTATTAAGGAATTTCGGGAAGAAATAGCGCCAATTTTAGTTCATATTTTCAATTATATGATCAATACTTCAGTATACCCAAATAGCTTAAAAGTACATAGAATAGTTCCCATACCCAAAGAGGTTAATGCATCAACTGTTGATAAATTTCGACCAATTGCTATTCTCTCTTCAGTTGATAAAATATTTGAAAAAATTATACATATACGACAAACTTTTATTGTACCTAGAAAAGAACAACTTATTGTATAACTACCAATTTGGTTTTAGAGGAGGGTGTAGTACTGAAGATGCTGTCGTAAAGGTTGTGAGATGTATCTGCCAAGGTTTAGATGAGGGTTCTAGAGGAGTGGCTGGAATGTTTTTTTGATTTTACTAAGGCATTCAATCTTGTTGATCATCAAATATTGTTAGATAAGCTAACATATTATGGCATTCAAGAGCCAGAATTCTTGCTGTTTAAAAATTATTTATTTAACAGAAAACAGTACGTAGAAATTAAGAACATAAAAAGTTTTATTGGCTCGATGCAACCTGGTGTTCCGCAGAGAAGTGGTTTAGGGCCGTTAGTATTCTTAATATATTTGAATGACTTAAAAGACCTTGGTTTAAGTGGAAAACTTTTTATGTTTGCAGATGATGTCTGTGTATTTTATCCCTACAGGAATGATTTAGTACTAAAAATTAATATAGAAAGGGACGCAGCTTTAATAATGGAATATGCACGGTTAAATCGACTATTATTCTGCCCTGATAAAACTGAATTGATCAGATTTAGACCTCATGATTCAAGCATTAATAATGATTTCTTTGTAAATATTGAGGAAATTCTGTTTTTGAAATTCATTTAATATTTTGTACAAATTCAAATACAAATTAAATGAAAAGGCCAAATTGTTAGTATATCAATCCTTAATACATTCTCATTTTAATTATTTAGCGATTATTTATGCTTATAATAGATACAACAACGTGCTGAAATCTCTGCAATGTATGCAAAATAAAGCTTTAAAAATCATTTACAAATTACCATTAACTTATCCAACTGTTGCATTATATAAGGATATAAGGAAAAACATTTTACCAACTTATGGATTGCATGAGTACCAAGTTTTGAAGTTTGTTTTTAAAAGTATTCACAATGTTGGGCATACTACCATACCATTTCTTACAAATAAGTTTTATTATAGCACACGCAATAGGTCGAATTTCAGAATTCCCAAATGTAGATTGGAAACAACTAAACAACGTATAGATTTTATTGGTAGTAACAAATTTAACAATTTACCTGAAGTTCTTAAATCCATTGATAGAATTTCAACATTTTAAATCATCTTGTAAGGAATATATTTGCGGCACATTTGAAACGCTTCTATAGTAAATACAGTTATATTTACAGATCTCATATCATAAAGAACTATTTATCAATTCTTACATTTTTAGAACATGTATTTAAATTAAACTTATAACTTGTTATTTGTACATTTATGAATTAAATTTATTATTTTTGCCAACTTACCTCAATAATGAATGCCTTTAGGGCGCTGAGCTCAACATAAAGTATATATTGTTATTGTACAAATGAATATTAAGAAATAAAAAAAAAAATAAAAAATTAATTAAAATGTTTTAATTGTACAATACAAACTTCGAACGAAAAATTGATTATGAAAACATACATGTGAATTGGTCTCGAAAAGTCATAGCGCAGCACGACAGAGCACTCTAGTGTTTAATAAATGTTAGTTAAATAAAGAAAAAACAGTGTATATGTAGACTTTTGAGCAATTTCAGGCTCCTTGCCAGAACAGAACATATTGTCTGTGGGGCGTAAAATTTTGGACAGTAATTAACCTTACATAGGTGCAACTTTTGCACACTACCGCAAAGTGCTGTGACATTTAGAAAAATGCTCAAAAAAAAATTGCCGTTTTTACAAAATTTTTGAAATTACACGTTCTCTGCCAGAACAGAAGACAATATCCTAGGGTGGTGAAATTTTGCACAAAAGTTACTTATGTATAGATGCAAATTTTCTGCTCTATCCCAAAACCATCATAGAAAATTAGGTTTTCTCGATCCCCCTACTATATATTATAGCAATTTAGTATTACAATATTTGTTCAATATATAACTTTAATATAAAACTTTTATAATTGAGTATATCAATCTTCCGTCAGCCGCCAGTTTGTCCTAGAATTTGTTTAACTAATAATTATACCCTATACCACTATGTGGTTTGGGTATAATGACTTTGTGCTGCTGTTTGTAGCAACCAAAAATATTTGGCTTAGACCCATCTTTAATTATACCGATCGAATCAGAATCACTTTCTGAATTGATTTAACAATGTCCATCCGTCCGTCCGTCCGTCCGTCTGTGTGTCCATGTAAACCTTGTAATCAAACCGCAGGTCGCAAATATGAATATATTTTGATGAAATTTGGTATATAAGCTTTTATCGGCGATGGGATGAACGCAGTTGAAATTGGTGAGAATCGGTCCATGTTCAGACCTAGCCCCCATACAAATTACCCCTATGAAATCGACATAAATTGCCATAACATCCAAATTATCATATAGATCTTACTCAAATTGGGTTTATATGCGTTCATTACATCCATTAATGAGTACCCCAAAAATGATCCCTTTGGCCCCATATAGACCTGCTTCCCGATTTTCACTTAAATCTATTAAAAAACAAAAATATTGCACTGATTCTTCTCAAATTTTGTTTGTATATATTCTTTCAAAATATAAGAGACTTTACCAAACATGATCAGGATCGGTCCATTTTTGGACCTAGTCCCCATATAGATATAGCATCCGATATGAACTTTTTCATATCTGCTGCCAAAAAAATTCATAAAAATCCCACTCAAATGTGGTATTTGCTTATTTTCTATGTCCATGGTATAGGGTATAGGGTATCTTATAGTCGGTCTAGACCGACTATAATTTTCTTACTTTTTTTTTTTTCAAAAAGTGAATTCATCTTTTAAAAATGTTCTATAAGTTATCGCATTCGTTACAAAAATATAAAGTGAATTCCAGTTTTCCTCTCTTCCCTCATTTAGAAGACCTCAAATTTCATAATCTATAAATCCCGAGCACCCTAGAACTTTTTTTTCGTATACCTGCAAGTATAGCGCACCTTACCATAAAGTGAAAAAATATTTCTTCTTCATTCGGTTTGCACAAATATTATAAAGTGAATTGGCTGGCGATATATTTATCATTAAAGGTTTTCATTAGTAGGGATATTTGGTGTTGTTTATATTTCTCGATACAGTGATCCAAAGACTTAAAATTTCGTTGTTGACTTTTTAGTGCAGTTTCGCAGTTTGATAAGAACTAGACTTGACATTCTCAATTAACATCTTGCACGTATTATTTCATATGGTTTTAGACTAGTGCATATTATTTGAATCCAAATCGAAGTTATTCAAACGATCAGCATAGTTTTTGTACCAGTTAATGTTTTTTCGATATAATTTTTGATGAAAGTCTGTACAACAATTTATGATTTTTAAACCCTTTCTTTTAAATCATACTCTCTGTCTGTCTGTCTGTCTGTCTGCCATGGGTGGATCCCATTCCCCCTTATCCAATTGATCTGAAACTTGGCCCATGATCTTGTCGTGACCACAGATTAATTTTGGGGTAGTCACGCACGGTCACGCACAGTCACGAAGTGACCTAAATGTCACTTCCCCTCATCCAATCGATCTCAAACTTGGTCCATACACTTGCTGTGAAAAATATATTAACTTTGACTTAGTCACGCGCAGTCACGCATGGTCACGCACAGTCACGAAGTGATCAAAATGTCATTTCCCCTCATCCAATCGATCTGAATCTTTCTCCATAGACTTGTTGTGGCCAAAGATTAATTTTAAGATAGTCACACACAGTCACGCACCGTCACGGAGATATCCAAAATTCATATGCACAAGAAAGAAAGAGTTTTAATAAAAACTTTGTTTTTATGGGTTAGATTATTATACCCGAAAAGTGTTTTAGAACTATATTGAAGTTGTAGACAGTAAGTATAGAAGTATGCATCTTCTTGACTGGTTTCAAAAGTGAATAGTTTGGGGTATTTTCTGGTATTTTTAACATGCATTTAGAGAAAAACATTTAAAATTTATCTACAATGTCAAACCAAGCCAGTCCCCATACCTGAGCACAATACGCTTGTATAGATCTGCAAACAGCTTGAAATAACTTCCACTTTGCCTTGAGCGACACATTCCTTTTTGCAAAAAATTTGTTCCAAGTTATATTTACGCAAACTTCTGCAGTAAAATTTTTTGTAATTATATGTTTCGTGTAAGACATTGTCGGAGTTAGTATTATACCCAAATACTTTTATTGAGCCACACTTATTACATGCTCTCCGTTAAACTCAAACTTTTCATTTGAGGAAACACTACTACCTTTTCTTAAAACCGTTATCTCGGATTTTGTTAGGTTCACTTCTATTCCCCATCTTTTACAATATATTTCCAAATTATTCTTCATTTTTTGAAGGACACTTATATTTTCGACAAGAATGACATTATCATACGCATACATTAAGATTCTTATATTCAGACCATCTACGAATAGGCTGCCCTTCAGCTGCTCATGGAGAAATTATCGAAAATCAAAATGCTGAAGGAATATTGGTTGAATCGCCAGTAATAGTTCAATATCAGCAACCAGAGGTTCATCCTATAACAATACATAGACGTAGTGAAAGAATTGCAAAGATGACTCAGAATAATCTTATGAAAAAAGTGATTTCACAGATGATCCGTTAACGTATGAAGAGGCAATAAATCGTCCAGATAAGGATAAATGGTTAATAGCAATCAACAGTGAAATTAACTCATTACAAGTCAATAACACGTGGGTTGAAGTTAGTGATCCTAATTCGAAAAACCTTATAAAAACTAAGTGGGTTTTTAAAATTAAAGATGAACCAGATGGATCAACACGGTGTAAAGCTTGTCTTGTGGTGAAGGGATAAACACAGAAAAACGGCATCGATTACAAAGAGACATATTCTCCAGTTATTCGTTACACATCGCTGTGGTTACTTATGGCACTAGCAATTAGATACAATTTGGAAATAGAGCAGATGGATGCTATAACAGAATTTTTGCAGGGTGACTTGAGTGAAGAAATTTTTATTCAACATCCAGAAGGTGTCAAGTGGGAAAATCCAAACACTGTTCTAAAACTGAAAAAGGCTTTATATGGATTGAAGCAGTCAAGGTTAGTATGGAACGTGAAACTAGATCAAATTCTACAAAAAATTGGTTTCAGGAGGTCAAAGGTTGATCCCTGTGTATATTACAATATAGCAAAAGTGAGTCGAACATATTTAGCAGTTTATGTAAACGATATGCTGTTATTGAGCAATGATCCTCAATTTTGCGCTATTGCAAAGAGAAGCCTTGTAATGAATTGAACATGAAATTGCTTGGAGAAGCTAAGAAATGTTGAAGTATCCGTATCACTAAGGAAGGAAATAAAATTTATTTGGATCAAGAAGATTATATTGCAAATTCCAATGGATCCAAATCAAAAGCTTAAAAAATCTGAAAAAGAAATGAAAAATAATATTTATTCATATCAGCAAGCAGTTAGAAGTTTGATGTATCTAGCATAATGCACAAGGCCTGATATAAGTTATGCTGTAAGTTTTTTGAGCCGCTTTAACAACAATACAAATCAAGAACATTGGAATGCTGTCAGAAAGGTGTTTAGATATTTGAAAGGAACAAAACAAGTATAAAAGATTGGGCAAATGATATCGATTAAAGAAAGTCAATGACAGGATACGTTATTATGTTACAATCAGGTGCAATTTCGTGGTGCAGCAAACGGCAGCAAACAGTTGCGTAATCATCAACAGAAGCAGAATATATGGCAATATCTACAGCAACTCAAGAGGTACTTTGGTTAAGGGGTCTTTATTTTGAACTTGTTTCAGATGTTGCGAATGGACCAATTCCAATATTTTTTGACAACAGTTACTATCCATGATCAAAGCATATTGACGTGCTACATCATTTTATAAGAGAAGAGATGAATGCAAAATTGGTAGAATTTTACTCCATAAAGACAGAAGAGATGATAGCAGAGTCCTTAACAAAAGCAATGACTGCGCCGAAACATAAATTTTGTTCTCCAAATCTAGGCTTAATTATGTAAAATAAATTTGAGTGGGGGTGTTAAAATTACTTAATTAAATTCTACTTTAAATATTATAGAAAATACAATCTAGTTTTTATTGACAAAATTGCTTGTAAATATGTTTATAGAAAATATTTTATATTCAGTCCACACCAGATAAAGAAAAGTATGTATATCTAGTAATTATATATGTTTTCAAAATGGCAATTCAACGTTAGCAAAACGTTCGTTAGAGCTACAAAGTAAGGGGCATTCAATGTACCCTATACCACTATGTGGTTTGGGTATAATGAATTTGTGCTGCTGTTTGTAACTACCAAAAATATTTGATCTAGCCCATCTTTTATTATACCGATCGAATCAGAATCACTATCTAATTCGATTTAACGATGTCCGTCCGTCCGTCCGTCTGTGTCCACGTAAAATTTTAATCAAACTGCAGGTCGCAAATATGAATATATTTTGATGAAATTTAGTATATAAGCTTTTATCGGCCATTGGGTGAATGCTGTTGAAATTGATGAGACTCAGTCAATGTTTAGACCTAGCCCCCATACAAATGACCCCTATGTATGAAATCGACATAAATTGCCATAAGACCCAATTTATCATATAGATCTTACCCAAATTGGGTATGTATGCGTTCCTTACATCCATTAACGAGTAGTCCAAAAATGAACCCTGCGGAACAACTTTTAGTCATAGGCCCCATATAGAGCTGCTACCCGATCTTCACTTAAATCTATCGAAAAACAAAAATATTGCACTGATTCTTCTCAAATTTTGTTTGTATATATTTTTGCAAAATACAGGAGACTTTACAAAATATGGTCAGGATCCGTCCATTTTTGGGCCTAGTCCCCATATAGATATAGCATCCGATATGAACTTTTTCATATCTGCAGCCTAAAAAATTAATAAAAATCCCACTCAAATTTGGTTTATGCTTATTTTCTATGTCCAGTTAGTTGGGCCTGAGAGATAGGGTCTCTAAACGTATGGTATAGGGTATCGTATAGTCGGTCTAGACCGACTATAATTTTCTTACTTGTTTTCTTATATTTTCCTGTTCCTTACATTTTACATTTATTTTTTTTTAGGCTAAAGTTTTTTCGGTAGGGTAATCTATCACAGTTATTAAGTCACCCAAAAATATAGCAAAATAAATCAGTGAATCATAATTTATATCAAATCCCTCCCGAACTATTTTTAGAAATCAGTTCGCTTACAATTTACTGAATGTTACGAGCCAAATAATATTAATAGAGTAGAGATTTTAAGTGAACCATAATTAATATTTTATATAAATTCTGCAACTTCTTATTGCTGTTAAGGATATCCGTTTACAGCCCGCATTTGTCTACATGTTCTCTGCATACATAAACAGCCCTACGTGCAAGACTTTTCTGTGCATAAATGGTTGCCTTCTTAGCATTTGTGAGACAAAAAGCCTGATGTTATCATGAGAACAAATATAGTTTTAGTTGTTTCAAAACTTAAGTCTTCATTGTTGTTGTTTACACAGACATTCATATAAATAATTGCACATGCACACACGAATACAAGTATATATTTAGATCTTTTTAAAAGTTTTGTGCGATAAAATTTTACAAGTTTTCATTTTGTATTTGTATGCGTATCAGTTTGTTTATAATTGTTGTTGTTATTTGAGTTGGTTTTGTAGAATTACAAAATTGTTGTGCTTAATTGCTTTTGCATCTTAGACACTTGTTTAATGCTGGTTAGAAACATTTAAAAAGCTTTTGCACAATTGTGTTAGTTGTAGTGTAGGTTTTACAAGAAAATAGTTGTTAGCTGATGGGGAATTCAATAGAAATATTAAGTACTACAATTAGATATTACAATGATTTATATCTAAAAGAAAAAAAATATTTTTACAACATAATTTTTTTTTTAAGTTTTGTTTGTTTCTTAATTTTTTAGTTGTACTCTTTTAAAATTCTATTTATTGGCCATAACTTTCAATGAATTTTTGTTTTAAATTAAGGATGTTTATATAAGTATGCATAGAGTTAAGTTTAAATGGCATAACTATTTTTCTAAATATAAATTCAACTTATAAAGTAAGGAATTTGTTTACTTGTTATTGGCTTTGTCCTTTTATTTTGTCAAAAGAGCCACAAAAAATTATTCCTGTTTACATAAATGAACATTTTTAAAAGCTGGAATCATCATAACGTAAACCCATTATTAGCTTATTGCTTTTTTTTGAAGTTCAGTGTTTTTTATAATTTAAATATTGTGTTTATTTAGTCATTTTTTCGTAGGAGAAATAAGGAAAGACATTTATTATATCAACAAAATTGTTTTACTGTGTGGGTTTTTGTTAGTTTGTTGACTTTTGGCTATAAGGTTTATGTCTTAAAATTCGTAAAAATTCTAAAAATAAAAGGTAAAAAAAAATTTTGTTATTATTATTTTTCCGGACAAACAAAATTGGGTGATTGTTTATGAGCAAACACAAATAAACTAATCAATCTAAGAATAATTTTTTTCAAATGTCAGCAAGTAAAAAAGTTGATATAGACGGACTATGGAATACCATAATTCGAATCGTTTATTTCAAAAACCAGTCAAGCAATAAAAAAGCAAAAATTGAGTTACTGAGGGATTACGGGGTTTTAGAGGTAAATGTATCGTTTAATGCAAAAGCAATTAAAATTTACCTTCCATGTGATGGTGGTGCAATGTCGAGAAATATTTGTTTAGTGCAGAAAGAAGCCAAGTGACAGCCCTTAACTGGTTTCTGCTCTAAACGGCCGCATTTTTAATAGTGACGGCCAATATGACCTCTCAAAATGTTAAATCTTTTAAAAAATTGTGGCCTCTGTCGTACAAAAAAATTAAAAAATTCTGATGAATCCTCTGGCAGAGCCTATCTATCCAAAGCACATGAGGGAGGCTTTTAAGATTTCAACTTACAAATAGTTTTCTTATAACGAGAACTTGCCAGGAAAAGTGGTTGTGAAACAATTTATGGCTGGACTTTCATCATTAACATTCAATACGCTAAAAACTCATTCTCCTCCGGCTTTACCTACAGAGATCGCATATCCTTCAGGAAAAGTGAGTAAAAACAAATGATTTTATGGTTTATTGTTATTATTATTTGGGTATTTATTATAATGTAAAATTACAATAAACTAAATTCTAAACCACTAGCTACTCAGGCTATCGGTTAACGGTTTATTTTAAACTGTGTAATACTAAACCCTAATCCAATTTTTTCGCGAATCTTATAGCTCCCAATAAATGTAAAAAAAAAGATTCACAAGCTCTAAAACCCCACTTGGTTGGATACGAAGGGCTTTATGACAATATTTTTCAATGGCCGTCCACGGAAACAGAATACACTGTAGAGCGAGTGTGCGAGGACAAATGGTCGTTCCAAAAAAAAAATATGTATATAAGGAAATGATATTAATCTCTTTGAGAAGTTAACTTTTCATTTTATTCTTGAAGTCCCTAATAAAATTAGAATATTTCGTACGTCATTTAAAATAGTGATGGTTGTTTGGTTCAGAAACCAGTCAAGTACAAACTTCATATTATTTTTTACATACGTGTTAATATTGATAAAAAAAAAAGTTTTCTGTTTAACAAACAGTTACACAAATGGATAACGTTCATAAAACAAATTTTAACTTTCTATGAAGTTTTTTCTAATTTACTCAAAATCAATAATTTGTTGTTTCTTGGTTCTGGTTCTTGAAATAAACGGCTCAATTTTAAACGGGTTGATGCGAAAAACAAATTCATTGAGGATACCGAATTGATTGAAAAACTAATTTTAGCTTGATTATGATCACAATTTTGTTACCTGCGCAGTAAATATTTCGTCATAAGTGAAAGTTGTCAGCAATTATTAAAACAGCGTTCAAACAATCAATAGTGCAGTTTATTTTTGCCTGTTTTCTTTAGAAATAAGAAATTTGACCTATTTTTTAAACTAAAAAAAAAAATGTTAGATTTGGCGTTATTTTTCAGACATACTGCAATTAATACTGTAATAAATATGCAAGTTTCGATTTCGTTTCAATGGTGCGTGGTAGAGAAGAAGAAAGCATATATTTGTAAAATTCATAACTACACTGTACCTTTAATCAGATTAATTAATGGAATTTCAGCCTTCACCAGTGATTTTATTTTAGATGTGATAATTGTTATGTTATAACAAAAAAATAATAAAAAAAATCAATGTTAGTCCGATCGCAGGTTGGGCTTCAGCCCGAAAATTGCTTACTGGATCTACACAGCGGTGGTTCGCCCAGTACTGCTGTACGGGGTCATCGTTGGTGGCCTCAAATACCAACCTTCTTGTAAGGGTACAGAGAATGGCTTCCATGTGTATCACTGGTGTCCTTCATACTACACTTACGGATGCCTTGAACATCCTCTTACACCTAATACCATTGGACATATTAGGAAAGCAGTCGGCGGCCTCATCCGCCATTCGACTAAGAAGCACAATACAATGGCGTGGTCAAAATTGTGGCCATGGAGTTATCCTACAAAACTCTTATACCGACCAGGGAATCTTGGCCAGGGAGGATTCCATGTAGCAGACGTTCCATAAATTTCTATATTGATCGAAATTGTGTGGTCAAGTTGGTGTCGGAGTCTATTCAAAGGAGCTTGGACTAAATCTGGCTCGCAGGTTGCCAGACCACTGCAGTGCTTATTAGGCAGAGTTACTGGCAATAAAGGAAGTTGCTGACTGGTTGGGTCGGAATATTCTGTCTACAACCGCAGTCAACATCTACTCTGATAGTCAGGCCGTGGTAAAATCCTTGGAATCAATGTTCCTGATGTTTTTTAAACACAATTTATACTTTCTGAAATTCAATTGATGTTTTCTGAAATACAATTGGAAATGGTATAGTAATTCAAAAAGAACTTAAGTTTATTTTTGACTTTTCAAAGTTTTCCTAGTATATAGCTTTTTAATGTGTCAGGCAGCTATTCACAATAGCTAATGGAATTTCAACTCTGTTTGTGTTAAATGTCAAGTAAAATGAAGACGACAATAAATTTATGGAAGTAGGCAAACAGAAAAGTAAAAAATACGTAGAAAGAGGAAAAGTTGACGAAAAAGGTTTATGTTTTTATTCTTCAAGAAATTTAAGCGCTTTTAATAAAATTATAAAGAAAATATGAAATTAAAAGTTTTTGCATGTTTCAAGTGCAGATAATAGAGTGAAACACAAGTCAGAAATTAAGAAAATATCATAATCGTTGCACCAACACACTCACACCTCACACCGTTTTTGTCTTACTCTGTTTTTTGACTGTATTGTGAAATATATTTTTACCCCCTTGAGCGTTAAGTTAATCTTTTGGTTTGTTAATAAAAATTTAAATGTTCTTAAACTAGTTCTGTCAATAGCAAATATATACTTGAATATTAAAAAAGGAACAACTCTGTAAGTTTGTGAACACACTAAACTCACAGCACACCTAGCGGTTCTGCTTACTAAAAAAGATCTGTCAATAGCAAATATATGCTTGCGAACACACTAAACTCATAGCACACCTAGCGGTCAATAGCAAATATACACGGTCAATAGCAAATATACACTTGATTGTTTAAAATTAACGAAAAAGATTTGTGATTTTGCTAAAAGACAATGAAGTCGGCGGTTCTGCTTACTAAGTACACCAATACACTTACATATACCTCACACCGGTTTTCTTACGCTATTTTTGTGATTGTTTTGTGAAACTGGATTTTACTCCTTTACTCCTTTACTCCTTTTACTTATTCTTAAATTTGTTATCTTACAATATTCATGATTTAGAAAATAAAATTTAATTATTAAAAACGGTCAATTTTGTCAGATTTGGAAATGTTGATAATAGTTATTTTGGGTCCGCTCTTGTCCAATTAATCATAATCCAAAAAGATGTTTTTAGCAAATGGATTCCAATTAAAGCACAATATCATTTGAAATATTTAACGTCCTTTAACTTAAACAAAGCAACAACCACTTTTACCTAAAAACGGTTAAATGAGTTTTTATGTTGTCTGAATTCAATGCTGTGACAACTCCTGTTGGTGTTTGCTGCACCCCTCTTAGGGCAGCTTTAGTGTGTGAATCTTAGTTTCTATTGTTTTAATTTAATGTAAATCTAAATACTGTTTCTGATTATTCTATGTGCACGCAATTGTAACAACAAAGAGCAAGAATACATTTATTAATTTTTATGGCATTTAAGCTTTTAATTACACCAATCGCTTTTGCAAATGGCACCATTGAAAATGTTCATATATTCGATTTTTCATTAAATACATAGTTTAGAGTGTGCGTTAACTTCGCTGGACATTACAACTAATTTTTTTAATTTCTATTGTTGTTATTACCACTAGTGCTAGGGTATTTGTCTCCCTAGTAAAGAGGGTCTCATACATTGAAGAAGTATATTTTCAGAAAAACTTTCACTCCGGTACTTATGGTCATTTTGTGGCCAAGTGTCAAAAGGATTGCCAAATTAAATTTCTACTGGCTGCTTTAAATGTTTTTAGTTCAATATTATAAGTGGAAGCAGTTGTGGTCATAACATTCAAATTGAAAACGAGATTCGATCAAAAAAAAAAAAATTATTATAATA
Source organism: Cordilura impudica (assembly GCA_963682025.1). Classification (NCBI taxonomy): domain Eukaryota; kingdom Metazoa; phylum Arthropoda; class Insecta; order Diptera; family Scathophagidae; genus Cordilura; species Cordilura impudica. Next base: position 6,585,209 of record OY821519.1, read on the forward strand.
ATTATTGCATACAAAATATATGCATGGTCGCTACAACAAATTAATAGTTTTTATTGCCACATACATAGGTTTGTTTTTAAAATTAATAAAAAAATCTAAGTCGTTTAAATAAATTAAAATATTTGAGGTGTCAATTTCCAAAACTGCCTAAACGACATTTTTGAAAAACGTATGTATTATATATCAATTTAAAGCTCTCGATGAGAGCTACAATAATAAAAGATTGAACTCTTAATATTGAACTAATAAAAATTATGTACTTTTCCAAAACTCTCTAAATTGTTCATCGCATGGATTCCAAAACTCTCTATTTATTTATTTCAGTTTTGTTTTAAGTAACGCAAAAATAATCTGGTTTTGTCGAACACTTGTGACTTCATTAGTCCCCTGTCTTCGAGTGACCGAGGCGTCATCACTTGATAGAAGCTCACCAACTATTTTAGACAAAAGAATTCCGTGCATCATTTTAAATTTGGTAACCTTGTTCGAACCCCACTTTCATCTTTATCGTGATATTCTTTATTAAAAATAGTTTTGGGCTTTCTCCTTTATGTTTTATATTCACCGCACTTTTTTGTACAGATCATAATGCTATTACTGTATAATTGATATTGACATCATCTTGTCAATGTTCTGTTTCCTTCTCTTCTGACAATGTACTAAAAAATCCTGTATACAATAATTTCAATTTTGTAGACAAGTATCGATTAATTGTGTTAATCAATAGTTCTTAAATTATGCACAGTCTACTAAAGGTTTTACAAAGATTTCGCAATTTATTAAGTTCTTTAATGAACGCTTAATTCTTAAGGATTATTTTCGATTTCAGCTTTTATTATTAACAGATGTCAGAATTCAAGAGAAATTTTTTTCTTTCAGCACAAGTACAAGTATCAGAATAAATGATTGTCATTCCTTAAAAAAAATTCAACATTTTAATAGTCTCTTCTGTTCCTTCAACATTTAGGATGTTAAATACGAAATATATTTGTTGAAAATTGTTTCACTATAATGCCAAAAAAATAGAAATAAGAAAACAACGCAACAATTAAGCAAAAGATTTTTAAGTTTTATGTAAAATTCGTCCAATGCAAATTGCAGAATATTTCCAATTTGACAAAATTACAAAGGGGTAATTCTTAAGTAGGTCTTAATTTGTTGCAACTGTCATATTCATAAATAAGCCCAGAGTAGTTTTTCTAAAGTGAATTTTAGTGCAAATACGAAACATATTTAATATTTATTTTAAGACATTTTAACAAATTATAGGTCTATGTTACCTCATTTTATTTAAAAGAACTCTATCGTATATATATATATATATTAGGATGTCCCATGCTTGTATGGAAAAGTAAAAGCATAGTCCAATAGTTTCTCCACAAGCTTGATTTTGTTTCTTTTACTAAAATATATGTGTATACCAAAAATTAGCTCAATGGGACAATATTTAGAGTTCACGATGAATGGCGACTTTTGTGTTTCACATCTTTTATTACATGCAATTACTACTGGCTTATCAGTATTGCACTTGTTTATATATTGGAGATACTTTTTCATACTTTTCTTTTGATCTTTACTAGATTTACATTCGTTAAAATTCAAATATATTGATCCCTTTATATAATTATTTAACTTATTTTGAATGCAAAATTACAAGAAACTAGTTTATGTTACCAAATTTCAGAACTTCTTATTTTTGTTTCATGCACTTACTTTCGAAACAAAATACTGTATTAATAAGGGGCATCCCCTGATTGTTGTTCCAAAGTAAAAAAAAAAAAGAGCGAAGTTCATTGATAATAAATACATTAAACGAGAATGTTGTGCGCGAAGGTTGTGCCTGATTGTTGGCTGTGCGCTGTGTAAATAGTGCAAAACAATAATAATTTTTTAAATAGTTTATTCACTTTCGTGCTATATTGGTTTAGCTAACATAAGAATGTCTGCCACTAAATCCTCAAGATTAATGAAATTAAATGTTTTTTCTGGAAAGGCCCATCAAAAAGCGATGTGCTTAAACTGTTCAATTTTTATCACTTCGGAAAAAAGAGAACTGAAACGATTAGTATTCGAGAAACGGCAAATGCCGTGACTGAAATTTGGGAACGAGCAAGACTTCCTACTCAACGAATTGATTCAATCGTAAGAATAATTCGTAAGCTTTTAGGTCAATATAACATTTTGAAGAAGATTCGGAAAAATGATCTCAAAAGCAGTTGGGCAAAAGAAGTCATGTTCAAAGCAGATTTAAATAAAATATTAGACGTAGCCACAAAAGATGCATTAAACAAAATCAAGAATGAAGAGGACAAATTGTTTTTTATAATGCAGAGGGAAAATAATAAGTTGCAGCATGGCGGGAATAGACAAAAAGTCAAAGGAGAAAGAAGATCGCAAGCGAAAGAAAGAAGTGGAATTAGAGACAAGGAAATTGCGTAACATTGAAAGTTACACAGCTATTGAAGAAGTGGCTGGATTATCTACGCTGAAGGATTATGTGGAAATTTCCGACAGTGAGTCAAATTCATCGCACGAAGAAGTTAAGTTTCGCGAAAAAAAATACAACTAAACCAATAAAAATTAAATCTGTTCTTACAAACGACTTTATGGGATCTATTGACCATGTAAATCTTTCTGATCAGAATACCAAGTATGTTGTTGGAGCTGCAGTTCAAGCGTTAGGCATACCTGTATCCGAAATTGCCTTATCACGTACCACAATACAACGAAAAAGAAACGATATCCGAAAAAAGATATCAGAAGCTGATAAGGCCTCATTCTCTTTACAATATCCAGTCGTATTGCACTGGGACAGCAAATTATTGCCAGATATTTCTGACGAAAACAAAAGAGTCGATAGAGTTGCTATACTCATCAGAGGCAACGAAAAGAAAAAACTTTTAGCAGTTCCGAAGATCACAAAAGGAACCGGTGTAGAACATGCTAATGCTAGTTTGGGTGTATGTACCGATTGGTCAATAAAAAACCAAATTCGAGGACTTTGCTTTGACACTACCACCTACAATACTGGTTTAAAGCTAGGTGCATGTACTTTAATTGAGAAAAGATTAAATAAAGACCAAATATGGATTGACTGTCGCCATCATATGTTTGAGGTCATGCTTTCTAGTGTGTTTAAAGAGTATTTCGGCACAAGCGGAGGACCCGAAGTGCAACTATTTAAAAGATTTAAAAATCAATGACCAAATATTGATAAAGAAAACTTCAAAGTCGGAGGTGATACTCTATTCCATACAAGTGACTTTCTTCAACTCCAACAGCAAATGTCTGAATATTATACCGATGCCATCAAAAGTCAACCGCCAAGGGACGATTACCGTGAACTCCTTACGCTTTGTCTAATTTTTCTTGCTGGTGCAAATGAAGCAGGTACAATGAAAGTTAAATTTTATGCACCAGGTGCTCGTTGGATGACGAAGGCGATCTATTGCATAAAAATATGTATCTTTCAAAATCAATTTGATCTCATAGATGAGGAAAAGAAAGCAGTTACCGAAATAAGTTTGTTTGTAAGTCTTATATATGGCCGATACTGGAATGAAGATCCTTTAGCAATAAATGCTCATTTTAATGAACAAAACCTCCTTAAACAACTCGAAAATTATCCCAATGAAAAAAGTGTTAAAGCTGTTGTAAAAGCATTTTAATCGTGATTGCCTTTTTCGATTCCAGAGTTACATATGGAACTAAAAAACAATGGTAAGAAATCTCCTGCTACCACCAAAAGCTAAAGCCTTAAAGAGATTAGACGGAAAAGTATTTAACCATAGAAATCCACTTGAGTCCTATGTTACAATAATGTTTTTTAATTTACTATGCGATGATGGACAAGAAAAGGCATAGTCATTTATTTCAAAGGATCGTACAGAGTGGAAAGACGATGCCATTTTTATTTCGATGAAGGAATATGCTAGCCTTTTAAAAGTTGTAAATGTCTGTGCAGAACGACGTGTTGCTTTGGTGACCCAATTTAACAGCTCGATTATGAAAAATGAGGAGCAAAAGCAATATTTGCTTAGATTAGTTGATCATTATAGAAAAAAATTTCCCGGGGTTTCTAAAGCTAATATTGCATAAATGGCTATCGATAATTTAAAAAAATAATGAAATATATGGTAATTTGTACTAAGTATACAGTTCTTTTAATTCTTTATTTATTTGTTTTATTAAATATATTTATTTTTAAATAAGCAATGCATATCACCATAAAAAATCATTGTATGTTATATTTCTATCTAACTCCAAAAAATCACTAAACTATCGCAACCTCTAAATATTGACCGATTGTGCTCAAATTTGGACTGAACATTTATAAGCACTATTCGAATAGGATCAGCGTTGTGTAGCGCGAATATTCGATGCTTTTATATTTTGGGCCACCCTAATATATATTCTAGCAGATTCCAGAACCCGAAATTCGAGTGCAATTTCTAGGCAGCTTTAACTTTCAACTTACCCAATTCACACAGCAAACACTTTTATGGTTTATTGTTATTGTGAGTGAAGATAACAAACTCATTAACAAACACATTAACAAATTTAATAAAAGACGCATACATAGCATATGTATAATTTTATGTATGTGTTAGTAGAAACTTTAAATGTAATTTACGCAAAATAAAGGAAAAAATTTAAAAATCTGTAAATCTGCAAAACGGCTAAAAAAAATACCTTTCAAATCATATACGTTTGGTCAAAATCGGGATAAAATGGTGGAATAAAACATTGGTCACAAAAAATAGCATAGCCTATTAATATTATAGATATTAACTCTGCCTATTTTATGTTAAAAATTACATTCAATTTATGGTTATTCAAAAACTTTTCCAATTAAACAATGGCCAACAAGAAACAACAACAAAAAGAAAAAAAATTTATTACATATTACCATTTGAGTGAAAAACGCTGTTGTTAAATGTTGTTAAGCAATGCAGTAATTTATATCAAGAAATGGTTGTTAGACTAAAAGTCATTCAATAAATATTGCTAACACACTATTTTTTAAGATAAAAATAAAAAAGAGGCGATCTTAAATTTTATATATTTTAAACTTGTCACTAATACAAATCTCAATTTTTATTGTACAAGTCTTAGTTTAAAGATCAATGTTCACAACCAAAATGTCTGCCAAAATCTTTTTATATAAAAACAAGAGGAAGAAAAAAGTTAACAATGTTACCAATAAATATACTTCTGTTCTTAGTATTTTATTTTATGATACAACTAATGCCCAATGTTGCCACTTATACCTTAAGAGTTTAGTGCAATACGCACTGCCAATTTACACTTAACAAAATATAACTAATAAATGCATTCTTATAATATTGGTGCATAGCAATTGAACACAATTTAATTAAATTTATTTTCTATCGCAACAAATATAATATTTCTGGCCAGACATATTTTCATAAAGACGACTTTCCATTTTTGGATATTGGCAGCTATGCAAAGATATATTGAAGAATTTGAATTTGGGTTTGAAGAATTACTAACATTGAAATCTAGGGCAAGAAAGTTTCCTTAATAAAGAAGACAAGAAGTAATCTGTTTCTTCTGAAAGCATATTTAAAATTATTTAAATTCGACGAATTCTTAACTGAATATGCACATTATTATGAAATTTAAGTCAAAAGAAAAAATCTGTATCTGAGACAATCAGCTGTTTGACATCGAATTATTTTAATCAAAATTAATTGAATGTAAGATAATCGTTGGAAAATATACAGTCGTTTTATAATGGTGGCCATATATGGGAGTTTTGTTACATTTACAAATATATAATATTTAGAGGCTAGGCGATTTCTTGTGACCGATGTTTTGTTCTACCGATTTTGACAAAATGTATATTTTTTGAAAGCTATTTCTTTTTAGCTGTTCACCAGACTTACAGATTTTGATTTTTTAGCCTTTTTTACAACATAAAATTGTACAATGCTATGTGTGTGTTTATTAAATTTGTAAATGTTTTTTTAAGTTTGTATTCTTCATGCACAATAATAATAAACCAAAAAAGTGTTGGTTTGTGAAATGGCTAATTTGAAAAAAAAAAATGTCTAGAATTTGTGATCGAATTTCGTGTGCTGGAATCTGCTAGTAATACTTATTGCTTTAACTACTTCATTCTGTTAAATAAAATCCAGGAGCTTTTTTTAATATCACTTCTTTTTTATATCATTTTAAAACAATAACACTGACTACAGAATTACAGAAAATGAACAAACTAAAAGTTTAATAAAATTAAAACTGTTTAATGACAATTGTTTTAAAAATCTCTGGACTTTAAGTCGAAGAAATAAGCAAAAGTAAAAAACATTTTAACTTTTTAATTGCTTAACAATATAAAATTGTTTACAAAACAACTGTTATTTCTAGTTATACTTTAAGCGATTACTTACATAAAATCCAGCACAAAAAAGAATGTTTTTTAAATGTTAAAAAATTTTTAACAAAAATTTTTAACAAAAATTTTTTATGCTTCATTTGAAATAAGAGAAGGTTTCCTTCCTTCATTAACACTGCCAAAAATGATTGATAAATTCCAAGTAAGGTGAAAGTAGTAGGCCAGTATAGTAAAACCTCCGCAGGGTTTGGCGTTCTCAGGTCAAAGTTTTTTTTTTTATTAAGACCTTTTATATTTTTACTTATTTTGATTTCTGGTTTGCTTAGTTTTCACCTATATTGTTAATAATTTCAGAAATAAATTTGATATTTTCTGAAATACATTTGATAATTTCTGAAACTCAATTAATATTTTCTGAAATTCAATTGATATTTTTTGAAAGTTAATTGATGTTTTCTGAAATTCAATTGATACTTTCTGAAAGTCAATTGATATTTTCTGAAATTCATTGATATTTTCAGAAATACAAATGATACTTTCTGAAAATCAATTGATGCTTTCTAAAATACAATTGATTATTACTGAAAATCAATTGATGTTTTCTGAAATTCAATTGATACTTTCTGAAAGTCAAATAATGTTTTCTGAAGCACAATTGATACTTTCTGAAATTCAATTAATATTTGCTGAAATACAATTGGAAACGGTGTAGTAAATAAAAAACACCTAAGTTTATTTTCGACTACTTCAAAGTTTTCCTAGTATTTAGATTTTTAAACTCACAGCACACCTTGCGGTTCTACTTACTTCAAAAGTTCTGTCAATAACGAAAAAGATTTGTGATTTCGCTAAACAGACAGCGAACTCGGCGGTTCTTCTTACTAAAAAGTTCCGTCAATAGCAAATATATACTTGAATATAAAAAAAAGAACTCTGTAAATTTGTGAACATGTTAAATTCACAGCACACCTAGCGTTCAATAGCTTGAATATTTAAAATTAACCAAAAAGATTTGTGATTTTGCTAAACAGACAGCGAACTCGGTAGTTCTGCTTACTAAATACACCAATACACTTACATATACCACACAGCGTTTTCCCCTTACGCTGCTTTTGTGATTGTGTTGTGAAATTGGATTTTACCTCCCCTGAGCGAATAGATGTTTACACATCAAAAAATATTGCACAGATTTTTCTCAAATTTGGTTTGTACTTGTTTTGGCAAAAAATAATTGACCTTAGTAGATATGGACAAGGTCGGTTCATTTTTCGACATAGGCCCCCATATAAATATAGCATCCGATATGAACATTTCATATCCGAAGGCAAAAATTTTAATAACAATGGCACTAAAATTTGGTTGATACTTATTTTCTATATCTAATTGGTTGGAACTAAGAGATAGCGCCTCTATGCGCATGGTATAGAGTATCGTATAGTCGGTCTGGACCGATTATAATTTTCTTACTTGTTTTTTTTTTTTTTTTTTTAGGTACGATAATTTTTTTATGTTTATTAAGATTTGCTTCAAATTTTTGTCTAAATACAAGATATACTCTGATCTGTTTTAAACTATACTAGAAGATTCCAGCCCTCGAAATTCGAGTGCAAATTCTAGGAATTTTTTATTTTTTTTTTAATTAAATAAAGACTTAGGGTCTTTGCTAATCAATGTAGCCAATTCACAAATCAACACCAAAAACAAACTCATTTTTGTTACAAACACATTAACAAATTTAATAAACACATACACAGCATTGTATAATTCTATATATGTGTACATACATAGCATTGTATAATTTTATATATGTGTAAGTAGTAACTTTAAATGCAATTTACTCAATATAGGGGGAAAAAGTTAAAAAATCTGTAAATCTGCAAATCGGCTAAAAAGAAATACCTTTCAAATAATAAACGTTTGGTCAAAATTGGGATAAAACGGTAGAACAAAACATCGGTCCCAAGAAATCGCCTAGTCTATTAATATTATAGATTGTATATAAAATAAAGAAATGCATTGCTGTTTTAATATTTATAATTATGTTAAAAAAATACTATGTGATTAATTTTTTTAACATTACTACATTTATAATTCATTTTACAATGTATGTGTTGACATTTCAATTTATTATATTATTTAATGTTGTTGAAATTTTAGAAATTATGCTAATTTATAAATAATTATCACAATAACAATGTGTAACTGCATTGTGTTAAACTTGGCCTAAACAAAGCAAATTAATTGTGTTCTATTTCAATTTTGTCATGATAACAAAACCGGGGGCCAGAATGAATCATTACTAAACATTTATTGAAATCAAAACCATATTTCGTAACTAAATATAAACACAAACATTATAACTAAACAAACAAGATACTTAATTGATAATGAGATAAAACTAATAAAACTAATTGAATATAAACAAGTGTAAAATAAATGCTAAACCGTGTAATAAATAAATGTTAATTATGCTTGTTTTTATAGAAATTATCCAGAAATAAAATAGGTTAACAAAAATTAAAGGTTGATTTTGTTAAACAATTAATATTTAACAAAAAATCTCCTTAATTGTACAAAATATAGTTTTTTATGGTTGAAAAAGCTATTAAAATGTCATTAAATATTTAATTAAAGGCCATTTAACTTAAAAAATATCACATATTTTGAGAATTAAAAATTAAATATGAAAAGTTAAAAATTAAAATGAAAACGAAAAATTAAAAATGAAAACGAAATATGAAAAACGAAAAATGAAAAATGACAAATGAAAAACGAAGAATAAAAAATTAGAAGCGAAAAATTAAAAATTAACCAGTTGAAATAATATATCATAATAAATATTTTTATATCAGCAGAGCCCAGGCAGTTGTTTACTATAAGTGATACATAGATGACGCTTTCTGTTTGATTTTAAAAAAGTGCAGTAAAAAAAATTTTAATTGCTAGATGTTTACACATCTCTCATATGATTTTTTTTATTGAAATTATATTAGAGCTTACAAAAAAGCAAATTTTATAGTTGAAATCACAGCTTTTGTTGCGTTATTGCTCTTGTAGCATAAGCAAGGTTTCTACCATAGTGACAGGATGAGAAATCGGGCTATAAATATGTAAACACATTAATATAAATTTTGATATTTATTGAGCCCACTGTAATAAATGACTAACATCTTTTGCCGCAATTGCATTGTACTTGTCATATCAAAAACGTGTTTGAAAATATTGTCCTAAACATGTCTTTAATATTTCCTCGAGCATTAGCAACATAAAAGCAGCAGTAAGTTTTTGAAATATTGTTTCAATTTCCGCGCATTGCTTTGGCCTTTAAATTTTTTTCAGTGTACCTATCTGGATTTTTTTGATTTTTTATGTTTTCAAACTTGCATTGGCTTTAACTTTTCATTACAAATAAACTTAGCACTGAGGTAACCGGACTACTTTTCTATAGAATGCTCTTTTCAGTATGCTTCCTGTATATAATTTTTGGTCTTAAAGACATTGTATGTATCCTTTTTTCCATGAGATAGGATACCTGTCAATGGTCAAATTCTGCTGATAGTTTCTAATAATATTGGAAACAGTTTGGCTATTGAAAATATATAAAAGTTTTGGCATGCACTTCAATTTTATTACTCATTTTAATAAAACTTACAGGGTTGTCATTAAATATAGTAACTCGCATATTTTTCATGGATTAAGATTTTTTCGATTTAGTCCCTTAGATTCATTAAACTATTATTTTTTGTGAGGATGTCGGGCCTAAAACCCTAAAACTACTCTCCACTCTCTCTTGCTTGAAATAATTGCAAATGTTTGTTTAAAAGGAATGTTATAGCAAGGCTATATAAAATCAAATTAAGTTTGTCGTACTACTCACAACAAAACTAGCGATAGCTCAGTCTACAACATAATTAATATTTTAATGTTGTGGACTATGTTTTTCACTTCAGTGGTTCAGAAGACATTAGCACCACTAAAATCAATAACCACCTTCTTTTTTAAAACAACATTGAAATTCTAAAATTTAAATACAAATTTAAAAACAAGCTCAAAATAAATTCCTTTCTTGTATTAACAGGAAATACAGAAGTATTTTTAGAGCCAATTAAACTACTTCAGACCTAGCACCACACAAATGTTCCCCCTTTAATTTACATATTACATGTTTAAATTTTACATGGTAAAACTTAAAGAAAAGCAAATGCAGTATGCTGTTTCAACTACGACCCTAATAACATAAAAATATGCACTCAATATACCATGCACATTCGTACCATGCATATATAAAATGCCTTAGAAAAATACAGTACATTATTTATAAGTGCTTAATAAATATTTTCTGCAACAACTGATAGTTAATGTTTTATTTCATCCTATCTATGATACCACCACATCATGGCTCAGTGTTTCCACCTTTGTGTAATACTATCAGACCATATATGACCATTATAAACTTTTCTATATATACACACACAGATACAACATGAAACACACTACCTTACAGCATCATTTTTAAGAACGTTACCTTAAACAATTTTGATGCATTTACTCACTTACAACTAGAAAAAAATGTATAAACTCCTGCTGAACTGACTGCATTATGAACATGATCAATGAAAGAAGGCATTGGGAACTATTGTATGGGTTGTACTTTACATGTAACCAGCAAATATGTAACTCACACTTGTATGCTCCAACTGTGCATTATATTTCAGTGTTCATTTATTTAAATTACATTCACTGCATCAACACTTTGCATTTCCAATTCACATTGTAACAATACAACTTATGCAAATTTTAAAATGTATAAATACATTTACATACTCGTAAGTATATGTTAATGCATACACATTTTTTGCATAAGTTGTTTAAGAAATTTCTTAAGTGCATTCCGAAAACGTGGCATTTTACAGTCATAAATATTGGCGTTGTTTGGTCTTTTCACTCTTTATTACGCTTTAAATTCAATAAAGAGAAATATCATCGTGAACAATGATGAATTTATCAGTTTTTCAACATTCAAATAAAGTATGAGTGAAAACAATGTTGGGAATAATGACACATGTTCAAAGAAGAATTAATATCTGGGAGATAAATTGGCTGAAGGCGTAATCAGAATAATAAATACTGAAAATTGTTTACGTAAACAAATGACAGATATTTACGAGTAAAGAAGACAACATAAGGTAGCGACTTGGGCAAAAATTTTAAAAGTGCTAAAGTGGTTAAAAAAACAAATTATAGAAGATGGCCGATCTGATTGACCAGACTCCATGGTGTAACTTTTAACGATCAACTACTCATGAAAGATTCAAATTCAATATTTATCTGGATGCTTCAAAAGTGAAAAATTACTTTATCGTCTAAACGACCAATTCTAAAGGTAAAAATGGTATGTGACAATGAGGATTTTTAAGTGGCATATGCCGTCCAAAGTAAATAAAAAGTCATTTGCTTTTACGGGGCTACAAATGCGAGGGCCGCGATTTTGTAGCGGGATTTTAGTCAACCGCTTAGGGTCGGCCTAAGAACCCTCTAATCTTAGGAAATTAGAAAACATTATAATTAAATTTATGATGACAACCGATACCGATCGTCATTCGAAAATGATTATGAATCATTTACTTTAGTAAAAATAATAACTCTTATTCCGAAATTGATAAATTAACTTTTTTCATATTTCTTAATCATACTTGATACAAATGGGTCATAGCTTATGCAAAATTTATTGAAAATATCAGCACTTTATTTATATTACTATTCAACAAATTTAATATAATATATAATACATGGATAAATTATATGATATCTATATGTTTTGGTTAAGAAAATTTTAGTATGTGAGCATAAATTCGAAAACCATATGTGAGCATGGTTGAAATGTAAGTTAATCACTTGAACTTTTCTAAGTGTATAAAATAAAATAACAACTGTAAATTGTGCATGATAAAATTTTGTGTACATGAGCTTAAGTGATAAAATCACTCACCCATCTCTAAAAAAAAAAAAAAACAAAATACCAAAAATTTAGAAAAGGACAATCTTTTAACACTAAAAATAAACACAATAAATGGCAACCAGACTTTTCACACAAAAACGCAAATTATAAAAAATGGCTACGCAATGTCTCAACTTTTTTCTCTTGTAAATACAAACTGATATCCTGTAGTTTTTTAAAATCTACAAAACTAATTTCAAATACAACTTACTTAATAAATTGTGGCCCAATACATGTGGAAAATAACCCAATTTTGGACTTTAAAAAAAAAATTATGAAAAGTATTTAAACACAATATTTATAAACAAGGAAATATTAACTATATACCAAAATGCCCCTAGTTGAATGTTACATCAGAGAAGTTTTACTCTTGAAAGATTTGAAGAAAAAAAAAAATAAGTACTTGAATCGTAAAGAATTTCAATTTTCCACTTTTCGCAAAATCAGCAATACTTTGCTAACATAGACAGCTCACTGCAAAAAAAGCAAAAGTTTAATGATTTTGATAACTTTTACAGTAGAGCAAGGTTTTCAGTTTTTGGTCACAGGGAGCATTATACTAAATGAAAAAAAAGTTTTAAGTTAATTTGTGAGTGAATTCCTATTTTCAGAGTTATATTGTTGAATTTTATAAGGATCATTTTTGTTGAAGATTTTAACCTCCTGCTCCTCCCTTTATGGTTCAATTTGACGCTTTTTTGGATAAATTAAGAAATGACGTGAAATATTTGGAGGTAACATCTTCATAACTCTTTTTTTATAGCGGTTTATTATAATATTTATCTACTTATATTTTATTTGCTTCAAAGTATTCGAATGAAATGGAAATTTTCAAGATTAAAATAAGAAAATCACCGTAAGCTTAATACCTTTTCCCGATGATCCATTTTCCGGTGCACTTAGGTCCTTTCTCATCATTTATTGCCAGTCCTCTGCTGCCAAGTATTCGTCTTGTTTTTTTGAAACACACATATTCCTACTTTTTATTTTCCATCTTTTTAACATACCTATACATGATGAAGTAAGTTCATTCGTTATGAAAAAAGAAAATGTTTTCATTACTTTATTTTTTATTTTCATTATTTTATTCTTTATTCTTTGACTTATCTTTTAGAACTAAATTAACAGCTCTTTACAATAATTTCTTAATCTTTATTGTTACGTTGATCGCAGTTAAAAAAAATGCTGAGTTTTTAGACTGAGAAATTTAGGTTTTTAATTTATTTGTCTATGCAAAAGCCGTGACGGAGTTTCAACGTAAGATGTATTAACTCATATATAGATGTGTCTCTAAATAAAAATGCACTTAATTATAATTTAAAATTAACAATTCATTTATATTAATTTGTTCTTGTTAAAATATTATTAATAAAATGTGAATTTTTGATGTGTAAACATCTATGCGCTCAGGGGGGCATTAAAATCAAATTTTAAAATACAATCACAAAAACAGCGTAAGGGAAAATCGGTGTGAGGTATATGTAAGTGTATTGGTGTATTTAGTAAGCAGAAATGCCGAGTTCGCTGTCTGTTTAGCAAAATCACAAATCTTTTTCGTTAATTTTAAATATTCAAGCTATTGACCGCTAGATGTGCTGTGAGCTTAACGTGTTCACAAACTTACAGAGTTGTTTTTTTTAAGATTCAAGTATATATTCGCTATTGACAGAACTTTTTTAGTAAGCAGAACCGCCGAGTTCGCTGTCTGTTTAGCGTATTCACAAATCTTTTTTGTTAATTTTAAGTAGCCAAGTGTACATTTTCTATTGTCAGAACTTTTTTAGTAAGCAGAACCGCTGGGTGTGCTGTGAGTTTAAAAAGCTAAATACTAGGAAAACTTTGAAGAAATCAAAAATAAACTTAGAAGTTTTTTTAATTACTACACCTTCTCCAATTGTTTTTCAGAAAACATCAATTGAATTTCAGAAAGAATCAATTGTGTTTCAGAAAATTTTAGTTCATTTTCAGAAAATATCAATTGTATTTCAGAAAGTATCAATTGTATATCAGAAAACATCAAATGATTTTCGGATAGTATCAATTGAATTTTAGAAAACATCAATTGAATTTCAGAAAGTATCAATTGTGTTTCAGAAAACGTCAATTGATTTTCAAAAAATATCAATTGTGTTTCAGAGGGTATCAATCTTATTTCAGAAAACATCAATTGATTTTCAGTAATAATCAATTGTATCTCAAATAGCATCAATTGATTTTCAGGAAGGATCATTTGTATTTCAAACAAGTAAGAAAATTATAGTCGGTCTAGACCGACTATACGATACCCTATACCATGCGCTTAGAAACCCTATCTCTTAGGCCCAACTAACTGGACATTGAAAATAAGCAAAAACCAAATTTGAGTGGGATTTTTATTAATTTTTTTGGCTGCAGATATGAAAAAGTTCATATCGGATGCTATATCTATAAAGGGACTAGGTCCAAAAATGGACCGATCCTGATCATGTTTGGTAAAGTCTCTTGTATTTTGCAAAAATATGTACAAACAAAATTTGAGAAGAATCAGTGCAATATTTTTGTTATACCCTATACCACTATGTGGTTTGGGTATAATGACTTTGTGCTGCTGTTTGTAACAACCAAAAATATTTGACCTAGACCCATCTTTAATTATACCGATCGAATCAGAATCACTTTCTAAGTTGATTTAACAATGTCCGTCCGTCCGTCCGTCCGTCTGTGTGTCCATGTAAAGCTTGTAATCAAACTGCAGGTCGCAAATATGAATATATTTTGATGAAATTTGGTATATAAGCTTTTATCAGCCATGTGATGAACGCTATTGAAATTGGTGAGAATCGGTCAATGTTCAGACCTAGCCCCCATACAAATTACCCATATGAAATCGACATAAATTGCCATAAGATCCAAATTGTCATATAGATCTTACTCAAATTGGGTTTGTATGCGTTCATTACATCCACTAATGAGTAGTCCAAAAATGATCCCTTTGACCCCATATAGAGCTGTTTCCCGATCTTCACTTAAGTCTATTAAAAAACAAAACAAGTAAGAAAATTATAGTCGGTCTAGACCGACTAAATGATACCCTATACCATGGTTTAGAGACCCTATCTTTCGGTCCAACTACTTCGATATAGAAAATAAGCATAAACCAAATTTGAGTGGGATTTTTATTAATTTTTTTGGCTGCAGATATGAAAAAGTTCATATCGGATGCTATATCTATAAAGGGACTAGGTCCAAAAATGGACCGATCCTGATCATGTTTGGTAAAGTCTCTTGTATTTTGCAAAAATATGTACAAACAAAATTTGAGAAGAATCAGTGCAATATTTTTGTTATACCCTATACCACTATGTGGTTTGGGTATAATGACTTTGTGCTGCTGTTTGTAACAACCAAAAATATTTGACCTAGACCCATCTTTAATTATACCGATCGAATCAGAATCACTTTTTGAGTTGATTTAACAATGTCCGTCCGTCCGTCCGTCTGTGTGTCCATGTAAACCTTGTAATCAAACTGCAGGTCGCAAATATAAACATATTTTGATGAAATTTGGTATATAAGCTTTTGTCGGCCATGGGATAGACGCTATTGAAATTGGTGAGAATCGGTCCATGTTCAGGCCTAGCCCCCATACAAATTACCCCTATTAAATCGACATAAATTGCCATAAGATCCAGATTGTCATATAGATCTTACTCAAATTGGGTTTCTATGCTTTCATTACATCCACTATTGAGTAGTTTAAAAATGATCCCTTTGGCCCCATATAGAGCTGCTTCCCGATCTTCACGTAAATCTATTAAAAAACAAAAATATTGCACTGATTCTTCTCAAATTTTGTTTGTACATATTTTTCCAAAATACAAGAGACTTTACCAAACATGATCAGGATCGGTCCATTTTTGGACCTAGTCCCTTTATAGATATAGCATCCGATATGAACTTTTTCATATCTGCAGCCAAAAAAAAAATTAATAATAATCCCACTCAAATTTGGTTTTTGCTTATTTTCTATGTCCAGTTAGTTGGGCCTAAGAGATAGGGTTTCTAAACGCATGGTATAGGGTATCGTATAGTCGGTCTAGACCGACTATAATTTTCTTACTTGTTTTATTATACCCTATACCACTATGTGGTTTGGGTATAATGACTTTGTGCTGCTGTTTGTAAGAACCAAAAATATTCGTCCTAGACCCATCTTTAATTATACCGATCGACTCAGAATCACTTTTTGAATCGAAATAGCAATGTCCGTCCGTCCGTCCGTCCGTCCATCTGTGTGTCCATGTAAAGCTTGTAATCAAACTACAGGTCGCAAATATGAATATATTTTGAAGAAATTTGGCATATAAGCTTCCATAGGCCATGGGATGAACTCTATTGAAATTGGTGAGAATCGGTACATGTTCGGACCTAGCCCCCATACAAATGACCCTTATGAAATCGACATAAATTGCCATAAGTTCCAAATTATCATATAGATCTCAGTCAAATTGGGTTTGTATGTGTTTATTACATCTATTAATCAGTAGTTCAAAAATACTCCCTATAGGAAAATTCTTAGTCATAGGCCCCATACAGAGCTGCTTCCCGATCATCACTTAAATCTATTAAGAAACAAAAATATTGCACAGATTTTTCTCAAATTTGGTTTGTATATATTTTTTTAAAGTATAAGTGATTTTACCAAATATGGTCATGATCGATCCATTTTTCGACCTAGTCCCCATATAGATATAGCATCCGATATGAACTTTTGCAAATCTGCAGCCGAAAATAATAATAAAAATCCCACTCAAATTTGGTTTTCGCTTATTTTCTATGTCCAGTTAGTTGGGCCTAAGAGATAGGGTTTCTAAACGCATGGTATAGGGTATCGTATAGTCGGTCTAGACCGACTATAATTTTCTTACTTGTTTTTTGTTGTTTTTTGAATATAATATGAATATGTTCATTTAAAATCAAACAATTTTAAAGCATTGCAATGCATTGTGAAAAACCATGTACCGAGTAAAACAAATATTTAATAAATTGTTATTGTTAAACAATTTTTTTTTTTTCAAATAAAAGCGTACCACTGCTAACACATACGTTCACTCAACTAATAAAAATTAATGTTTAGTACAAAACTATTTGAACTTCCTCAACATAGTGAACATTATTATTAAATGTCTCTTTCAATATAAATTTTGAGTATTATTTTCTCTCATATTTCCTGTGTATGTTGGTAGATTTCTTATTTATTTTTTTTTTATATATATTATTTGTGATAGAAGTGTGTATGTTTTGCAATGTAAATGTAACTGACCTACTAACAGTTTCCAAGTTTACTCATTATATGCCAAAATATTTGTAGTAGCTTGAGTTTATTTTCAAATTTTTGGCTTTTTATTTGTGTCATGATTTCAACCAAAAAAAAATTTACTTTCCCATGTTAAATGTCATAATAATATCAAGTTTTTTTTTGTAAAGTTTTTCGTCCTAATGCCATTATTTAGACAAGGGCATATCCTTTAACTTAACATGCGAATCAACTAGCGTTAGATAAGTATACTTCATGCACAAATTCATATCATCATTGTAATTCGATCAGGTTCTATTCAAGTAGATGCTTAAATACTATAAATGTAGTTTTGGGCCGATCGGAGCTTTTTTTCAGCTTCCACTGATCATTTTTCAGACGAACTTTGAACTGATAGCATTGAACTCGATCATAAATAAATGGAGCAAAAAAAGTGAGCCACAGCTTCTGAGCTCGATAGTTCCTTTTAACATTTTCCCTAACAAATTTAACATTGGCTTATTCTTCTTTAATTTTTTTATTTTTTTTTTTTTAATTTCTCACAAGTTTGCGTCTGTTGAAATTTCATTTTGTAGTCTGTAAACAATAAGTTGTAAAACAAAATAAATATTTGTCGCACTTGGTTTTGCTTTTACGATATGAATTTTTGAATCAGGTTGATGTGTTACATTTTAATGGATTTAAAGGTAGTATATATTTCAATACTCTGGAGAATCCATTAACAAACATCAGTATACCAGCATTTATGTAGCATGACTGACACCATAACAGCTAAACTAGACGTACTTGAATGTATGTAGTTGACTCTAAAAGCTTTTCAATATAGTATTTCTCTTTTTCTTCTTTCAATACTTTTCCATTGTTAAGTCATAAGTAGGAAAAAATAAAAGATGATATATTTTTTCTCACTTTTTTCTGTTTGTTTCTGTTTCTATTTTTTTTTTCTTTTTTCTGATTTTTTTCGTAAAGAAAACCTGCAGGGAAAATGCGTGCATATATTCTATGCCATTTTTAAGTAAACACATTAACTGGCATCTTTACAATGCAAAAATAATATTGTGACAATATGAATATGATTTTTATAGAAAAATATTTATAATATAACATATATGAATATGTGATTAAGTTAGTTTATTGTTATCAGAAATTTATGCATTTGAAATAAAAAGGAAAATGGAGCTGATATAAAAAATCTTTTCAGTCTACACTCATATGCATGCATAAGCGTGAAGTCATTCGAATGAATGACTGGCTCTAAACAAGAATAAAGCAAAACAATAATATACTTTTATCATGAATTCAATGTAATGCGATTCCGAGTATCATTATTATAACAGGTGTCATCGGATACTCAACAGAATTATGCATATGCAAAATATTTTAATGACCTGTATAATATATTTAAAAGAAGAACAGTTATGGAGATTTAAAGAAATTGTAAAAAATCGAACTCAGATTTTATTCCCAAAAATCTCAAAAACCAAATTTTGAAAAGTTTTTGAAAAAAAATTTCATTTAAAATTCATGTAATGACACTAGTCCACAAATTTAAAAAAACGCAGCATGTTTTTGAACTAATCTGGGTGCGCTGAATTCGAATTTGGCATAAAAATTGGGCTATCACGTTTTGTTAATTTTTTATTGCATGCTGGAAATACTGTAAAACAGTCAATATTGACACTACAATTTCACAATTATTAATTTGACAGGAGCCCACATTCATTCTAAATCTTCATAATAGTAGCATTTAAGTATATCAGGGAGATCGTGTGTTACTGATTCAAGTTATATTTGCTTTGTGTATGGTGAATATTTGCTTGGAAAAAAAGGATATTGCAACATCAGAATCATTAAAATATCATTAGTATAGCTGCAGAACCGTTTTATACAAGTAGTCAAATGGCAAGAAGATATATTTCGATTTTCAATTCCAAAAAAGCTGCTGAATTCAATATGAAAAATCGAAAAAATATTACTTGCGGGAATGTTCCATGGGTTTCAAAACCAGTCCAACGTCCGCCAAATGTTCCATTACCAGCCATTCCTAGCGCTACGGGCACTGAGTGCGAAACAACTTTTACCAGCAGTGGTAGTTTGTATGAGGCTGACGATGAACGCCATTTAGTGACTCAAGCTGAGCTAATGATCTAATTCGGGATTTATATTTAACGAAGCAAGACGCTGAATTACAAGCTTCACGCATGCAGCAGTGGAAACATCTTGCAATTGGGACAAAGGTAACAATCTATAGAGATAGAAGCTTGGCATTGGCTACATATTTTGAATAGAAACACTCTATTCTATACTGTACTGATGTTGATGGTTCATTTCAAAAAAAATAAGCAGCCATGTGACAAAACTGAATGGAGATTATTTATTGATGGCTGTAAGTACAGTTTAAAGACTCTTCTTCTGTGTAATGGGAATAAGAAATCATCCATACCAATTGCTCATGCTATTAATACAAAGAAAATACAACGATCATAAATGGATGATCTGTGGTGACCTTAAGGTGTGTGGTTTCAATTTTTTTGTATATATGGTATATACTAGGGTGGCTTTTAATAAAAAAAGTGTTCAAACTCTCGGTCTCACCACCCAGAAATATGCGAAAAGCATCGCATCTAAAGATTCAACAGCACTTACAAAATATTTGAAATTTTTTTAATAAACTGTCTTTTATTAGCTTGGGGTCATATGTGACCCCAATTACAAAGGGTTAATTGGGTCATATTATTTTTTTCCAAAGCCCTATGCTATTAACATAAAATATAACATTTAAAAGTAGAAAAGTGATGAATTTTTGATACAAAGTATTTAGAAAGAGTACATTTACAGAATATTTTGCTAAAATCCAATTTTTCTCGAAATCCGCAAAAATTAGATCCTTGTCAAAACAATTCTGGTATATGGATTTACTTCAAAATTCGCACAGCTAATCTGTAACATGCATTTAACAAAACATTTAAAGTTTAATTTTTTAAAACTTGAAAAAGGAGTTTTCAAGTTTTATCAAAAAAATTTTCCATAGTCGGTCTCAATGCGTAATAGGTTAACAACGTGGTAATAAAACAATACTTCATATCTGAAACCTTATAAGTATAGAGACCAAAAATATATTAAGGCTTTAATCAATTTCTTAAAGTTGAGAAAAATGCCCTCAAATTTCATGAACTAGCTTTTTTTTTTAGCACAAAAGTGGTCTGGGGCATTTGCTATTTCTTGGCGAGGTTTTATTCGATTTTGAAGTTTTATAGCTTTTTGAAAGGACTGTTTAATACTGATCGCGAATTATGGAACAACGTGTCGGAAAAATTAAACTGTAGAACGAAATTTTCGGACAATCTGAAAAAAAGCATATTTTCCCATATAAACATACTTGAAATATTCAATCGCGTTGACGCACCTACATGTTTTTTGATTGTCCCAAAACTTTGTACTTGTCAGTTTTTCTACTATTTGCATATTTCTGGCAGGTGAAACCGAGAGTTTGAACACTTTTTTTCTATCCATATCATGAAGAGCCACTCTAGTATAAACCATCTAAAATAACTGTAAATTTATCTGTTTCAGGTCACTGGTTTGTTGACTGGTATGCAAAATATTTTTGTTTCATTTGTCTATGTTATAGTCGCACTAAATGTCATCATTACGTCAGAACGGAGTGACCAAAAAGAACTCAGTGTTCACCAGGAAAACAAAACATTTCAAATACACCATTATTGATCCAAATGACGTTCTTCTTCCGCCGCTGCACATAAAATTGGGGCTTTTTAAGAGCTCTGTCAGGGCTCTAGACAAAGATGGTGCAGCATTTAAATATTTGTTAGCTGTTTTACTTACAACTTCATATGCTAAAATCAAAGAAGGCATTCTATGTTGGCCCCCAAATCAGGAAGCTATTGAATGATGACAATTTTTCACAATGTTTATTGAAGACAGAATATGCAGCCCGGACATTTTTTAAAAGTATCATGGACATTTTACTTGGAAACAATAAAAGTGAAAACTACAAATTGAATTATTGAAAAATTATCACGAATTAGGTGCACGAATGTCACCCAAAATGCATTCTTTTCATTCTCATTTTTTCCACAAAACCTACGTGCGGTAAGCGACGGACAAGGGGAGCGTGCTCACCAAGATTTAACGAAAATTTAAAGAAATTATCAAGGATTTTGGTACAAAAGCATGCTGGGAGACTATTGCTGGACTCTAATA
This sequence comes from Cordilura impudica, assembly GCA_963682025.1. NCBI lineage: Eukaryota > Metazoa > Arthropoda > Insecta > Diptera > Scathophagidae > Cordilura > Cordilura impudica. The sequence goes on from OY821519.1 coordinate 6,607,085, forward strand.
CGTGAAACCGAAATAACAAAATACCAACGACTTTCAAAAAGAGCCATGCACTTTTGAAAATTTATTGATTTTTAAATAATCTTATGATTTGTATGTAAAAAACGAATAAAAACATTTTTTTGTATATCGAAAGCCTGATGTGATAGAGAAAAACCACTTGCAGATGCAAATTCAGCCCACCAAATTGCACTAGAATAAATATTTGGTTATTTCAGTCCAAAACATTGTTGGCTAGTGTATTTTTGCTACTTTTAAAATTTTTTTTTTAATAGTTCTTCATAGATTGTTTCTTTCCAAGTTTACATCGATCTGGCATTCCATTAATGATTTAGTGCAGAATGCGAATGATATTTATCACAGGGAGAGAACATTCTGCTCTAACACTATTACTATTTGAGATATAAGCGATTTTAAGCAAGGTTCAGGAAATACACACATCAAACACAAAATGCTCTGTTCTAGAGCAGCCAAACGCATCTTTTTATTTTCATATCAATTATGTGTGTTTTAACAATTTTGTACCGTGCCGAACACAATCATGACTGTGTTTCGTTTTAATATTTCGTTATGAACACGAACATGTTTCTACCACGTATTTTTTGTTCCGAACACACATAAACCACACAGATTCGAGTGTAGCTCTATTTTTAGTTCGTGTTCTTGCACGTGTACTGTTAAAAAAACAGAACATGTTCTTGAATGCGTACATCTTAAAATTAAAACATTATCCACTCGCGATCGAAAAAAATCTTAAAAACGCCTATAATAACGACAACGATTGTTTCAACCAAATTTGTCAAAAAAAATCTAAAATAAAACTGTGGAACAAATTCTGGTAAGCAAAAGTTAGGTCTATTCTAAGAGTGAGGGGTGAAAATAGAGGCTAAAGAGAAGACAAATATCGCGGTGTTTGTTTATGTTAGTTCGAATTTTTTTTAATCGATTTTCAGCATATAGTTTATATAGTTTTTTTGGCTATAACTCGTCGACTGATTGACATTTTTTCAATCTGTAAAAGCCAAATTATTGCTAGATACTTGTGCAATAACCAACATTTTTTAAAAAATTTTTGTGGTGCTTATGAAGCAAAATATTGGAAAAATTATTTTTTTCATGCTTTTTGAAAAAATTTTCCACAAAACTAAGTCTATTTTGCTTTCTGTTTGATCTATAATATGCTTCTTAGTTTCTTTAATAAATTTCATTTGAAAAGAAAATGGTCTTAGTCGATAATTTGCGTTAAATATCCCAAAACCATTAAATAAATAGCGATTTAGGTAGAAGTAATTAAAAAGGGAAGATCCAAGAATTAGGAATTAGTAAAACAACTTTTTTGTTTTCAACCACCGCACAGGTAGCGATTTTTTTTTTATTTCGTACATGCGAACTAATTTCTAAAATGAAGATTCGGTTAAGACTCGAAACTCAGCCGAAGCTGATGTCTTTTAATTTTCGCTCGGTCGTGATAAAATTCGCTATTAATTTTTTTGGAACTTATTTCATTTTGTGAGTGATTTAAGTTAAGTGCATCGGTTTCATAAAAATAACAAAAAAATATTGTATAATATATATTGTATTAAAAATGTCGGAACCAAAATGTAAAATGGACCATTTTTGTAATGTTTGCGGACGTTTCATAGCAAGCGATGAAAAATGTGGCAATGCGAGTGATTTTTTTTTTTTGGAAGCCTATAAACAATATTTCTCGGAAGAGTTTATCACTGACGTAAACTATGCCCCTAAAAAAGTTTGCTTTAATTGCTATTCAACTCTTATGCAATGGAAAAGTGAAAAGAAGAAGGCTATGCCTTTTGGTATACCAATGATGTGGTTAGACAACAGCCCGCATCAAGAAGAAAATTGCTATGGATGTATCAACTACCATAAAACTTCGAATAGAAGGAAAGCAAAGAATAAAACGTATGTAGCAGTGCCAAGTGTCCAATTACCATTACCGCACTCAGAAATCGTTCCAGTACCAGCATACCGAATTATTGATCTTCAAACAGATATCAGTACTACAACCGCCGCCGCCACATCCATGGATTTCTTCTCAGAATACGACCCTGGTGAAGGTACATCCTATGAGACATCAAAGGACCCAATCCTGGTCACACAAAAAAAATTGGAAGGAATTGTTGCAAATTTGTGTTTGACTCAGAAAAAATCAGAACTACTTCATTTTTTGAAAGGAAAATACCAAAAAGAGTTAGAAAAGTTCTTTAATGTGAGTGATGCAAACAATTTCGCATATAACAACGATATTGAAAAGTTAATGGAGACGATAGGGTTAACCTATCAAAAATATGATTGGCGTTTAGTTCACTAATCAGCTTAAAAGTTGTGCTTTTGCACAAGACAAATATAATGCCTTCTGCTCCGATTGCGTATAGCACTGACACCGGTGAAAATTTCGATAATTGGAAACATATTCTGGAAGTAGTCAAATATAACGAACACCAGTGGCGAATTTGCTGCGACCTCTAAATAGTTTCATTGATTACAGGCATAACAGCATCTGGCCGACCAAAATAACCGTATTTTTTGTGCGATTGGGATTCACGATACGGAGAAGGTATTGAAGGAAGAAACCAGTACAAACAGCATAACTGGAATAGTCGCATTGGACGGAAATGGCCAAAAGACAATAGGCTGCACGAAAGTCTTGTTCCTGAAATGAAAATTTTGTTGCCGTTGCTCCACATTAAACTTGGCATTGCTAAAAATTTTTTGAAATGTATCGCAAAAAGACCAGCAGTATCCAACCGCTTAAAAGACATTTTCCCAAGACTAAGTAACGCCAAAATTCAGGAAGGGGTCGTTGATGGTCCCGACATACGGAAACTAATGAGTCGTCAAGATTTTGACCAAGTTCTGGCAGACCCAGAATTAAATGCATGGCTCGCATTGAAAGCAGTCATTAAAGGACTTTTGGGTTAAGAACGCAAAGACAACTACAGGCAATCTGTTGCAAACATGTTGGCAGCTTTCAATGAAATTGGGGTTAATATGTCGTACAAAATTCATCTCTTGCATAAGCATCTTGATCAACTCGCTCAACAGTTGCCAACTGAATCTGATGAGCAAGGCGAACGTTATCACCAAAGTGCGCTTCCATTTGAAATAAGGTAACTATCGAGTGTGCATATTTTGAATTCATAGGTTTTTCTAATATCTTTGTCAGAGTGCACAATTTAAAAATGTTAACGAAAACTATTTTCGTTTAAGGTAGAGAGGAAAGAAATCTTCTGATGCAATACTCGCTGAAATTTGTTGGTGGTATAAAAACACCTTTGAAGAAGAGGAAAATGAGCAAAAAAAGAGGAAGAAGGGGAAGACAAAGATGAAATTCCAGAATATCTGTTGGACGAATTATCGACCTTCCTGATGACGATGACGTTGACCAAGATATTAGAGAGAGCAGTGATGTTGATCCACAGCCACCTGCTAAACGGCAACTGGCCAAATCATTAATTTAATTTATTTAATTTTTTTACTTAAAACTTTTCATAACTAACATTTTAAAAATATATTTTTTTCCAAATTTTTGTAATTTATTTTTCAATGTTTCTTCAAAACCAACACTGAACAAAATTGGTAAATAAAAAATGAGAAGTAAATTAATATTTAGCTGGAAAACGCAAGTTTTGTATTATACAGAAAGCAAAAAAAAATTATTTTTCCAACATTTTGCTTCATAAGCACCACAAAAATTTTCTAAATCAATTTTTAATTGTTGCACAGGTCTCTAGCAATAATTTGGCATTTACAGATTGAAAAAATATGAATCAGTCGACGAGTTATAGCCAAAAAACCATATAAACAATATGCCTAAAATCAGCATTTGACTGCAAAGTTCGAAGGTCGATTAAAAAAAAAATCGAACTAACATAAACAAACGCCGCGATACGGGTCTTCTAATTTAGCCTCTATTTTCACCCCTCACTCTGAGAATCGACCTAACAACTTTTGCTAACCTGAATTTGTTCCACAGTGTAGTTCATTAGCAGTTATAAAAAATAAAAATAAAAAAATAATAATAAAATTTAAAAAAAAAAAATAAAGAAAAAGATAGTAATAACAGAAAACAGAGAAATTTTATATGGTGTTTGCGACTTAATTTCGATTTTTTTCCCGATCGCGAGTAGATAATGTTTTAATTTTTGACAGCATTTCTGAGTCTTTTATAAGCAAAACAGGAACTTCAAGTAATTCTACGATTTTGTATGTCGCTTAAATTTTTCACTGGTCTCATGCATATAATTCAATTCGAATATTGATGAATCATTGTTTCGTCTAGATCCACCCACATTTATGTATGTGCACCTATATTGGTGATCTACATCGCAAAAAGTACTATTGAATACCATCCCTTGTAATTTTAAAATTCAATAACTTAAATTTTGAAGGGTTTCACTTGAATTTGAGATCTGTTTCATTTGTTTTTGCATCATATGCCATTTTTTGTAAACATGTGCATATGGCTCTGCCCACATCAATAACTATTTCTCCAATAGATGTTCCTCCAACACCAAATAACATAGCCAGAAAGTATCTTTTTTGAACAAATGCTGCAACTATTTCACGATGTAAACAAACGTGATTAACTAGAATTTTGTTTCTAAAAGATTCCTCGTCTAATTTTGGCACTTAAAGTTCCCAGACATTAGATGTTTCAACAGAATTAAATGTGATGTATGTAGAATAATAATAATAAAATAATTTTTAATAAATTTATAAACAAAACTTGCACATACCCAAAAAGGTCTGTATTTAATTTTTTTTTTTTTTTTTTGTTTTTTAAGTATGAGAACTTTTCCCTTTTTAACGCGTTTGTACAAAAACACATGTTTTTTTTCTAAAAAAAATATTGCTCATTAAAACAAGCAAATGAAACCACAAGCTATGCGTACTACATGTGTTTCAATAATATTATAGTATGTAACACCAAAGTATACATACTATAGTTTCTATACCATATGTCTGTCAGGGTTATTATCAAAGAGACAATGATGAGCTTAACTATTATAACGAAAATATATGTATGTTTTCAAGTCTTAAGGAAAATAACGAAAAATTTAAACTTAACTGTAATTATAAAAATTTTTCACCGGTAATTCATCTTATCTTTAGTTAAAATGAAAAGGAAAACCAACAAAACAAAACTCTTCCAAACAAAACTTATAAAACTTAAAAAATAAACAAGACTACAGGTAAAAGTGTGTACATAATAAAGTGTTTTACAAACTTGTCATTAACATTTGTAATTGACAGTACTAAATGAACATGTGCATGTGTCGAAACTTGTCACAAAGTTGTACCTTACCCACTTGGAATAAGTTTAAGAACAAACAAAAATTTAACTTTATTATATATGGAAACTTCAAAGACAGAATTCCCACAAAATAAAAGGTGTCAAAAAAAATGTATAATATAAAATGTTTTTACATTTATAGTAAAATAATATCTGTAAAGCAATTAAGTAAGAAGGTATAAGAAAGTTCAGTTAATTACTCAATTATTATTTGGCTTTTATTTGATATTAAATAGCTTTAACTTTGAATATGTTCCAAATGCTTGCCTTACTAATATTCTGACAATTGCTTTTCAAAAATATTAAAACTTTTTCTAGAAAATTTTATGTATAAGTTGCTTATAATAAGAGCACAAAATTCTGGATCACTACACTATTAAAATCTCTTTGCTTAGAATGGTGAAATGGATTTGCGTTGGTATACCTACAATACTATATATAGCTACCGCTCTGTATAGTGCTTCTTACAACGTCTTTATCTCATGAACGATGTCTAGCACCGGTTTGAGGTAAGCTATTCGCATTAGTTTTAACAACAGTAAATACAAATAAATGAAAGACGAGAGGCAAAACCTATCAAGTCTAGCGCATTTTTCTAAATGTAAAAGCTTAAAATCTCAAAACAACTAAACAATAGGTGCGATTTTTATGACTCAAATTAAAAATAAATTTTCCAATTCTTTTATAATAACAAGAAAATTGTAGTAGTTCTAGACAATCTATACGATAACCTACAGCATGCGTTTAGAGACCTTATTCAACTAATTAGATATAAAAAATAAGCATATACAAAATTTGAGTGGCATTGTAATAAATTTTTTGGCTTCGGATATGGAAAAGTTCATATCGGATGCTATATTCATATGGGGACTAAATCGAAAATTGGGCCGATCTTGGCTATATTTGGTAAGGTCACTTAGTTTTTGTAAAAACATATACAAACCAAATTTGAGAAAAATCTGTGCAATGTTACTGTTTTTTTTTTATAGATTTAAGTGGAGATCGGGTACCAGCTTCATATGCGGGCTATAACTAAGAATTGTCCTTTATGGTTTATTTTTGGACTACTGATAAACGGATGTCAGAAACGTACACAAACCCAGTTTTTCCGAGATCTATATGATAATTTGGCTATTATGGCAACTTAACTCGAAATCAAAGGGGTCATTTGTATGGGGACTAGGTGTGAACTTGAACCGATTTTCACCAAATTCAATAGGGTTCATTCTGTGGCAAATAAAAGCTTATATACTAAATTTTATCAAAATCTGTTTTTATAAGTTTTATAATGGACACACAGACGGACAGTCGGACATTGATAAATCGATTTGTTAGTTACAAACATCAGCACAAATTCATTATGCCCTGATCACATAGTGATGTAGGGTATAAAAATATAGTATAGTTTGTTTAAAAAAAAAATATTTTACAAAAAATAACGTTGTCCATAATTGTCCTTCCACGAACTGAATTCCCAATTAAGTTATTGTACAAAGCCTCTTTCGGTTTCACATTCTTCGTTAAGGACTACAAGTATGATTATAAAGGCTATGGATGGACTATTAGACCTCAACGCAGGGTGCCTCACAATTTTTTCAGCAGGTCTATAAACGCTGTAGGAACATATTTCTAAATACTTGTGTGAATATTTTTTTATAATTTATAAAGCAATTTTTTTGTAGTTACTTTTCTAAATGAAAAATATTTTCTTTATTATTGTTTTGTAACTCATTGGGTAAACAAATTTTTCTATAAATCAACGTTCTAAATATAAATGTGAATATACATTGCTATATAATATGGTGATGCTGTTCAACAATAGTCAATAGAATTAAGTAAGAATCAAATGTCAAACCAATTCAAAAAAGAATTTTTAGTCTGAATCAGGAAATTGAAGAAACTTTTACAAAAACGCAATTTGAGTAACCACGTTCCGATTATGTTGATACCTTAAAAAAAAAGTTATTCAGCTTTACCGTGACTAAAATTTTGATAAAAATTGTTTGTGAAAAATTATGCTGAAAAAAGTAAAAAAATAATTTTTTTCTAAATTTTTTCAAAAAAAAGTGCAGAAAAAAATTATTTTTTTCGCATTAAATGTTAACAAAATTTACTCAATTAATTCTTAGCTACATTATATACCAATATAGCTAAGCGATAGCACCAAGTCTGATTTAGCTGTTGACCAAAAACTGACGACACCTTTCTTATGGGTCCCACTGAGTTTCAGAATCTATTGTGGCCCATAAAAATTAGGTCACCAATCTCACCAAACTGAGTACAGGGTTATACTGTCAAGTCCGTGTATTTTTCAAAAAGTCTTTATTTGTTAAACAGCGAAATTCTATCATGATGGTGACGGATGAAAAGTTAACTCCTAAATACTTCTGTCAATATTCTTTGTATGTTTTCGAAAGCAATTTGTTTTTTTTTTACTTTTTTGTTTTCATTATCTATAATATTAATAGGCTAAGCAATTTCTTGTGACTGATGTTTTGTTCTAACGTTTTATCCCAATTTTGACCAAACATACATTATTTGAAAGGTATTTCTTTTTAGCCGTTTTGCAGATTTACAGATTTTTAAATTTTTTCCTTTATTTTGAGTAAATTGCATTTAAATTTGCTACTAACACATACATAAAATTATACAATGCTATGTGTGAGTTTAGTAAATTTGTTAATGTGTTTGTAATAAAATGAGTTCGTTTTTTGTGCTGATTTGTGAATTGGCTATAATTGACTCTCGTACTTTTAGGGTCTTTATTTAATGAAAAAATAAAAGTACTTCGAATTTGCGCTCGAATTTCGAGGGCTGGAATCTCCTAGTTATTATTATTATTATCTATAATATAAAAGGCTAGGCGATTTTTTGTTACCGATGTAAGTTTCACAGTTTTACCCCGAATTTGACAAAAAATTTATTATTTGAAAGGTATTTCTTTTTAGCTGTTACTCAGCTTTACAGATTTTCATCATCTGGAATATTTTTTTGGAGTTATGATCGTTTAAAGTTACTACTAACACATACATAAAATTATACAATGCTATGTATGTGTTTACTAAATTTGTTAATGTGTTTGTGTTAATGTGTTTAGTTTGTTTTCTTCATCTAAAATGAGTTGAATTGTCAAGCATAGCTTTAGGGCACTTATTAAATGAAAAATAAAATATCCTAGAATGTGCACTCGAATTTCGAGTGCTGGAATCTGCTAGTATTATATTATTATACTATTATTAATCACTACATAGTATGTCGCGCTTAGCTAGGAATTATCGAGACTTATTGACATTTTTTATTTCATAGTCAATTTTTCCTACGAACCTTGTATTGTTTAATTAAAATGTTTTGTTTAATTCACTTTATATTCCATTTATTTCAATACTTGGTGGTACACAATATTTTTGTTTTTTATTCGGTCAAAAAATTAATAAAATTTTTCGGCGTTCATACTCTGGAGCCAGGTACATATTGCTGCCCATGAGAAGAACTTGGATTTTCCAAATTAAATCTGGAAACACTTAGCTATTGGCCTTAAATTTAGAATATCAGCTGGCCATTCTTCATTTTAGGATTTTTGATTTTGGCGACTTATGATTTTAGCGATTTTTTATTTTAGCGATTTTTGATTTTGAAGATTTTTGTTTTTTGCAATTGTTATTGGTCGCGGTTTTCGGTTTTTGTAATTTTTAATTTTGGCGATTTTTGTATTTGGCGATTCCGCCCATATATTCCAACTCTACTCACATCTATAACATTAATAGGCTAGGCGATTTCTTGTGACCGATGTTTTGTTCTACCGTTTTATTATGATTTTGATTACACATATATATTATTTGAAAGTTATTTGTTTTAAGCTGTTTTTCAGATTTAAAAATTTTTAAATTTTTTCCTTTATTTTGAGTAAATTGCATTTAAAGTTGCTACTAACACATATATAAAATTATACATATGCTATGTGAGTATTTAATAAATTTGTTAATGTGCTTGTTAATGACTCTGTTACTTCATTCACAATAATAATAAACCAAAAAAGTGTTGGTTTGTGAATTGGCTAAGTTGAAAAATAAAGTTATCTAGAAATTGCACTCGAATTTCGAGCGCTGGAATCTGCTAGTTAATAATTAATGTACTTGTCAAAAGTTTCAGGACTGTCGGTTTCTTAGTATTTTATATTTTTTTGTACAGGATGTGCCACGCCCATTAATTCCATCCCACCCAACAATGACATCTATGCCCACTGCACATGATCGATTGCGCCCATTTTGTTCGACTAATTACATCATGCAAAGTCATAAGGGACTAATTTTTACAATACTCCAGATATATGATATTTCATATTTACTTTGCATTGTAGGTCCAACGCCCATTATTCCGATACCGCCAATTTTTTGTCCGACTACTCACATATTAGATGACCTCATACAACATTGCAAAGCTGTATCTGTCATAGTACTCGATATATATAATATTGAATTACTACTTTGTATAGGAGGTACCACGCCCACATCGCCATGGCTACAAACATAAATAATAGCTGATATCACACAAATTTACAAAGCTCTATCTGTTATAGTAACTCAATATAAATGATACTTAAAGTTTACTTTATATGGGAGGTCATATGTACATCCTTAAGGACCATTCTAAATATTGGAACCAGCATTTTTAAAACCGGATGAGAAGTTACGAAAATTACCTTTTACACACACACAAGCACATATTACCTCTTTATTATATTAGTACAGAAGTATAGACTGTCAACTTTTCTTACAAATTAAATTTTTATATAGAAATGTTGATATGTCACTTAGATGCTTCGAAAATATATTGCACTTTAACGAAGTTTTCCCTATTCACAAGAAATATAGTTTCAAATTCTTTACTAACAGGACACTTGGTTTTAACGATGTTACAGAGTTATTTAGTGGCGGTAAGTATTATGGTGTGTCATACAAATAATTGAAACATTTGTTCCAAATTTAGAAAACTAACACAATGCAATATTTTCAGTAAGATTCTGATTTTTTGCACAATATTTCAAAAGTGAGATTTAACAGTCAAAAAAATGTTAACGGTAATTATCATTCATTTGGAAATCAGTATTGGTAAAATATTTTGGACTTTGTTTTTCTTATTTTTTATGTACCATATATGGTACATCATGTATCGAAGACGTGGTTTATTGTGTGTTGGATCTACATAATTTCATTATAATTAATTTTTATATTTGTTGCCTATTTAAACACGGAAGGCCTTATTATTGATGGCAAGATGTACAGAGGTATGTGGCTGGTATGCCTATCAATGGTGATCAGTCGGATGGTGAAAAACAATGACAGACTAGATAAATTGGTTGATGATATTGGAACATCAGCTTCAGTTAGTTTGTCCATAGTGACACAGGCTCATTCTTCGCCTCCACAAAAAAGGATAAAAATTATGACTACTTCGACACCTGTGCCACCCGTAGATGCTCTCACTGCCACCGCAAAATGCTGCCGTCGATCAGAGCGACAAGTTTGCTGATGCATGCGAAGAATGCTGTAAGTAGAAAGACTTTGTTGTTGAGTTAACTTCAAGCTCCTTGGAAAAAAGGAAACCTACAGTTGTGCGAAGAGAAAATCTATTTTCTCAACAGCTCTAAATGGGCACTAGAGTTGAAAATGCCTTACCTTATGGCGAAAAGGGTTGAAGGAAATAGCCAATAGGTTAGCAATGTGGTAATAAAATAGTACTTCATATCACAGTACTTATACGTATAGAAACAAAAAAAATTATGGCTCTCAAGTATTTCTTAAAGTTGAAAAAAAGTGCCGCTAAATTACATGACCTAGTGTTTTTTATCACAAAAGTGGTCTGGGGCATTAGCTATTTCTTGGCGAGATTTTGTTCGATTATAAAGTTACATAACGTTTTGAAAAGATAATTTAATACTGAAATCGATTCATGTAACAACTTGTCCAAAAAATTGAACTGTACAACGAAATTTTTGTAAAATCTTTAAAATAAAAGTCCTATTTTCTCATACAAAAACACTTGATATTTTCAATCGAATCCAGAGCCACGCATTTCCCTTTTGAAGGACCACTCTAGTGTCCATATCATAAAAGAAGATCAGGTTTTTGTGAAAAGTTGTCCTTTGTGATTTTTTTAATCAATAAAATAAAAATATTTAAATTAGTTTAAATAACTAACAAAACATTTTCATGAATATAAAAGTAATTAAAGAAATTATCAGAAAAGGACAATGTTTGTATTGAAGTCGACATTATTTCGTAAAATATGTAGTCGAGAACGTTTTATTGTCAAAAAAATGCTTGATATACAAGTTAGTAGTGGTTAGAGCCCATATAGCAAATTCGAAATATAGAAACAGATAAGTTTTTGAAATATTCACCAACTCTATTGATTAAACAAGTAAGAAAATTGTAGTCGGTCGAGATCGACTATATGATACCCTATACCATGCTTTTAGAGACCCTGTCTCTTAAGCCCAACTAACTGGATATAGAAAATAAGCATAAACCAAATTTGAGTGGGATTTTTATTATTTTTTTTTGGCTGAAGATATGAAAAAGTTCATATCCGATGCAATATCTATATGGGGACTAGGCCTAAAAATGGAAAAATCCTGACTATGTTTGGTAAAGTCTCTTGTATTTTGCAAAAATATATACAAACAAAATTTGAGAAGAATCAGTGCAATATTTTTGTTTTTTGATAGATTTAAGTGAAGATCGGGAAGCAGCTCTATATGGGGCCTATGACTAAGAGTTTTCCCAGGGATCATTTTTAGACTACTCATTAATGGATGTAATAAACGCATACAAACCCAATTTGAGTAAGATCTATATGACAATTTGGATCTTATGGCAATTTATGTCGATTTCATAGGGGTCATTTGTATGGGGGCTAGGTCTGAACATGGACCGATTCTCACCAATTTCAATAGCGTTCATCCTATGGCCAATGAAAGCTTACGTACCAAATTTCATCAAAATATATTCATATTTGCGACCTGCAGTTTGATTACAAGGTTTATGTGGACACACAGACGGACGGACACACGGACGGACATCGTTAAATCGAATCAGTTAGTGTTTCTGATTCGATCGGTATAATTAAAGATATTTTTGGTAGTTACAAACAGCAGCACAAAGTCATTATACCCAAGCCACATAGTGGTATAGGGTATAATTATAGTCTGTCTAGACCGACTATACGATACCCTATACCATGCGTTTAGAGACCATATCTCTCAGGCCCAACTAACTGGATATAAAAAGTAAGCATAAACCAAATTTGAGTGGGTTTTTTATTAATTTTTTCGGCTGCAGATATGATAAAGTTCATATCGGATGATATATCTATATGGGAACTAGGCCCAAAAATGGACCGATCCTGACCATGTTTAGTAAAGTCTCTTGTGTTTTGCAAACATATATACAAACAAAATTTGAGAAGAATCAGTGCAATATTTTTGTTTTTTGATAGATTTAAGTGAAGATCGGGAAGCAGCTCTATATGGGGCCTATGACTAAGAGTTATCCAATAGGGATAATTTTTGGACTACTGTTTAATGGATGTAATATATACATACAAATCCAATTTGACTAAGATTTGTATGATAATTTGGATCTTATGGCAATATATGTTGATATCATAGGGGTCATTTGTATGGGTGCTAGGTCTGAACATGGACCGATTCTCACCAATTTCAATAGCGTTCATCCCATGGCGGATAAAAGATCAAATACCAAATTTCATCAAAACATATTTATATTTGCGACCTGCAGTTTGATAACAAGCTTTACATGGACACACAGACGGACGGACGGACGGACATCGTTAAATCGAATCAGATAATGATTCTGATTCGATCGGTATAATTAAAGATGGGTATAGGTCAAATATTTTTGGTTGTTACAAACAGCAGCACAAAGTCATTATACCCAAACCACATAGTGGTATAGGGTATAAGAAGTAATTGAATTTTAGCAAAGTGTACTTTTTTTTAGAAATTTTTCATCAACATAAACAACGGTGTGACAATTTTTTACTGATGCCAACACCGCTGTTCAAAGAATTGAACGAATAAAGTATACGAATATAAATTGTATAATAAAAGTTTTTCATACGAGTGTGTTAGTAATGTATAAATACAACAGTTTGAACAAATTTAAAAAAATTGAATTTTTAACAAATTTAAAAAAAATTAAGTTTTTAAAAAAAATTTAAAAATTTAAGTTTTTAAAAAATTTAAAAAAATTTAATTTTTTAACAAATTTAAAACATGCATGAGTTTATTAGCTAACATATTTTTTTTTCCAATTAAAAAATCAATTTTTCTGAGAGACGACGTGAATATCTCTACAAAACTCACCAAACTTTAATAAATAATGGCAATAGTGTTTCACACAATTATAGAAAAACTTTATATGTGACCTTCTCTGAGAAAAGGGACCTAGTATGTCAAAAAACGGGTTGTGTCAAAAACGGTGGATTCTGGTACCTAAAAGGGTGTAGAAACTTTAAATGCGTTTTTTCTCAAAACTTAATTTTCACACACTAAGTACCTTTTCTCGGAGAAGGTCACATATAGTGAGCGTATGCTAGACCTACAGTATAGTACGATATTGAATAATTTCATTTAAAAATTTGTGCCATAAAATTTGCTATTTTTAAACTCTTTCTTTTAACTCATACTTTCATCTGTCTGTCTGTCTGTCGTGGGGCAACGCCATTCCCCCTTATCCAATTTATCTGAAACTTGGTCCAGAGTCTTGGTATCACCAAAGATAACTTTTGGGGTAGTCACTTATAGTCACACACTGTCACGGAGTGATTTAAAAGCCATTTCCCCTTATCTGGTCGATCTGAAACTTGGTAGATAGACTTGCTGTGAAAAAAGTTTAACTAGATTTGATTAAGATTAACTATGTCAAAGTCACGCACATTCACGCACATTCACGCACAGTAATGGAGTGATCTAAATGTCATTTTCCCTCATTCAATCGATCTGAAACTTAGTCCATACACTTGCTGTGAAGAAAGATTAACTTTGACTTATTCAACGCTCATCTAATCAATCTGAAACCTGGTCGATATACTTGCTGTAAAGAAAGCTTAACGTTGACATAGTCACGCACAGTCACGGATTGTCACGCACTCACGGATAGTCTCGCGCAGTCACGGAGATATTTAAACCCCATTTCCCCTCATCCAGTCAATCTGAAACTTGGTCCATAGACATGGTTCTGCAAAGTCAGGCACAGTAACGGAGAGATTCAAAACTCCTATGCATAAGGAAAGAAAGAGTTTTAATAAAAACTTTGTTGATATGGGTTAGATTATTTATATGTCTAACTGGCCTCCATACAAATGTATCTTAAGGAATGGACCTAAATACCATTTTGGTCCATACATTTATTCAGTTTAGTTAATGGCTTTATATATCATAGAAAAATAATTGATAAATTTATTTTCGAACATAACAAAACCTGTATTTGAGCATCACCAAATAACGGTAATTTGATGTTGAAGTTGTTTTATTATTTTTTTTTTTTTTTTTATTATTTCTCATAAATCAAAAAATTTTATGCTCACTTCCGTCAAAGCGTTTCTATATTGAAAACAAAACTTGTCCTTATTTCTTATTTTGTGCTATTTGGTTACAAAAATTCTTAATTAAAATATTTTGTTGGTTCTGCCTTCACAGCTTTGTGTACAGTTATTTGTTCATTTTAATACCAATAGCAATTTCGGTCGTATAAAATTGCAAAAAGAAAAATTTTAACTTTTTTTTGCAGTTGCTTCATATTTGACACTTGGTTGACAACTCGAATAAAATTTCTGATTAACTGGGTTGGTTTATGCAACAAAAATAATAAGTATATAAATAATTTGTACTTTATTTTTAGTTTCTAAATGCCACAATAATAATAATAATACTTTCGACCGAAATTGAAAACAAATCTGAAACAAAATAATATTATTTTTCACCATCAACTGTTAAGCAAATTGTTAATTGCTATTCAAACTTTTACTCCAAAAAAAAACCCAAAAAAAAAAAAAAACAAGAAACAAAAGAAAAAAATAATATTAAAAAAATCTTCTCTGTGAGTTTCAACGAAAATTGAAATTAAACCTTTTTGCTGTGAAAATATAAAATATGTAGTTGTTTATTTTTTTTTTCAGGCTTATAAGAAAATGGCGAAACAATTTAAATGTTTAATTTTCAAAGAAAGTTCGCAGAACCAAATATTATTATTTATGCAAAATGGCTTTAGTTTGGTTCTGTGTAAATTTTAATATTTTCTGTTGCTACCATTTCTCTTGTTTTAATTAAATAACAGAAGATTATATTTATAAGATGCTAAAAAAACAAAAATATTAAAGCAGGTGCAATTTAAATTAGAGTGTTTCACATCTATGTTTAAATGCAATGTACAAAAGAAAATAGATTATTTATCGCAAACGAAAACATTTTTTTTATAAATATTTTTTAATTTAAAATAAAAGTGCTTTTTGTATTCTCCTTATTCGAAAACAGTTGATTAAAATTTCAATTAGTCAGCATTTAATGAAAGTTTATTAGCCATGTTAAGCCAGAAACTACTTTGTTTAGAAAATAAACCAAAGTGCAGAACGTTTAAGGCATGACCGCACAGTAGAATAAGAAATATTGAATGAAAAATAAATTGTTGGTTTCAAGAATTAACAGCTCTAATGAATGGAGGACCTCTTTGACGATGAATTATATATCAAGGGAACGGAAGTGCCTCCGAAACACGAAGAAAATAATTTAACCAAATATCGTACCAATTAGTTTTACGTGATTATATATTTTCAGTACTAACTAACAGTCATAAAACGCATAAATTGTAATGCAAGTAGTATTCGGATGGGTCAAAATCGGTACAGATTATTAGAGAAAATATGTTGATTACTTTTTACAAAATTGGTTTATATTCTACAAAATAATTTTAGACCGATATAAAGAGCATTCGAAATTAAACAATTGTGTAAAAAAATGAACATATATATAATCAATACCTATGAAAATCAAAGCTTTAATTAGTCTGCCACAAATTTCAGCCATATTTCTTTAGAATAAATATACATCTTGTAACGAGGTTTTGTCGTAGGCTGGGGTAGCTTGTCGTGTCCTGGGTCTACTCAAGGACCCTCAAAACCTTAAGTAATAATAAGACAGTTGTTTTACCCTTTGACGGGGTTATATATTAGCCGTAATTTTATTATTCTCTATGTAATTACATAAATATTTATATGTATTTCAAATATCAACACACGTGGCAATACTTCTTCGTCTTACTCGGACCTCCTCGAAATACTTCAATATTAGTGGTCGTCGGATGTATCGGTGTTCGGCTGCTTGTCGGTGGCAGTCGGCTGTATCGGTGTTCGGCTGCTTATATCGGTGGCAGTCGGCTGTAGCGGTGTTCGGCTGCGTATATCGGTGTTCGGCTGCTTAGATCGGTGGCAGCCGGCTATATCGGTGTTCGGCTGCATATAGCGGTGGCAGTCGGGTGTATTGGTGTTCGGCTGCATATATCGGTGGCAGTCGGCGGTATCGGTGTTCGGCTGCGTATATCGGTAGCAGTCGGCTGTATTGGTGTTCAGCTGCGTATATCGGTGGCAGTCGGCTGTATCGGTGTTCGGCTGCGTATATCGGTGGCAGTCGGCTGTATCGGTGTCCGGCTTCGTATATCGGTGGCAGTCGGCTGTATTGGTGTTCGGCTGCGTATATCGGTGGCAGTCGGCTGTATCGGTGTTCGGCTGCGTATATCGGTGGCAGTCGGCCGTATCGGTGTTCGGCTGCGTATATCGGTGGCAGTCGGCTGTATCGGTGTTCGGCTGCTTAGATCGGTGGCAGTCGGCTGTATTGGTGTTCGGCTGCGTATATCGGTGGCAGTCGGCTGTATCGGTGTTCGGCTGCGTATATCGGTGGCAGTCGGCTGTATCGGTGTTCGGCTGCTTAGATCGGTGGCAGTCGGCTGTATTGGTGTTCGGTTGCGTATATCGGTGGCAGCCGGCTGTATCGGTGTCCGGCTGCGTATATCGGTGGCAGTCGGCTGTATCGGTGCTTATATCGGTGAAACTAACGACGAACAGTCAGCTTAGGGCCGCTGTGTAAAATACGAACAGTCAGCTTAGGGCCGCTGTGTAAGATACGAACAGTCAGCTTAGGGCCGCGGTGTAAAATACGAACAGTCAACAGATGTCGCTGTGTAACTAACTATGAGGGAGATGACCGAGGTCGTTCGCCCTTAAATTTATGCGCTAGGATCTATTTCACTGAATAGTAAATTGTTTTTACGCCCACCAAATTAATGTGTTAGGAGCTATTTCACTTAAATAGTAAATTGTCCTTACACGGAGTCTTATCGTAAATCCGACTTCGACTCGGAGCCTTGTCATTAACCCGACTTCGACAGACTTTACATCCACCAACCTTGCTTACTTATGTCAGTAAATTCATTAACTGAATGAGAATCAATAATTAGTATGTAACATATGGTGGTTGATATAGGTAACGTTCGTTTTTGTAATTATAATTATAATGTACGTTGCGTTTAGCTACGTTACAATCTATAAAATAAAGTCGGGTTAATTACACAATCTATGACCCAGGTAAGGTTGAATTTAAATAACTTTTGATTTTTTGGATTCGCCTCCAAGCCAAATAATAGAATCTATAATATTAATAGGCAGGCGATTTTTTGTGACCGATGTTTTGTTTTACCGTTTTATCCCGATTTTGACCAAACGTATATTACTTGAAAGGTATTTCTTTTTAGCCGTTTTGTAGATTTACAGATTTTTAAATTTTTTCCTTTATTTTGAGTAAATTGCATTTAAAGTTGCTACTAACACATATATAAAATTATACATATGTATACTATGTGTGTTTTACTAAATTTGTTAATGAGTTTCTTATCTTCATTTACAATAATAATAAACAATAAAAGTGTTGGTTTGTTAATTGGCTAAGTTGAAAAATAAAGCTGCTTAGAAACTGTACTCGAATTTCGAGCGCTGGAATCTGTTAGTATAAAAATTTATATATTAATATAAAAATATGACAAAGGAACATAAATAATATATATGTATATTTATGTGAAAAAATCTACAAAAAAAATTATATAAAATTAAATTATTAAAAATTTGATATAGCGATATTATTAATTGAATTCAATTTGTTTTTGAAATCTATATTAATAGATATATATTAATTAATTAAATATATATCGAACCTGTACCTCTAATGTGAGTCAACTCAAAATTTTTCGATTTTCGCTTTTTGCAAGAAAACGATACGCAGTGTAAAAATCTTACATCGATTTTTCAAGTCTTTCGAAAAAAAAAAATACAGTTGTAACCCTCTTTGTATTATAAGAGTAGCTTCTTTAGAATCCACTAAAAAGACATATTTTGAGTTGCACCCAAAAAACTTTCTATTTTTGATGAATGAGGTATTCTCAATTCTTTACAATGAGACAACTGTTTTTAAATTTTATAGTAAATATGAAAAAAAAAACCTTTTTTGACTCAACTGGAAATTTGTAAATTTTGAGTTGGCTCACTTTAGAGGTACAGGTGCGATATATATATATATATATATTAATAGATATCTCTTAATCCTATTAGATATGAAGTTGAATTAAAAAACCTGTAAAATTCGAGATAATTTTTTATATAGATGAAAAACATATTGTATGCAAAAATTTTTTTTCCTTAAATTTTCAAAAAAATTAAAAAAAGCTATAAAAATTAAGATTAATATTAACCAATAATTTTTATAATTTTTTAAAATATATAAAACTTCAAGTATTTTTTTTAAATAAATTTATATATTAACTAAATAAAAAAAAATAAATAATTAAAAATTAATATGTGTAAATAATTAAAATTTATATAATTAAAGATATATTTTATTTTTAAATAATTAATTTTTGTAAAAAATACGCCACGTAATAGCACCATTAATTAAAAATTTCATAAGAGACTAAATGTATGCTAATCAATTTTAGCCAATGTACAATTCAACACAAATTATATAAACATGCACACAGCATTGCATAGTTTTTTTAATCTGAAGCTTAACTATGTGTTTTATATAAGTTTTAGTAGCAACTTTAAATGCATATCACTCAAAAAAAAAAAAAAAAATGTCCCAGACGATGCAATTCCGTAAATATGGTGGACAGTTAAACATATTTTTATAAGAAATCGGTGGGTAACTAAAATTTTTACATCGGTCACCAGAAATTGCCTTGCTTATTAATATTTGTATATAGTTATTTAGAACTTCTGAACACTTATATTGTAGGTCTTTTCTGAATTTGCGGATATTCAAATCACATTTATATATATGTGTTATAAATATATATATATATATATAGCAAGTAAGAATATTATAGTCGTTCTGGACGGACTATACGATACGTTTAGAGCACCTATCTTTTAGGTCCAACCAATTAGATATAGAAAACAGGCATAAATAACTAAAATAAATATAAAACAAGTAAGAAAATTATAGTCGATCTAGACCGACTATACGATACCCTATACCATGCGTTTAGAAACCCTATCTCTTAGGCCCAACTAACTGGATATAGAAAATAAGCATGAACCAAATTTGAGTGGGATTTTTATTAATTTTTTCGGCTGCAGATATGAAAAAGTTCATATGGGATGCTATATCTATATGGGGACTAGGTCCAAAAATGGACCGATTCTGATCATGCTTGGTAAAGTCTCTTGTATTTTGCAAAAATATATACAAACAAAATCTGAGAAGAATCAGTGCAATATTTTTGTTTTTTAATAGATTTAAGTGAAGATCGGGAAGCAGCTCTGTATGGGGCCAAAGGGATCATTTTTGGACTACTCACTAATGGACGTAATGAACGCATACAAAACCCAATTTGATTAAGATCTATATGACAATTTGGATCTTATGGCAATTTATGTCGATTTCATAGGGGTAATTTGTATGGGGGATAGGTCTGAACATGGACCGATTCTCACCAATTTCAATAGAGTTCATCCCATGGCCGATAAAAGCTTATATACCAAATTTCATCAAAATATATTCATATTTGCGACCTGCAGTTTGATTACAAGGTTTACATGGACACACAGACGGACGGACGGACGGACATTGTTAAATCAACTCAGAAAGTGATTCTGATTCGATCGGTATAATTAAAGATGGTCTAGGTCAAATATTTTTGGTTGTTACAAACAGCAGCACAAAGTCATTATACCCAAACCACATAGTGGTATAGGGTATAAAAAAAACTACAACGCCAATGCAGAAGTTCATATCGTATGATATATACACATGGGGACTAGGACAAAAAAATGATTTGATTACATGTGTGGGCACTAGTTCTGAATATTAATCGAATTTCACCAATTTCAAAAGCGTTCATCCCAAAGCCGATATAAGCTTATACACTAAACTTCATCAAAATAGTTTAATTTTTGTAGTTTGATTGCATGAACACACAGACGGATGAACAGACAAACGGACAGACAGACATCACCAAATCGACTCAGAAAGTGATTCTGACCCAATCGGTATAATAAAAGATGGGTTTGGGTCAAATATTTTTGGTAGTTACAAACATCAGAACAAAGTCATTATACCATGACAATATAGTGATATAGGCATAAAAATGGAGTCTTATCTGTTTGTTTATTTGTTCGTTTGTTTTTTTCTTTGTGGTTTATAGGAGCGAAACCTATAAACTGTTTCCAGCAGGTAACCGCCTCTTCGGAAGGAAAAATAATCATTTTTTTATTTTTATTTTTATAGAACTGGAGTACTATAATAGCCGCCAAATATTGGATGGGGTCGGACCAATGGGCGTTGCACCTTCTATAAAGAAATAAGTAGTATAAAAAGGACAGTCTTGAAATTATTGACAGGTATATTTATTGGCGCTACGAACTTAGGCCCCAAAATACAATAAACATTTAGCATCATTTAGCTCGCAACCCCATAACATGTTTACAAAACTTTAATAGCATTTTTGCGTTTTCCCTTACCCATCAAAATGTAGAATATCGGAATGATCTGCAAAAAATATGTTTTGCGGCAATTACAAATAAGTTAACGACAACTGAGTAGCGCGGGTGTGGCTGACGAACCTGTGCAGAAGCGGTGCGCGGACACAGTTATGATAAATTTTATTTGCACTGATTACTTCAATTTACAAACAATTCCCGATATTTTTTCAGTCTACGAGAAAATAAATAAACTACAAATAACAAGTAAGAAAATAATATTCGGTCTAGACCGACTATACGATACCCTATACCATGCGTTTAGAGACCCTATCTCTCACGCCCAACTAACTGGATATAGAAAATAAGCATAAACCAAATTTGAGTGGGATTTTTATTAATTTTTTTGGCTGCAGATATGAAAAAGTTCATATCGGATGTTATATCTATATGGGGACTAGACCCAAGAATGGACCGATCCTGACCATGTTTGGTAAAGTCTCTTGTATTTTGCAAAAATATATACAAACAAAATTTGAAAAGAATCCGTGCAATATTTTTGTTTTTTGATAGATTTAAGTGAAGATCGGGCTCTATATGGAGCCTATGGCTAAGAGTTGTCCCATAGGGATCATTTTTGGACTACTGATTAATGGATGTAATAAACACATACAAACCCAATTTGACTAAGATTTATATGATAATTTGGATCTTATGACAGTTTATGTTGATTTCATAGGGGTCATTTGTATGAGTGCTAGGTCCGAACATGGACCGATTTTCACCAGTAGCGTTCATCCTATGGCCGATAAAACTTATGTACCAAATTTCATCAAAATATATTGATATTTTCGACCTGCAGTTTTAATACAAGCCTTACATGGACACACAGACGACGGACGGACGGACATCGTTAAATCGAATCAGGTTGTGATTCTGACTCGATCGGTATAATAAAAGAGGAGTCTAGGTCAAATATTTTTGGTAGTTACAAACAGCAGCACAAAGGCATTATACCCAAGCCACATAGTGGTATAGGGTATGAATTTAGGCCCAAAACTTACAAATTAAAAATGAAAAAATGCCCAAAATATTTCAAATTGGAACAAGAATTGAACTTGTGCCCCAAAAACCATAAAAAAAACCCAATCCCATACAAATTTTTTGGGGCATAAGTTCAGTATTTTGGGGGCATTTGTTCCTTGGGCCTAAGTTCGCAACGCCAAAACGTTGAAAATATGTGCGGAATCGCAAAAAATAAATAATCGGCAAAATCAAAAATCGCCAAAATCATAAATGGCAACAAACAAAAATCGGCAAAAATCAAAAATCGCCAAAATAAATTAAACAGTTTCCTACAAAATATATTCCCAATTTGTTATTTATTTGCGATGGGTGTAGT
Organism: Cordilura impudica; assembly: GCA_963682025.1. Lineage (NCBI taxonomy): Eukaryota > Metazoa > Arthropoda > Insecta > Diptera > Scathophagidae > Cordilura > Cordilura impudica. The sequence continues at coordinate 6,629,842 of OY821519.1, forward strand.
GCAGTGCATCGTGTTACAGCTAGTATATATATATGTATATATTATATTTATATTATATATTTATAAATACTAGCAGATTCAAGCACTCAAAATTCGAGTGCAAGTTCTAGGAAATTTTATGTTTTATAAAATAAAGGCCCTAAAGGAATGCTTATCAATAGCTTATTATAGCCAATTCACAAATCAACACAAAAAAAATCATTTATATTACAAACACCTTAACAGATTTAATAAACACACACATTGTGTAAGTAGCAAGTTTAAATGCAATTTACTCAAAATAACGGAAAAAATTTAAAAATCTATAAATCTGCAAAACGGCTAAAAAGGTATTATATGTTTGGTCGAAATCGGGTTAAAACGGTAGAACAAAACATCGGTCACAAGAAATCGCCTAGCCTATTAATAGTATAGATATATATATAATTCGTGTTCGTCAAGCATTTTGATGCTTTGAAAAAAAATTAATATTTAGAGTTAATAACATGATAATTTAAATAACTGCTTTAAAAAAAAATCATAAAAAATTGGCAAAGATCGTATTATTATCATAACTAATATTTTACAGAAAGAAAATCTTATAAACTAAGGAAAAGTAGAAAAAACAAGTAAGAGTGTTAAGTTCGGCTGTGCCGAATCTTTGATACCCTCCGCATGGGTTTTACGTAAGCAGTAATATCTGGACTTATTGCTATATTAACAACTACTATAAACAGAATTTTTGAATATGGAAACTATTTGATAAAAATAATGCAAATACTCTGAATTTTTAACATCATTTTGAGGTGTCTCCATATCTTAGGCATATCTTGGCACATTGATGCCCAGTTAAACCCACTTTAAATACCAAACTATTCGAAATAATGGCAAACAATATTATTCTAAAGTTTCCTTAGTAAATGCATTTTTTTGTGACTGAACGTGATTTCACCAGACAGACAGACGAAAATCGCTATATTGACTTGAGGTATTATATAGAACAAGAATAAATATACTTTATGGGGTTGCAAATTAATTTTTCGATGCGTTACAAACGGAATGACAAACTCATATATAGTAGTATGGAGGATATGAAAATTATATATTACAAAAAATTTATCAATTTTTGTTAAAAACTGTGATATAGCTTATAATGTTAGTTACATTCAGACAATTTAATTTAAAGTGAAAAATAAATACTTTGAATTATTGTCATCTAAGTCTTTAAAGTGTAATGGATAATAATATCCTTCAACTAGAAGAAATTTAAGGGTATTAATCTTTTCCGTATTTTTCGAACTAAGAAGATTCTCAATATTATTACAAGCATCCAAAAATTTAAGACCAAATTCAGTCAAAATGTTTTCAATCCTTCTCATTTTGCATTTTTTATTTAAATTTTTCTATTTGAAACTTTTTTAATGGAACCACCAAAAAGCTTTATATTTTTTTATCTAAACAAATTTTTAAAATTTTACGTTGAAACAATTTTCTATATTTCCTTTTTGGAAGGCGAAACTTAGAACCAAATTAAATATCCATAAGATATAATAAGGCATATGATTTGCTAGTCTTCATGCTGGACTTATTCCACCTAAGAACATATAACAAAATAAGCTTTTTGTTCTTTATATCTATATGAACTAGCAGATTACAGCCCTCGAAATTCGAGTGCAAATTCTGGGAAATTTTATTTTTTCTTTAAATAAAGACCCTAAAGTTAGGCTAATCCATTATAGCCAAGTCACCAATCAACACAAAAAAAAACAAACTTAGTTTTATTACAAACACATTAACAAATTTAACAAACACACACCTAGCATTGTATAACTTTATGTATGTGTTAGTAGCAATTTTGAATGCAATTTACTCAAAATAAAGGAAATAATTTAAAAATCTGTAGATATGCAAAACGGATAAAATGAAATACCTTTCAAATAATATATGTTTGTTCAAAATTGCGATAAAACGATAGAACAAAACATCAGTAAAAAGAAATAGCCTAGCCTATTAATATTATAGATATGTCTACAAAAAGTAAACGATTCATGAAAAATTACTCCTAAATATTTATATTTGTTAATATTAGAAACTTATTAATTTTTAGTTATATTACATGGAATGAATACATATCATTTGGAAACAAATATTTCACTTACCCTTAATAATTAAGCTTTAAAACTTCTTGATATTTAACTTTAATGTCCATTGTCAAAAAATTGTGTGAAATCAGCAGTGTACAAATTCATTAATATATTCGCTCACTTAATTTTCGTATTGGAAATGGAAATTAAAATGCCGTCCACATGTATAAAATACATAATATTTTCTCCGTCAGGAGAGTCAGGGATACCAGAGGAGCTCCAGTCAACTTTGTGCGTTCTTCAATGATTCATAACACATTCGAAATTATCTATCTCTAAATCTTTTCTGGTTGCCCTTTTTTAATCATTAAAGAATGTTCATAAAAAGGATTTATTTTCAGACCAATAATTTTGAAAACTCAATTATACGAGTAATTAATTTATGAGTGCTCATAATATCAACGAATCTAAGAGACTTTTAAATGTAAGTGTTCCGGATTGTTCAAGATTTGAAAGGTTAAGGATTTTTTTGTAATAAGAAATATTTACTTTAACCTACTACAACCTAATAACAGTGCTCTCATTTTTAAATTGATTATTATTTCAATTAAGCGAAGTGAGAAAAAAAAACTTACTCAATCTTCAGAACAAGCATTACAGTTATTTTCTGTTGAAAACCTCATATGGCGGCCTTTATAATAACGTAATATTTTTAATAATATAAGAAAAAAAGTTTTGTTAAAAGAAAATAATTTAATTTTCTTGAGTGACTTTTTATGTACGTATATTAACACCTGTGCCAAAAAGGTTTTCTAATAGCGCTCATACATACATACATACATACCAATTCTTGTTATACCCTATACCTGCTATGTGGTCAGTGAGTTTGTGCTGATGTTTGTAACTACCAAAAATATTTGACACAGGCCTAACTTTTATTATACCGATCGACTCGGAATAACTCCCTAAGCCGATTTCGCTGTTTTTCCAACTGAATATAAAGGTAAAAAATAATGCTAATGATTTATGGATGAGATTCTGACCAAACGTATATTATTTAAAAGGTATTTCTTTTTGCAAATTTACAGATTTTTTAATTTTTTCCTTTATTTTGAGTAAACTGCATTTAAAGTTTCTACTAACACATACATAAAATTATACATATGCTATGTGTGTTTTATTATATTTGATAATGTGTTAATGGGTTTGTTATCTTCATTCACAATAATCATAAACCATACAAGTGTTGTTTTGTGAATAGGCTAAGTTGAAAAATAAAGTTACCTGGAAATTGCACTCGAATTTCGAGCGCTGGAATCTGCCAGTTTTTATTAATGAATTTTCAACAATCTAACTTAAGTGTAATAAAAGCCGGAACAATATTTAATCTTAGTTTATTGTTATACTCAGCAAAACAATTTATTTTACTTGTGGAGCAGAGATGGACGTTGCACATAGCGCAAATGTTATGCGTTCCGTTCTCTATACGTTGTTTAGCACAATTTACAAACCTTTTCATTTTATCGCCCTTTTGCTGGTAAATTACACTTGATATCAATTTTTGCTTTGAATCCTTTCTTTACAGTTGGCCGTGCTTTAAGTCTCGAAACAAAATTATTTATTAGATTTCTTCTATACAATTTGCCGATATTCCCGACTGGTGAGAAGTGAATCCTCTATGCGCTAAGTTTCATGCAATTTCGCGTATACTATATAAGCGCTGTTTAGTGCTATGCCCATCAAATTAAAGAATAAACGTTAATAATATTTAATTTTTGCTTTGCAGTCGACCTCATAACATACTTTACCCTGGTGGTGAGGTCGACACCACCCATGTATTTATTGTAGCTCGTGACCACTTCAGGACAAACAATGTTGTTTTTTTTTTTTGAGCTAACTGCCTTCTCTTTACAAAAGTTGGAGGTACCTGAGATATAAAATTGGTTAGCATGTGAACCGATTTAATGTCCATCCACTTGATGAAAGCGATTCCTTGAAAACTTTGGGTTTGCATGGTTTTATCCAGGTACATTTTCTGGTTATATTTTTTCTATTTGTGCGAACAGTTTAGGTATTGCAAACTAGGACAATTAGAAAAGCCATTGAAGTAAAGTTCACAGCCAAGCCCACTTAGATTCTGAGTCAGGCCATGTATAATTGAATCACCCAAACCGACTTCGGTATTAGTTTTTTTCCCCGTTTATAAGTGAAATTCAAAAAGATAACCTGTCGATAACTCAGCCCTTAATTTGTATGCTCTATCGCTTACTGGTGATTTACAAACATTATTATAGAAGTGCATATTTTTCCGTAGTTGTTCAAATCTTGTCCTGAGCATAACGTCAGCAATAAAAGCGACACCCATATCCTCATCCGTAGACCAGTTATTTCGTAGGGTTTGCAAAACATGTTAACTTATTATAAAATTCATTCCTAAAAACGCTTTCATTTTATTTTGTTCAATACTAAACGATTTTCCGTTTCGTTCCACATATCTTACGGTTTCCCGTATGATGATGGCAGATACTAGCGTATTCATTTTGGTGACTTCCAGAAACATTTCTATTGGAGTCAACATATCATGTCTTCGACCATATTCATAATCATTTTCGTGGTATATGTTGGTTACATAAGAATTTGTTGACCATCAAAAAGCAGGTTCTAGCTCCGTAGGAGGACCGATATCCAAAACCATATTTTTATTATCTTCTTGAACTGTATTTTCGATTTCAACAACACCAGCATCATTTTCAATATCTTCTTCTGAAAAATTTTGATCTTCTTCATCCAGAAGAAGTTCATCTTCTCCATCACTATTACCCGTAATGAGCAATTGTAAGATCTCATTTTCACGTAAATGAGATTCCCTGCCAAGCCATAACTGTAATTGAAAACTAATATCGTGAACGGGTACAGCAAAACAAGAGTAACACGAAAGAATCCACTTGTGGTCCATAGGAAAATTTTTTTCCATGAAATAAAAATACATATTATTTTTTTTGTTTTATTCTTCTATACTCACCAGGTAGTACTTATCAGTAATAAAACTTTAATAGAGGTAAAAAAAACTTGGGATTCCCCGTCAATGATTTGAACATCCATTTTTTCATAATATTAATCAACATTGATTTATACCATCTAATTGTCAAATAGAATAGAAAGTAAAAATAAGTTACGTTTATAGGGATGGATGGAACCAGCCGAGAAATTTATATCGGTCAAAAAAAAGTTAAACGTGTCCCGGCGTTTAGCTGGGTAGGGTTTTCCGTTGCCTACCAGTAAGAAATTATTTTTTACAGAAATTCCACCCACATTTATAAGTGCGCATTATTTGGAAAGTTATAAAAAATTTGAAACGAATTTGTATGAGCCCTGGTTTTAGAAGGCTCAATCAGATAAATATGCCCCTTAACAGATGCGTCCATTCATACGTACCTGTCATTTTATGTCATTCAACAAGTGTCTACGAGCGCGAAAAATACGTTTTTTTAAAAGTGATGAAAAAGTAATAAAAGTATAAAATCGAAATGAGTGCAAATTGTCCAGAATATCTAAATTTATTTTGTAAAGTTTGGGGCAAAAGAGCTTTTTCAACAAATACTGCATTACTCACTGAGCCAGTGAAGCGTGCTTTTAAACTTTATTTTGATTCCAAAATAATTTGCGGCGTTTCGTGGGCCCCAGATAAAATTTGTAAGACATGCTACAAAGCTCTTAACATGTGGAACCAAGGGAAATGCCGTTCACTTTCTTTTGGTGTACCAATAATTTGGACTGATCCAGGAGAGCCCAATTCCGACAACTGTTATGCTTGTGCAAACAAAATACATGGAGTAAATCGTAAGGGCCTTAAAAAAAGTATCTACGTCTCTGTTAAAAGTGCACAAGCATCTTTTCCACATTCGGATGACATCAAGTGGCTGTGCCTATCGCCTCACTGGTGGCTGAAATTTGTTGCTGGTCGCAAAAGACATACGATCTCGACAATGAAGATGATGAAGAAGAATATAAAATAGAAGTTACCTCCGAAGGTAAGTCACAAAATTGAAATTATCTGATTAATTAAAAACAATTGATTTTTTTCCAGATGAAGACAGAATCTCATGTGATACAGACCCTGAACAAGTAGGCGAACCAACACGATAGAAAGTAAAGAGAGCAAACAAACGAAAATAAATTTATCCGCTCATCGATTTTTATGATCTATATATCTATGTAATAATCTAATATTTTTAATTTTACGTTTTAATAATAAATAATATATTTATAATATTAATAGGCTAGGCGATTTCTTGTGACCGATATTTTGTTCTACCGTTTTATCCCGATTTTGACCAAAGGTATATTATTTGAAAGATATTTCTTTTAGGCGAGTTGCAGATTTACAGATTTTTTAGTAAATTTTATTTAAAGTTGCTACTAACATATACATAAAATTATACAATGCTATGTGTGTTTATTAAATTTGTTAATGTGTTTGTAATAAAATTGAGTTTGTTTTTTTTTTTGTTGATGAATTGGCTATAATTGATTAGCATACCTTTAGGGTCTTTATTTAATGAAAAAATAAAATTTCCTAGAATTTGCACTCGAACTTCGAGGGCTGGAATCTGCTAAAAATAATTATTATCTAAATTATTTAAAACCTAAAATCAATATTCTTTACTTAATTGTGAATAAAAGCGAAACGCATACATCGATTTTCTTGATCTATGTCTGATTTTGTTCGCAAGTTATGTTAATTTACACGAAAGTAATAAGGTTTGACACTGTTCTCCGTTTTGAATTTTTTATGGACTTAAAAAAAAATTTTTAATTTTTTAGACAAAAAATATATTTTTTTCTTCATACATTTATTTATAACTGCGAAACTTTTGCTTATGTAGCGAAACGTTATATAAACAGATTAAAGGAATTGCAATTCTTAATTTTCATAAATTTGTTTCACCAAAATCTGACTAGTGGTTCTCGAGTTATAGCAAACAAAAGAGCCCAAAACGTGACAAATTCCCGTATGCCCTACTTACTAAGTTCAAATCGACATTTCTCTATTCCTAGACATAACCCAGCGAAACGCCGGGACACATATAACTTTTTTTGACCGATATAACTTTCTCCGGTGGTTTAATCCCATCCCGATTTTGGCTGCCACACAGTGTAATCTATAATATTTATAGGCTAGAAGATTTCTTGTGACCGATGTTTTGTTCTACCGTTTTATTCCGATTTTGACCAAGCTTATATTATTTGAAAGGTATTTCTTTTAAGCCATTTTACAGGTTTACAGATTTTAAAATTTTTTCCTTTATTTTGAGTAAATTGCATTTAAAGTTGCTACTAAGACATGGATAAAATTATGCATATGATATGTGTGTTTTATTAAATTTGTTAATGTGTTTGCTAATGAGTTTATTATCCTCATTCACAATAATAATAAACCATACAAGTGTAGGTTTGTGAATTGGCTAAGTTGAAAGATTAAGCTGCCTAGAAATTGCACTCGAATTTCGAGCCCTGGAGTCTGCTAGTAAGTAATAATTACATGCCTTGAATATGTTACGTTATTCAAAAAATTGATTAAATAAGAAGAAAAAATTACAATTATTCGAAAACTAAAAATAAAGTTAGTCCAAATTATGATTTGCGGAAAATTTCCCGAAAACAATTTCCCGAAAACAATTTCCCGAAATTACAATTTTACGAACACAATTTCCCGAAATAACAATTTCCTGAACACAATTTCCCGAAATTAAAATTTCCCTAAATTACAATTTCCCGAAATACAATTTTTCGAACACAATTTCCCGAAACTACAATTTCCCGAAATTACTATTTCTTCAAAGAGCTTGTTGATGGCATTTCCGAAACAATACCATCAGAAATTCCGGCCGAAGCGCGAGCAATCAGCTCATGACCACTTGATGTGGTGGTCCGGGCAAGATCTTTCAGCGCAATATCGATTTTTTCTTTAGCAACGAAAGCCGCTTCGGCACTGTGATTGTGAAGAACCTCTTTTTTTTATAGTATCGTTGTTATGACCCTACCGGTACAATGTTTTCCTCGATAAAGGATACAACGCCAATAAACGCTATCAACGGACTGACCGTCGTTATGATACAAGAAACCATTCAAAAGCAACCTCGGTTTACATTTTTCGCTATCCAGGAATTCGAGTGGCATAGTAACTGAGTATTACAACGCAAATAACTAAAAAACTTCGCTATGCAAGATGGTAACGATTCCGTAGCAGCTACTGCATGGGCAGGATGTGATGGAGTGAGCGTTATCCGTCGGGAAGTCTGAATACCGAAGTGTTCAAAGTCACAATGAAAAAATAAGCGTATGACACTCTAATAAATAGGCCCGGATGACGAGGGAGGGTGGAAGAGGAAGAGCGGGGCTGGGGTATGCAGCAAGTTTTTTTTATGGGGGAAATCAAGAATATATGGGAAGTTGTAAACTAAAAATAGGGAAATTGTAATTTCGGGAAATTGTTTTCGGGAAATTGGTTACGGGAAATTGTAATTTTGGGAAATTGTTTTCGGGAAATTGTAATTTTGGGAAATTGTTTTCGGGGAATTGTTTTTTCGGGGAATTATTTTTTCGGGCAATTGTATTTGGGAAATTGTTTTCGGGAAATTTTCCGCAGACGCCAAATTATATCAAGCTGAAACTTAAAACTAAGCAAACAAACATCAAGATGAAGAAAATATCTAAAAGGTCATAAACAAAATTTTGGTGTTAGAACATCAATCTCATATTATACTCTACTAGCCCACTCTAATGCTGACTTGGAAGTTCTCACCGCCCACAACGATTGTTGTACAGTGTAATTGGTTTATTTTTTGACCGAGAACTTACATAAAAAGAACGTTTTCATATTTAATAACACAATGTACTAGCACTAAAATTTTGTTCATGCTTATTATCTATATCCAGATATTGCTGCAGCCAGCATAGAGCATCATATATTCGGTATAAACGTGCCATAATTTTCTTACTTGTGTTTTGTTGCTCTTCTAGTTAAAAGTAAATATTATAGCTAAAAAAGAAATATTTCGTTTGCGTTTAGTTGTGTTCAATTATATAGCAGTATAATGTTTCTAGTCCTAATTATGTATGCGTTATTTAAATAATGCGGAATACTTCGGTTATCAATTTTTATTTTAATAACAGTGTGTCTTCTCGAAATAAACAATTTTACAAATTAATTTTCCTATTTTCGAATTTATTTTGTTTAATTACTGTATAGAAGGTTATGTGTAATTACTTTAAGGGTTTTTGGGTCATTGCAGATCAACTTGGTTAATATTTTTTTTATTATTATTAAGAATGTGCCATTATATTAGACGAAGCTGTGTTTTCTTCATGTAGTTGCGTAGAGAAGCATTAAGTTAAAAACATACATAAATATACATATTAGTACATTCATTCGTACCAAAAAAAATACATACACATATATCCATGTGAACACACACACACACACACACAAAAAAAAAAAAAGCATTGAATTGAATTTTCCAATTCATGTTGTAAAACTTTTTAATAACTTTTCAATAATAAAATTTCGTTGTTTTGTATTACCTTGGGTACTCATACACTTTTAAGTGCTTTTACATGTATTGTTATATCAGAAGTGTTTCAATTTACCTGAAAGTGTGTGAAAGTTTTTTTTTTTTTGCTTTCCTATATTTTTTTGCGTTGCGGAATATCTTTTCATACATATGAGACTTTTACCGTTTTTATTTTTTTTTATTTATATTTTTAATATTCTCTTGGGCTTAGAATAAGAATAAGCGGCATAACTTTTTATAAGTTGAAGAAAATATTAGAACATTTTTCATCGTGTGATTGATTTTATGACGAATTTCTTTATAGATTTCAATGCATTAAATATGAGGTGAAAAGTGTTTGAGGCCAATATTGTGTTGTATTTAATATGATGACTTTATACTTTGATACAATGTGAAGTGTTGAGTTTTTGTTTTGTTTTTGTTCTTAAGGTTATCAAGGACACTTATTCAATATTACAAATTTTTATTAAATATTTAAAACGAAATATTGAGCATTGATTCCTTTGAGTTGAGTTGGGTCAATTCATAATAAAATAAATTATTTATATGAAATTCACCATGATCCTAAATAACAGATATAAAATTAATTCCAATTTTAAATTTATTGTTTTTAACAGTGTCAAAAAAAACACTATACGAAAGTGAGCTTAAAAAAATTTAAAATTATTTTTTTTTTATCAATAATAGAATTGTTTGTTAGTTAACTTAAACTAACACAAAATTGAAATATTTAAGTCATTCAGCAACACTCACCAATTGCTTAACAAAAAAAAATCCACTAATGGTTGGCCTACATATTTGTTAATGTTTATCTTCTCGCTTATTTCAAATACCGTGGTTGCTTTAAATTTTCTCTTTATAAAAATACGCTAATTTACATCCTCACTTCAGCTTGTTCGCCGTTTTCCTTTTTACACTTTAATTTTGTTTCCTTATTACGTTTAAAGCCATTTTTAAGTGTTTCCTTTAAGTGGTTAGAAGCATTGGATAAAGGTAAAATTAAATTTCCAGATTGTAGCGAGTAGAAATATTTAAAATTTAAATTTTTATAAAAATTATATTCTGGAAGGGACTTTTAACATTTTTTAAGCTAAAAAAAAATATTGTTTTATTAACATAATAATTAAATAACATAATAATTAAATATTGTGAGAAGAGATATTATATTACACTAAAATGCAATAAATTAACTGAATAAAATAAACGCTATTTATCAATTTTGTTAAATGTTTAATTATATATATAAATTATAATATAAATGTAAGCTTTAAGAAGTCTGTAAGGATGATTCCATAGACTGAATAAATAAATAAATATATGAATATAATAATTCTGAAAAAAAAAAATTAAAACTAGGACACATTTTGAGTACCCCACGGGTTAATTTCAGAAAATAAGTCCAGAAAATTATTTTTTGGGATAACTAAAATTTTATCAAGTAGTTTTATCGAAATCCTTCCGCAAATATATATAATTTCGATATTTTGATTTAAAAAAATTATAATATCCTTAAATTTGACATTTGGCCTAATTTACAGGATTAATAACATATATCAAGTAGTATAATATTATGTCTAAATATATTTGAAATATGATAATACCAAAAAGATGTAGCCTAAGAGTTGAAAAAGCATGAAAAATCGCATTTTCCTTCAAATCCGCTGAAATTAAAACACTGTCCTCGCCAAATTAAGAACATGATACCTACAATATTTCGCAGTTTTAATAAGACGTATTTTGTTAAAAAAAGCCTTGAAGTCTAATCGTTGACTTCGGAAAATTTCTTGAATAAAATTTTTGAAAAAGTAAAAGTGGAGATTTTGAAATAGTGCTGAAAAATACTTACCGTTTTGACATTAATTTCGTACGGTATAACAATAGATGAGATGCAAACTACTTTGCATTAGATCATTGTCGGATCAGTAGAATGCAAAAATATTATTGCTGTAAATTATTTCAATGTCCTTAAAAGTTTGAGCTCGATTTTCTTATTCAAGTGGTCTGCGACGCATTTATTGCCTGGGGAGCTTGATATAACTTGGCTGCTTTTCAACCGATAATAGATTTTGTCATTTTAGTAGAAAGATAATTTACTCTAGATTATGGTTTATTAAGCAATTTAATTGCAGCGCAATTATTAATATAAAAATTTTTATGAAAAATGATTTTCTTTTTGATAATTTTTAAATATAAATTCATATTTGAACTTTGAAGTCAATGCGCGTCCAGAAAACACTGTCCGCTTTAGCTCAAATTTTGCTTACTAAAGTTTTAGATCCAGTGCCATAATAAACCGACCCGCACACCTCAAAATTCGAAGAAAAAATTTGTTTCACACAAACCGCTGTCACCTAGTATACATATTACCGTAAGTTTGTGAAAAATTTTGCTGAAATTTCCTCTTGCCTCTATAAAATGGCTTCCGAAATAAGTCGCAATTGGTCCTTGGGAGAAAAAATCTAGAAGCGTAATACAAGTTAAAAAATTATTTATCAAATAATGCTGCTTTGTCCTAGCCTATCCCACTCCTAACACCAATGTCACGTAGGATAAATAATTTAAATTTAAATTTTTAAATTTTTAATTTAAAAAAAGAACAACGTTTTCAAAAACGACTTAAAAATAATTTATAAAATTTATTTTTAAACCAACTTTAAAGGTTTTTATTTATTGTTCGTAACAAAATTGAATTTTAAGATATAGATGTAGGGTATTACAGATTCAGCATAGTCGAATTTAAATATTACCACTTTATAGTACAATAAAAGAAAGTGAACGCATTACAACGAAGACCGAAACAAAACAATTTAAACAAGTAAGAAAATTATAGTCGGTCTAGACCGTTTATACGATACTCTATACCATGCTTTAGAGACCCGGTCCAACTAATTGGATATATTGGATATATTGGATCCTGACCATATTCTGTAAAGTCACTTATTTTTTGCAAAAACATATACAAACTAAATTTGATAAAAATCTGTGCAATATTTTTGTTTTTGCTAGATTTAAGTGAAGGTCAGGATGCAGCTCTATATGGATCCTATGACTAAGAATGGTCCTATAGGATTTATTTTTGGACTACTGATTAACGGATTTAATAAACACCCACAAACCCAATCTGACTGAGAGCTATATGATAATTTGGATCTTATGGCAACTTATGCCAATTTCATAGGGGACATTTGTAAGGGGACTAAGTCTGAACATGGACCGAATTTCACTAAATTCACTAGTTTTCATCCTATGGCCGACAGAAGCTCATATACCAAATTTCATCAAAATATATTGTTATTTGCGACCTGTAGTTTGATTAAAACTTTACATGGACACACAGACGGACGGACGGACGGACAGACGGACATCGCTAAATCGACTCAGAAAGTGATTTTGAGTGTCAATCGGTATAATAAAAGATGGGTCTATGTCAAATATTTTTGGTAGTCACAAACAGCACCACAAAGTCATTATACCCAAATCACATAGTGGTATAGGGTATGAAAATGAACATAAATTTGTTTGTTACATTTGAAGAAAATTTACTATTAAATATATTTTTCAATAAAAAAAAGTAATTTGCTGAAACCTGTCAGGTAAATTGACTTCTCTTTTTAGTTTTGGCGGTCTGAGAGTGAGATTTAAAATGCATAAAAATTTAAAATCATTTATTTGTGCTGGAGTCAATTAATATTTTATGAAGTTAAAAACAAGTGCTTTACTTTTTAGTTGCTTTTGCTCCTATCTAATTTATTTATGTTGCTTAATATTCTAGTTTCATTTTGTTGAAGACTTTTATTTATAGATGTGACTACTGAGCTACTAAAAGCCGGGAAATTATTTCCGTTTACTTGAATTGCGGTAATTTTTGTTAAAAAAAAAAAATTAAGACATTTTAGCCAACTCAAATGTGTTGAGCTCAGTTTATGGGCATATTTCATATATAAATAAATTCTTAGAAAAACCATCTTATTTTTCGTTAAAGTCGAGATACATTGACATATCTTAGTTTTTAAATTCAATTGATATATACTTTATATGCGGACTTAATTCAGTCCCAATTCTACATATATAAAATATTCAAAATATGGTATGCGATTTATTAAATTAATCAACCAATAAAAAAAAATATTGAAAAATATTTTTCAATATAAAATTTACTGTAAAGATAACAAATCTTTTTACTTAAATAACATAATCTCTATCTGTCATGATATGCATATACTTTTAAGCAATTAGTGCGATTTTGTAATAACCATAAATATATGACAACCTAATTAAACCTAACACCATATAGAAAATGGTTTAAAAAAAAAATTTTCTTTTTTTTTTTTGCTAATCTCTATATGTATTTGTATCCATATCAGACTCAAATCCTTATTGTTTTGTTTGATATTAAAAATTTATAAAAGCATTATGTAAATAATCTTTAAATGTAGAACATGATTGTTTGTATCATTTGCAATAAACAAGTATGTCAAGGGAAAAAAAATAACAGTGCCCCAATACAAAACAACAAAAGAAGAACATTAAGTTGATCTGAATAATGGTGGATGGTTTTTATGAAATGAAGAAAACTCATTAAAAGTTAAAAACATCATAAACATGAAATTTGTTTATACATTAACAATTAATGTTCATATTTTGTACAAGTACTTGTATTGTGATAAAATTTGAAAAGAAATTAAAAATTACTTAGCTGTTATCAATCAAGAATAAGTAATTTATTATATATATAAAAAAAATATACAATATGTTAAAATATATGACGACATAAATTTCTTATATGAAAATCTTACTACCATAAAACAATTTGTGAATACAAAAAGTTTTACTTCCCAAGACTTTGAGTAGAAATTGTCATATAATCTTCAAATCATTTGCAACAGTGTGTGGCAGTAAAATGTCAAGTAATTTTAATTTATTTAAATATAAAATTAAATTCATACAACATTAAAGCTTTTGTTTTGTTTAAAACATTTTAAAATGCATATACTCGTAAATACGTATGAATGTAGTTGTACGAGTAATGCAATGCTCTGTCTATACATGTTAATCTTATTATGGTGTTTCATTAAAAATTAAAACATTTTAAGCAAATGTTATACAATGGCAATCTACCACTCGTTTGTGGTTTCATCAACATTATTATTAACCTCTGTACCTGACTGGAGCTATAATAATGCGTTCATTTTGTCAATACGTTTGTACATTACAATTCTATAGATATTGCAGGAGCTTAGCATACGCGAAGTCAATCTAGGTTCAGAACATTAATATTTACTACAAATACCAAAAATAAACAAACAATAGGAAAATGGAAATATGGAAAATTCTAAAAAGGAACAGAATATATTATTATATTATAAGGAAAAGTTTCGTAATAGCAGCTCATTGATTTTTGCATTACCAATAATGGCCTACTCCTTTCATGCCAGCTCCTTGCTACTACATTACTTTCAAAGTGAAAATAATGAGTTACTACGCAACTAGCTACCTACAATGACATCCCCGTGTTAAAATAATGAGCTTATCAGGCAAACTTCAACCAGTTACTTCTCCTTCTAAAACCCATTATTTGGTAATGTTTTTTTTCCTGGGTTATGCATCAAAAATAGCACAATCTGAAATAGAAATTTTGCGAAAAAAAAAATATCAGCATTTGTTAATTGTATTGTTTGAACATCAAAAACAATTGCATTTTCCACAGTTATTTAATTGCAGATTGGAATGGGCACATATAAGTGTAAAAAATTATAACTTTTCAATTACTAACTATTTTTTTTATTACAGATTCATCATTTTTATTAATAATTTATATTTTATTTCCTTTTTATTCAACTTGTTTGCTTTTGTTTTTGTTTTTAAATGTCAATTTTTCAGTCATGCGTTGTAATTTTCTACTACAATATTTTAAAAAACCCAGTAGTATCATTTGGTGGGGCCCAAGTTTGACTAGATTTTGTGAGATTTTGCTAAAGTCTAGTAGCGAGCTAGATTTTGTTTTATATGGAAAATCTAGTAAAAATGAGCAAGATTTTGCTGGAAGTCTCGTTTATACTACATTTTGCTTAGATTAATTGTATTAATTGAACTAGCAGATTCCAGCTCTCGAAACTCGAGTGCAATTTCTAGGCAATTTTATCTTTCAACTTTTTCAACCAATTCACAAACCAACACTATTTTGGTTTATTATTATTGTGAATGAAGAAAACAAACTCATTTACAAATTAATAAACACACACAGCATATGTATAGGTATAATTTTATGTATGTGTTAGTAAGTGCAATTTACTCAAAATGAAGAAAAAAAATTTTAAAATCTGTAAATCCGGTGAACAGCCAAAAATAAATACCTTTCAAATAACATACGCTTGCTCAAAATCGGGCAAAAACGGCAGAACAAAACATCGGTAACAAGAAATCGCCTAGCCTATTAATATTATAGATTTCGAGGAAAAATCGCAAAACAGCACCCCAAAAAGCGCTAGACTGCGTTAAATAAGAAAAATTAGAAAAGTGGGCGGGACCGGACCAGTGGGTGGGGCATGCCCCATACAGTAAGTATTTCATATCATATAACTGGAGTAATATTGGGACTTTGTGTGAGTTCATAAGTTATCAACATTACTACTCGGAATAAAAATGGGCGGGATAAGATCAGTGGGCATGGTGCCCCCATAAAAGGTAAATATTAAATGGCATCTGGAGTATTGTAATAGTCAATGCTTGGAAGTTATTCGGAGTTCATAAATTATTGATGTGAGTAGTCGGACAAAAAAGAGCGATATCGGACCAATGCGCGTGGCACCTATACAAAAAAATATTAAGTACTATGAAAATGACAGTCTGGAAACTTTTGACAAGTATCCAGCGCAGCTTTATTTTTCATCTTAGCCAATTCACAAACCAACACTTTTATGGTTTATTATTATTGTAAATGAAGAAAACAAACTCATTAACAAACACATTAAGAAATTTAATAAAACACACATAGCATATGCATAATTTTATCTATGTGTTAGTAGCAACTTTAAATACAATTTACTCAAAATAAAGGAAAAAATTTAAAAAACTGTAAATCTGCAAAACGGCTATAAAGAAATACCTTTCAAAACATTGATCACAAGAAATCGCCTAGCCTATTTATATTATAGATGTGAGTAGTCGTGAATATATGGGCAGAATCACCAAAATCAAAAATCGCCAAAGACAAAAAATCGCGAATACCAAAAATCGCCAATATCAAAAATCAAAAAAAAAAAAAAAAAAACGCCAAAATCAAAAATTAACAAAAAAAAAAATAATATATTACAAAAAAACGAAAATCGTCAAAGTAAAAAATTGCCAAAACCGAAAATCGCAAATAAACAAATCTCCAATTATATGAATCGCCAAAAACAAAAATTGCCAGAATCGACAATCGCGAATAACAAAATCGCAAAAACAGAAGTCGCCAAAATCAAAATTTACAGAAAACAAAAAACGATAAAGCCAAAAATCGAAAAAATTCAAATATCTTTCAAATCGAAAATCGCCAAAATAAAAAATAAAAAAAAGCCAAAATCAAAAATCACAAAAAAACAAAAATCGTCAAAGTCAAAAATCGCCAAAACCGAAAATCCCAAATAACAAAAATCGCAAATAAGCAAAGATCGCCAAAAACAAGAATCGCCAAGAACAAAAATTGTCAGAACCGAAAACCGCGAATAACAAAATCGCAAATAACAGAAGTCGCCAAAATCAAAAATTAAAGAAACCAAAAAAAGCGCTAAAGCCAAAAATCAAAAAAATCAAAAATCGCCAAAATAAAAAATCGAAAAAAGCCAATATCAAAACTCACAAAAAAAAAAATCGTCAAAGTCAAAAATCGCCAAAAACGAAAATCGCAAATAACAAAAATCGCAAATAAGAAAAAATAGCAAAAAACAAAAATAGCCAAAAACGCATATGGCCAGAACCGAAAATCGCGAATAATAAAATCGCAAAAAAAAATTGCCAAAAATCAATAATCACCAAAACCGAAAATCGCGAATAACAAAAATCGCCAAAATAAAAAGTCGACAAAATCAAAAATAAGAGAAAAAAAAACGCTAAAGCCAAAAATTTTAAAAATTCTAAAAGCGCTAAAATCAGAAAACACCAAAAATAAATAAAATGGTTTTCTAAAAATGTCTTCCCAGTTTATTTATGTCGGTTACAATGGGTGTAGTGAAGTGCACCGGGTGACTGCGGGTATTTATAATAAATTTTTATGTTAATATATGTTTGAAATGAATTAATTTTAGCGTAAAAGATTTACGAATTTTTAAAATTAGCAGCAGGACATTATTTTCCCAATTTCAGGCCATATTTATTTTATATTAAAGAATTAAAGGAAATCTATAATATTAATACGCTAGGCGATTTCTTGTGACCGATGTTTTGTTCTACCACTTTATCCCAATTTTAATCAAACGTATATTATTTGAAAGGTATTTCTTTTTAGCCGTTTTGCAGACTTACAGATTTTTAAATTTTTTCCTTAATTTTGAGTAAATTACATTTAAGATTGCTACTAACATATACATAAAATTTTACAATGCTATGTGTGTGTTTAATAAATTTGTTAAATTGTTTGTAATAAAAATGAGTTTGTTATTTTTTTGTGTTGATTTTTGAATTGGCTATAATTGATTAGGGTCCTTATTTAGTGAAAAAATAAAATTTTCTAGAACTTGCACTTGAATTTCGAAGGCTGGAATCTGCTAGTATCTATTAAATAAGTTTATTGTAATTGACACTCTTTCGCCTTCACTGCTTGAATTTACAAATATCAGTATGCATAAGCATCCACTTAGTTAATTTTCAATCGTTAAGACAACTTTCGTACTCTTAAATTATTTTTAAAATCTTTTTTTTTAGAATATTTTTGCAAAAATGAGTAACGAAATGATTTATTACTTAGAGATTTTGTGAATATAATTAATTAACTGTAGTTTGATAACTATTTTGTCCGATTTTTCAAAACTCCGAAACTGTAACTATAAATACAAATTTCATTAAGTGCAGAATCAATGTCATCCTTCATATAATCAAATCTCTCCGTATATATATAAAATTTTGCTAAACACGAAATTTGATTAAAATGCAATAAAAATACTTAAAAAGGTAAAGCGAAAGCGCCCATTAGCGCTTTTCTTTATAAAAGGGTGGTCATCGCTAGAAACTATATGTAACATGGGAGCCCAATAAATCCGCAACTTTTTGAAAAAAATATAGTTCTCTGTAGCAAGAAAAAAAAGAAATAAGGTGAAAAGCACTATTTTAAAGTGTTTTGTAACTTGAAAGTTGTTGCATACATTATGTGAAGATCGATTGACCGCAAAGAACCAAAAGACAGTAGGCGATCACAATGTAAAACATAATGTCCTGATCAAAAATTAAAACGTAATTAAGCCACTATTACATACCAAGCTTGGATTATATTATATATGTATATTATGTCCTGTGGTTCCTAAATGGAGCAATGGGCCACAACGAATTCTCTCCAATCGGTCCTTCTTGATGCAAGGTTTTTTTATTTCACTCCAGCTTAAGCCGCTTTGAGTAATTTCAGCTTCAAGTTGCCGTCTCCAGGTGTGCGACGGTCGCCCAACTCTTCGTGCGTTTTCATGCGGGTTCCAATCTATAGCAGCCTATGCCATGTCGCCATGTGGTCTGCGGATCGTATGACCAATCCAGCTCCATTTACGAATTAGAATCTCAATGTAGATTAGGCGTTGGTATGTTTGCTCCCATAATTCGATATTGAGAATCATGTTAGGCCAAAAGATTTTTAAGATTCTTATGCTTGGATTAGTAAAAAAAAATGTTGTTAAGGCACTAGACAAGACGATGAAGCGTTTGCTCTATTAAAAATAATATTCATAAATATTTTTATGGAAAAAACTAAAATTTTAAATTTTCGGATAAAAATTTTCTCATCATTTCATTCTGAATAACTCCGAGGCTAGTTAGAGGTAACTTAAATAAAAATTTTTGTTATGATCAAATCGTTGGAGCATGCTCTTCGAAAATCCCAAATTTTGAAAAAGTATTTAAAAAAAGCTTATCCATACAATTTAAAACTTTGACCTTTTTATTGTTAGAGAATCATTACAGCATAAAAATATGGTGAGTATGAAGTCTCATAAAAAAACTTTAATTTTCTTACATACTGTTATTTGTAAAAACATAATAGACCAACAATATATAAAAGAGTTTTTTTTTATTTGAATAGCTTTAAGGGTCTTTCCATTTCCGGTTCCCTTACATTGCAATATGCTGGTTCCTGGTAAACATATTTTTTTTGCTTAAATGTATTAAATTCAAGTTGAAATATATTTCATATATTTTTTTTTTTTTTTTTTTTTGGGTTTATGAAATTTGTTCCTCGTTATATTAACACAAAATTTGTTTAAATGATTCACCAAAGTATTTTTATAACAAAGGTCTGCAAGTCTGATTTTATTTTTCAAAATAGGGTATTAGGAAATTCGACTAAGACTAGGCAATCGCTTTTCATTGTATTCAGATTGAACTTGTATGTGTCTGTGATTTTTCAGCTGTTATAACACATTAAATTTTTAATAAGCTATAACAATAAGCCACCATTATATTTATTTATTTTTTTGCTTTGTATACGCGCATTCTAAAGTGCAGTTTTAATAGTTTCATTAAATCGTTATGTACAGGCTTCCCTGGACATTGCAAGTTGTTTACGTTGGGTCATTATTTTATAAAAATTTAATAAAAAGTGAGGCCATTATTAAAAACATTATTATAAAAAATGTTATTAGTTAATAATGTACTGAGATGTTTCCCATTTAATATACACCAATTTGTTATTTATGTCAGAGGCTCCATTAACTGAGTTCATGCTTTATGGGATACAAGTACATAAAATCAGATTGAAACTAAAAGAAGTTTTAATACTCTTCAGAAAACTGAGTGCTCTGGAACACTTTGAGTTGGTCAGAGAGTATGATTAATATTAAGTATTGATATTGGTCATATGTTTAATTTTATATAAACAGTTCAAATAGAAATTCATAAATATTGCATAAATTTTTTATTTTATAAATGTTTATAGTTTTATTTCACCTTTATTGATTAATTTTCAAAATCAAATATTCCGGCTCGAGGTCTTCGTTGTTCTGGAAAACAACAAAAATAGACAACAAGAAAAATAACCAAACAGTAAGCAATACCCACACCAAGTTCTTACATTAATATTTAACAAACATAAATGCTTTTTCTCTACCAAACAAGATGTCGATACGATTGAGCACAGCTTTGTATATCGGCTTTAAAATTTACCCGTGTTTGTTGGAATATTGATGATATTCAGCATCTCTAGCATGAAACGTCGTTTATAATTATTCTCGTTTTGTAATACTTGTATGTTAGCAAAATCTGGTGTGTTTTCATATATGCAGTAGTTCACTAACGCTGTTTTCTGTGTAGATGTCGTGGTTTCAATCTTTGATCAGATTTGTGTTGTCCTATTCGAAGTTCAAGTTTATTTTTTGTGGTTCAAATTTATCTAATTTATCTTTAGGTTTTCCGTATAGTTTTGATAGAGTGTTGTTAGTTTTATGAGCTATTTTGTAATATTCTTTATTACATAATTTCGATTTATCAAATCTTTCAGCCAATTCCGGAATATAAGTCAATCACTTAAATATTATAGGATTTTCAGCACGTTTTAAATTATCTTCTTTTTGATGTGTAAACATCTATACGCGCAGGGGGGTAAATTTCTATTTCACAATACAATCACAAAAACAGCGTAATATGTGAGCCGTAAGACAAAATCGGTGTGACTTATGATTGTATTGGTGAAAAAATTATGGTATGTAATAATCTGTTTGAAAATGAGAAATAAAAAAAAATGAGAAATTAAAATTAAAAAATTAAAAATAAAAATGAAAATTTAAAAAAAAAAAATTTAAAACGAAAAATAAAAAACGAAAAATAAAAAATGAAAAATTAAAAACAAAAACTGAAAAATGAAAACTGAAAAATAAAAAAAAAAATAAAAAATAAAAAAAAAAATAAAAATAAAAAATAATAAATAAAAAATGAAAAAAGGATATGAAAAAATTAAAAACGAAAAATAAAAAATAAAAAGTGAAAAATAATAAATGAAAAATTAAAAAAAGAAATGAAAAATACAAATAAAAAAAAAATTAAAAATGAAAAATGAATAATGGAAAATGAAATATGAAAAACAAAAAATTATATATGAGAAATAAAATTTGAAAAATAAAATATGAAAAATAAAGAATAAAAAATGAAAAATTGGAAATAAAAAATGAAAAATGAAAAATGAAAACTGAAAACTGAGAAATGAAAAATAATAAATAAAAAGTGAAAAATAATAAATGAAAAATGAAAAAGAAATGAAACATAATAAATAAAAAAAATGAAAAATGAAAAATGAATAATGGAAAATGAAATAAGAAAAACAAAAAATGAAATATGAGAAATAAAATATGAAAAATAAAAAATGAAAAATAAAGAATAAAAAATGAAAAATGAGAAAAAAAAATTAAAAATGAAAGATAAAAAAATCAAAAATGAAAAATGAAAAATAGAAAATGAAAAATGAAAAATGGAAAATGAAAAAATTAAAAACCAAAAATAAGAAATGAAAAATAAAAAATAAAAAAAAAATAAAAATAAAAAATAAAAAATAAAAAATGAAAAATGAAATATGAGAAATGAAAAATAAAAAATAAAAATTAAAAAAAAAAATTAAAAATAAAAAAAGGAAAATTGAAAACTGAAAAATAGAAAATGAAATATGAAAACAAAAAATAAATATGAGAAATAAAAAATGAAAAATAAAGAATAAAAATTGAAAAATGAAAAACAAAAAATGACAAATGAAAAATGAAAAATAAAAAATTAAAATTGAAAAATGAAAAATGGAAAATGAAATATGAAAAATGATAAATAAAAAATTAAATATGAGAAAAAATGAGAAAAAATGGAAAACGAAATATTAAAAATTAGCCAGTTGAAATATTAAATAATGATAAATATTTGTGTATTAGCAGAGGCCCTTGCCACAAGTGATACATAGATGAAACCTTCTGGCTTAAAAAAAGTGCCATAAAAAAATCCTTGTTTACTAGATGTTTACACGTCTCCCCTGATATGGGACTCACATGATTTTTTTTTTATACGCTCGTATTAAGTTATTCGTTATCTTATTTGGAAAATTATTATCGGATCATTTATTTTTAATTTTATTAGTATTCTCCTTGTGGAATTTATCGTTACATCAAAACCTTTTTTATAAGATTATTAGACGTGTTTATAATTATACTGTTCGGGTGGTTTGAGTAACTATTGATAATGCGACCTGAAGCACTATGTTTCTGATACCAATAAATTTTCAGTCTGTTGTTTTCCCGAATGACTATTGTATCAAGATATGGAAGTCTCGAATCACATTCCATCTCAAAAGCGAACTTTATGCTAGTACCAAAATTATCCAAATTCGTCAAGATTTCTTCTATTGCACTCTCCCTAATAACTCCAAACAAATCATCTACATATTTTGTCATAAGTTTCTGGTTTTTTGGGAGGTCTCCGATGCCGGTTTCTAGTAATTTTTCCATCACTAAATCAGCAGTAATTGGTGATGCAGGTGAGCCCAGGGGAAGTCCATTTTTCTGTGTATATTTATTGTCATTTTATTTTCTACAAAATTTAAAAATAAGCCCTTTGTCATATTCTTGTATAAAGAGATCTCGTCCCATCTTTATTCAATAATTCTTAATGCTAAATCAACAGGAATTCTTACATTGCAAGATTCCCACTCTTATTCATAAACTGCGCAGAGTCCGTTATATTGCAAATAGATTTTCCGGTTAACTTTTTAAAATTCCAGCAATATATTTACTCAGTTCGCTAGATGGAGCATTAATACAAGAGCATATGGGTTTGAAAGGGTATACCCTTGCGGATTTTTGGAAGCCCATATATTCTTGGCGCTACTGCCACGTGAGTCTTCAGTCTCCTTCTCTCTTTATTGTTGATAATATTATTCTTAAACAACTCCTCTAACGCGTTGTTGTTTTTCTGAGGAGTACTTGTCGGGTCGTTATTCAATCTTTGGTACATCATCGTGTCGAAAATTATCTCCTTCATTCTCACATTATATTGCCCTCTCTATCTCTACTAAAACATTGCCTTTGTTAGCATTTTTATTGTTATGTAAAAGGTTTTCAGCTAGTTTTTTTTTTTTTTTAAATATATAAAATAAATTAATTTTTACTGTATGTTTTATATTTATAGTCCATATAATGACTTTGTGTTGATTTCTGACCTGCACCGATATTATATACCGATCGACTTAGAAGTGCTTTGTGAGTCAATTTAGCAATGTCCGCCCGCCCGTCCGTCTCTTCTTACGTCTGTGTGTCCATGTGAACCTTGTAATTTACTACAGGTCACAAATTGAATATATTTCGATGAAGTAAGCTATATCAGCGAAGGAACGAACGCTATTAAAATTGGCAAAACCCCGATGTATGTTCAGAACTAGGCCTCATATGAATTATCCCAATGCGTTCGACTTAAATTACCATAGGACCTAAATTACCATATAGATCTTGACCAAATTTGGTTTGTTTGTGTTTATAACACCCATTAATCAGTAATCAAAAATAAGCCCTACATTTCATTTCCCAGACATGGCCCCCTTATTAAGCTTTACCGATTATGGTCAGGATCGGTTCTTTTATATGGATCTTTCCATAAAAAATATTTCATATCGTCAGGCAAAAATATTAGTAATAATGCCTCAATTTTGATTTAAGCTTATTTTCTATATCCAATTAGTTGGACCTGAGACCCCTTCTATAAACGCATGCTATAGGGTATCGTATAGTCGTTCTAGAGCGACTTTAATTTTCTTAATTGCTTTATTTATTTACTAGTACGCCCTGTCGCGCTTCGCTACGACTTATCAAGATTTATTGACATGTTTTATTTCATAATCGATTGTTCCTTCTAAAATTGTATTGTGCAATTAAAATATTTTATTTTATTTCAACGATTCCAGATATGAAATATTTTTTGTTTTTTATTCGGTGCAACAATTATAAAATTTTTCGGCGTACCTACTCTGCTGCTGCCGATGAAAAGAACATGCATTTTTCAAAATTAAATCCAGCACAACTTAACTATTGGCTTCGAATTTAAAATATTATTGCTCAGTTTTTCATTTTAGTGATTTTTGATTTCGCCCATTTTTGATTTTGGAGTTTTTTTTTTTGGTTCTTTTTTTGGAGATTTTTGGTTTTGGATTTTGGCGACTTTTGAATTTGATGATTCTGCCCATTTTTCCACGTAAACTCACATTGCTAATTAATGTACTTGTCAAAAGTTTCAAGATTGTTGCATCCGTAGACTTGACTAAGCATATCCTGCCTATTTTTCATCAGACTACTGTTATTAATATCTGACGGTGTACCTGTACCAAATTCAATGCTTACCCTTTTATAGTGCAACAGTTATAATCACATGTATAGCTTACTGGCTCACGCAAATTCCCAAGGCCTTCACTATTATAGTACTCGAGATATGAGTTTTTATATTAACTTTGTATGAGAGAAGCCACGTCCATTGGTCCGATACCGCCCATTTTTTGTCCGACAACTCACATTAATAATACATGATCTAAGACAAATTTGCAAAGCTGTCGGTATCATAGTATTTGAGATATAATTGAACTATCGCTTTGTACGCCCACTTATCCGATCCCGCCCATTTTTGGCATAGGTACTAACAGTAATAATAGCTGCCATACAAATTTGCAAAGCTCTCTCTGTCTTAGTACTAAATACATATTTATGATATTAAAAGTTCACTTTATATGGGAGGTGCCACGTCCACTAAAAATATCACAAAAATTAACAGCGTATGTCCATTAGGGTGGCCCTTTTTGATATGGAGGGAAAAAAAGTGTTCAAAATCTCGGTCTCACCCCCTAGAAATATGCGAATAGCAAAAAAAAAAACTGAGAAATACAAAGTTTTGAGCCAATCAAACAACATTTAGTCGTGCCTCAACGCGATTGAAAATTTCAAATGTGTTTATATGGGGAAAATATGACTTTTTCAGAGTTTACCATAATTTCTTTCTATAGTTTACCTTTTCCGAAAAGTCGTTATATAATTCGGGATCACTATTAAATTATCCTTTCAAAAAGCTATAAAGCTTCAAAATCGAATAAAACCTCGCCAAGAGATAGCAAATGCCCCAGACCACTTTTGTGCTAAAAAAAAACTAGCTCATGAAATTTGATAGCATTTTTCTCAACTTTAAGAAATTGATTAAAGCCATAATTTCTCTTTGGTTTCTATACTTATAAGTATTCGGATATGAAGTATTGTTTTATTACCATGTTGTTAATCTATTGTGCATTGAGACCGAAAATGGAAATTTTTTTTTATAAAATTTTGAAAACTCCTTTTTCAAGTTTTAAGAAATTTTCTTAAAAATTTAAAAAACTGGTTCTAAAAGTTTATGGTTTTGTTAAATACGTGTTACAGATTAACTGTGTGAATTTTTAAGTAAATTCCTATTCCAGGATTTTTTGGACAATGATTTAATTTTTGCGATTTCGAGAAAAATGGGATTTTAGTAAAATATTCTGTAAATGTACTCTTTCTAAATACTTTGTATCAAATATTCTTCACGTTTCTTCTTTTTATCTTAATAGCCTAGGGTTTCGGAAAAAAATAATATGACCCCATTAACCCTTCTGTTATTGGGGTCACATATGAACCCAAGCTAATAAAAGACAATTTATTCAAAAAATTCAAATATTTTGTAAATGCTGCTGAGTTTTTAGATACGATGCTTAAAAATAATAGCCAAATGTGTAGAACTTTCGCTCTTAAAATTTGGGATAAATCCGAGAACGTTAACCCATTATTTACCAAGGCCAGCTTTGGCTTTTAAGATATTTTTAAATGAAAATGGCCGAAAACATATAGACAGTTTTTATACATAAAATAATTTTATAACAAAATTCGTTAAAAGTTGTTCTAATTTATATTTGGGAACAATAAGCAGAAAATTGCACCAAAAATATATCACAATGGATTATTTTGATCCCAGGAGCACTGAAGGGTTGAATAAATAAAAATTAACCGAATTATTTTTCTTCTAAATAGTGTTTTCATCGAGTTTAACAGAAAAACTAATTTTCGGCCATTCATATTCATATTTATAAATTTTTATGCAATTTTTGAAGATATAACTTTTCATATAAAAATGTTGTTTAAACAGCCTTTATTAAATAATAAATAAATAATAATAAATTTCGTCTCCTTCCAAAGCTACAATTATTTTTTTTATGTATTTATTGTTGTTTCGAGCTTACTCGTCGATTTTGAATATGCAAATAAAACGAAGCTTATTTCGTAAGTTTTCCAACGTTTCGTCGGTCTATGCCGACTTCTTCAGGGTTAATTTTTTATTATTTTGGAAATTATTTAACAATTATAATTGACATCGGAAATGGTCGTCCAGTATTAATTAAATAAATATCCCAAAAGGCGGTTGTCAAAGTTGTAAAATTAAAAAAATATATAATAATAAATAAAACTTGCACAAATAATTACTACACTAATATCACAGTTGCTACAATACTAAAGTATAAACAGCATTTGTGTCGTTTTTATCTTCTTTTGTGTTCATAGAATTATTTAATTTTTACACCTAAATAGAGAAGTGAACAGAAAAGAGTGTGAAGGTATTATTATTGTAGTTTTTTTTTATTTATATTAGTTATATATTTATTTAGTTACAGTATCTATAATATATATAGGCAAGGCGATTTCTTGTAACCGATGCTACTGTGTCAGCTTTATTCCTATTTTGACCACACATGCCTCATTTAAAAGGCATTTCTTCCTACGTGTCCACCAGATTTACAGATTTTTAAATTTTAATTTTTTTTTGGAGTAAACTGCAATAAAAGCTGCTACTAACACATACACAAAATTATACTATGCTATATGTATATACATTAACTTTATTAATGTGTTTGTGTTGATTTGTGAATTGTGAATTTAATGAAAAAATAAAATTTCCTAGAATTTGCACTCGAATTTAGAGGGCTGGAATCTGCTTGTAGGATTAATTATTCTAAGCCATGCCATTATTAGCTATAATTGGGCTTTTCAAAATACATACATATTTAATTACAAATATAGAGATAATATTTAAGGAAAAATATTAAATAATAACTAAGAAAAAAAAAATAAAAGATTACATTAACAAAATGCAAATTATAAGTAAAATTTATTATTTTTGACTGCACAAAAAAAAAAAAAATTAAACAAGATTTTTTATTTAAATGCCTCGCAAAATATATTATGATTCAATAATTAACTTCAATGAAAACAAAAACCAATTAAAGCAAAAATTACGAACTAAACTAAATATTGCTGTAAAAAGTGCCACTGGTTTGTATGCTCTATTTTTCGACGCTACTTATCACTTCATCACAAAATTAATGTATTTCATTTTTCCCTTAAGTCTGGTTGTCAATGTTTAGAATGTTCGACGAAATGTTGCTAGAAAAATATGTAAATTTTCTCACGTAAATTAAAAACCCCTACAGAAATTTTATGTTAATGGCTTTTCTTATAGGTGGCAGTTATAAAGTTTAGCATGTTTTACAAGTCTTAGCAAGTAGCTGAAGGAGATGATGTTAAATTCACACAGCATTTATTTCTTCATATAACTTGTGGTTAAAAAAAATGCTTTTGTAATAAAGAAAGGATGAGCTGAAGGTTCAATATTAAAGAATATTTTTTTTTTCATTCGTGTATAATAAGGCATGATTTGTCTGATTATATCATTTATTTGGTTCGACCATAAAAGAAAAAGATTTTTATACGCATTAACGCATTTCGTTTCTCTATAACAGAATGATGTTTTCTCTATTGCACAGGCATAATGATTTGACTCGAATTATATATATGGGGGATTTCATGTCAAGTGCATCAACTTTTGAAACCGATGTCTTCCGATCGGAATGAAATTTGCACCAAGGTTAGTCCTATCGAATAGTAGTTTATACGCTATTTTTCAACAACATCGGTCCAGAGCTCTCTGAGTTAGAGAGGATCAAAATTTGACATTTTGGCCAAACAGGTGTTTTTTCTCATCCATGTCACTTATTACCTATTGTTCTTAGAAAATGTTCTCCCAAATAGTTTAGATAGCTCTTTCTTCAATATTTCGGAAAAAAATACTTAAAAAAAAAAAAAATTTCTAGACTTTTTTTTTTGTTAAATTAGCGCATTTTTTGCCTTTATTTTCAAAAACGGCATTTTTTTTTTTTTTTTCATAAGAAAGCTTAGGATTTTTCCTTTAAGAGCTTTTTGGTCGCTTAGTGGGATGGGAGTGGGATATCTATCAAAATAAATGGTTTGTAACTCAAGACAACGGTTTTTCAATTTTTCACAAAAGCACTATTTTGAATTTTTTCCTATTTATGTCTAAAACCTTACAAATAAAACTAATACTGAGAAACTAGACAAACTAAACTTTCCGAAGGTATATAACATACCTAACTAAAATTTTATACCCTCGATACTGTAATGCTCAGAATATGTTAACCTCAGGAAAAAAATCGATTTTTTTCTATAGAAATGTTGAAAAATTATTATTTTTTATTTATTTTTAATAATAATTAAATTAATGTATAATAATAATAATATTAAAAATAAAAAGATAAATAGTTTATTAAAATTTAATCTGAATTGCATTAGATCCAGTTATATCATAACTATTTTTATACTTAATTTATTGTAGCTGATGAAGTATTTAAGTCTTGTAAATTTTTAAATACCCAGACTTTCATCCAGCTTTTTTGTCGCCTTTATTTACTGCGTTTTTTTGTCAATCCTTTCTTGGCGTTACTAGGTTCAGCTGTTGATTTCGCTGCTGGTTTATTTGTTGTCTTTGGAAAGAAATCGCATTGAGAAGAGGCAGAAAACTTTTTCAACTTGAGTCTTCCATCGACAAGCGGTATAAAAGCATGGTATTGAGCGGTGACATCGATTGTTACCGCAGCATCGAATCTGCTCTTCAGTGTTTTCTTTGCTACTAAAAACTATTTTAGTTTCTTTACAATAAGTCTTTGCACAATGGAATAAAGCAGTCGCATCTAAGATGCGATCTTGATGAGAGCACTGGAGGCTATACTTCGCTGCATTACTTTTAAGGTTTGCTCCAATACCATCACATGCTCATTTACCATTAGCAGTAGAATGAAAATGCCACTCAGCTGGCATTCCAAAATCTTTTTCATGGGCCATAAGATTTGCTAAGCTACTTTTGTTTTTAAAAATTTTGACGAGCTCCGTCCGAAACGTAGTATACCTTCTTTACTGTAAATTTAGATTTTAGAAATTTTAGTATTCTCTTCTGGTAGTCATAAACTGCAACGGTATCATGTTTTAAATCGTCGGATATGATTGCCATACTTTTGTGTTTCAGTTTTTCATCTTTCATGTAGTAAATAACTACTGTGAATATAGTTGCTTGGTCGTTATTGAAGTGGAATGCTTTTATGGCATCCTGAAGAATATATTTATAGTTTTCTGCGAAATCATATGAAATAACGAATTCACCAGACTTCAAATTTATGTTCAAATCCATGTTCAATGTCATGGTTTCTCAATCCTGTACACATTTCTTCCACAAAATCATCCACATTTAAATTGATTGTTTTCAATGTGTATCTGTCAGTCTGAATCCAAGAATCAAATTTGACCTCCTCTATATATTCTTGATCTAAAGAGTTGATTAAATTTTCTTTGATGAATGTGGTTTTCGGGCAATTGGTACATTCACCTAAGTGGCAAGAAATTGTTGCATTAGGACACATAGTCAATTTAAGGCAATCGCGGTAATTGTGTAAATCTTCTGCCGAATCATCTGTTAAATACTTTAAGTTGATTTCCTTCAACATCAGTTTAACATTTTCATGGTAAATGCAAACGCATACTGTGTGATTTCCGCTGCTTTCTGCCAAAACGCAATTTTTTGGCCTCATTTGGGTTAATTTCGTGAAGCCAATTCTAACATCCTCGTGTTCAGATTGAAATGTTGCAAATAACTCTTTCAGGTTACAGATAACCATTCTATTCTGTTATGTTATGAAGGTATGTTACATACCTTCGGAAAGGTTAATTTGTCTAGTTTCTCAGTATAAGTTTTATTTGTAAGGTTTTACACACAATTAGGAAAAAATTCAAAATAGTGCATTTGTGAAAAATTGAAAAACCGTTGTCTTGAGTTACAAAACATTTATTTTGATAGATGTCCCACACCCATCCCACTAAGCGACCAAAAAGCTCTTAAAGGAAAAATCCTAAGCTTTCTTATGAAAAAAAAATGCCCTTTTTGACAATAAAGGCAAAAAATGCTTTAATTTAGCAAAAAAGAAAGTCTACAAATTTTTATTTTTTTTTTAAAGTATTTTTTTCCGAAATATTGAAGAAATAGCTATCTAAACTATTTGGGAGGAAATTTTCTAAGAACAATAGGTAATAAGTTACATGGATGAGAAGAAACACCTGTTTGGCCAAAATGTCAAAATTTGATCCCCTCTAACTCAGAGAGATCTGGACCGATCTTATTGAAAAATTGTGTCTAAACTACTATCCAATAGGACTAACCTTGGTGCAAATTTCATCCCGATCGGAAGACATCGGTTTCAAAAGTTGGTGCACTTGACATGATATATATGTTCCTTTCACTCCTCGAATGAGCATAGTGCCATAAAGACTCTAATTATATAAAGATCTACAAAATCTGAATAGCATTTTTATATCCATTTTATACGTCCTTGAAACTCTCTACCCCCGATAATATAATTTAAAAGCATTGCCATGTATTTAAAAGGTCTCTTTTTGATTTTGATAGTCTAGCATAGACATTAAGCTGGTTCATATGCTGGTTCATATATGACACTTTTTTTTGTTTTGTCGATTTTTTTGTCGGCCAACACGAATATATATTAAGCACAGTGAAAAAATAGCACATGATTTTTTTAAATTTTTTTCATCAATGTTTAGGGGTCGCTACCGGACCCCAAACTTCAATGGTTTTGAATAAATTGCTGTCTTTAAAATTTATTCCATGTGTGCGTATCTTAAAAATAATAAAACAAAACAAATTATGTACACCGTTATTGCATAAGGCATTTTAAATAAATAGAGCACAATTTGTTTTCAGAATCTTTTTCTGAGACGATTTAGAAACTTTTGTCCGCCCGTCCTTCCGTTTGTAAATTTAAATCCAAATTTAAGAAAAGATATAATTTTTATACAATAAATTTTAAAATAATAATTTTATTCAAGGTCACGCAAGAAATAGCCTCATACTATTTCCCCAAGTAGTAAATATTTTAGATCCCAGACCATTAATAGCTGTTTTTAGCCCTTGTCACGAAATTGTTTGTAATGTTCTTTTTCTAAAAACCAAATTTGATACAAAAATATATATTTAATAATTCATCATTTAAAACCAATCTCAAAAGTTTTTTATTTGACTACTACATCAAGCATGAAATTCTCTGTTACGGTTTGTTTTTATACCCTATACCACTATGTGGTTTGGGTATAATGACTTTGTGCTGCTGTTTGTAACAACCAAAAATATTTGACCTAGACCCATCTTTAATTATACCGATCGAATCAGAATCACTTTCTGAGTTGATTTAACAATGTCCGTCCGTCCGTCCGTCCGTCCGTCCGTCCGTCCGTCTGTGTGTCCATGTAAAGCTTGTAATCAAACTGCAGGTCGCAAATATGAATATATTTTGATGAAATTTGGTATATAAGCTTTCATCGGCCATGGGATGAACGCTATTGAAATTGGTGAGAATCGGTCCATGTTCAGACCTAGCCCCCATACAAATTACCCATATGAAATCGACATAAATTGCCATAAGATCCAAATTGTCATATAGATCTTACTCAAATTGGGTTTGTATGCGTTCATTACATCCACTAATGAGTAGTCCAAAAATGATCCCTTTGACCCCATATAGAGCTGCTTCCCGATCTTCACTTAAATCTATTAAAAAACAAAAATATTGCACTGATTCTTCTCAAATTTTGTTTGTACACATTTTTGCAAAATACGAGAGACTTTACCAAACATGATCAGGATCGGTCCATTTTTGGACCTAGTCCCTTTATAGATATAGCATCCGATATGAAGTTTTTCATATCTGCAGCCAAAAAAATTAATAAAAATCCCACTCAAATTTGGTTCTTGCTTATTTTCAATGTCCAGTTAGTTGGGCCTAAGAGATAGGGTTTCTAAACGCATGGTATAGGGTATCGTATAGTCGGTCTAGACCGACTATAATTTTCTTACTTGTTTAATGTTAAATAAGTAGGCTATACGCAGCTTCCACACGCTGCAGCACGTGGATCGTTACAAATAGTGATTGTGTCTTCAAACATTTTGTTTATACACGGCTATAGTTTACCATTGAAATATTGTTAGCTGTTCGATAAAATCGTTTTTTAAAGGAGTATTCTGAAATAAGCATTATGTTATGTGCATTGTAATAAGTTTAAATAGGTACATTATATATATAATATTTTTTTAAATCGGTGACACAAATAAGTTGGTTTAACGAATCTTACAATTGATTTTAATCCTAAACTGGTGAGTTATAAAAAAACATATATTTAAAACAATATATAAAATAGTGTAGCAACATATGCTTCTACTTTATTAGACCAGCTTGTGGATAATTTTTTATAATGGCTTCAAGTTCAACAGCATCGGCTACGCGCAATAGAACCTGTCCGATAAGCCGGACAGGTATCACCACAGATATGCAAGAACAAACTTCCTAAAAAGAAAGAGGTATTAAGTGTATTTTTTTACTACAAAATATATGCCAAATTAACCAAAAGAGGCTGTTGCTTTTCAACTGCAAACGATGTCTTAGCGATTTGGGAAATGGCCGCAATACCGACACAAACAAAAAAGCGCGTAATAGATAAAATTGATATAATGTTTCATTCTTGGCAAAAATTAAAGAAAAATAAGGAAATCAAAGCAAAGCGCTCAGGAGGCTTGAACAAAAAAGAACAAGACTGGTCAACTAGTTTGGAACGTCTTTTCGATATTGCTCACGCTAATGCCTTAAACATGATTGTAATACAGGAGGATAAAATTTTGTTATATGCTCAGCGAAAGGTCAGTCGGCATGGAAAAATAGGTAATGTAGACTCAATACTTTTAAGAAGGAATGCTAAATATGAAAAATGGTCCCATATAACAGAGATTACAAAAAAAAAATGCTGGAGTGTGAGAGCAAGTCTATCGATCGTATTCGTCAAGTGCTGATGACCAAACTTTATCTACTTTAAAAGCTTCTGAACCAGTGGAAAAAAAAAGATATACAGAGGCAGAAAGAAGATTTTAAATGAAAATTTAGATGTGAGTCTTGACAGGAACAGTTAAACACATTGGTGGCGATCCTTCAAACTATAATATAAACACTTTTTCTATTCATCGACAGCGAATTGACTTCCGAGAAATCATGGCCGAGTCATTAAAAAGTAAGTTTAACCCTGACATTCCATTCAGAATTTACTGGGATGGAAAAATGATAGAAGATACCAGCGGAAATAAAATCGTTAAACGTCTTCCAATCCTGGTATCTGGAATGGGAATTGATAAGCTGCTTGCAGTCCCAAAATTATCTGCTGGAACAGGTGTTGCAGCTGCGTCGGCAGTTTTTGACACCTTACTAGAATGGAACCTAAGCGAAAAAATCAAATGCATGTGCTTTGACCCAACTGCAACAAATACTGGAAGAAGAAATGGTGCATGCTTTTTGTTAGAACAAAAGAGGAATAAAGATATGCTTTGGCTGGCATGTCGTCATCACATTCTGGAAATAATGCCGCCAGGTACTTGGTACTTCAACCGGGCCTGAAACATTGATCTTTAAAAAATTTAAGTTGGCGTGGAGCAAAATTAATCGGAAAAACTTTCAATCGGGAATTTCTGATCTTTTTGTTTTAAAACAAGTGACATATATTACAGATGAGATAATTTCTTTTGTTCAAATACAGTTAAAACAGTTTCAGCCTCGAGACGACTATAAAGAGTAATTGAAGCTAACTCTAATATTTCTAGGAGATGTTCCCGAAAGTGGAATTTCTTTCAGAGCACCTGGAGGTCTTCACCGAGCAAGATGGATGGCTAGAGCCATTTATTGTTTGAAGATTTATTTATTTAGAAATGAATTCAGGCTTAATGAAAGTGAAGGAGAATCAATAAGAGATGTTTGTTGTTACAATTTACGTGAAGTATTGGTTTGTAGCCCCTTCAGCGACTTATGCTCCAAGAAATGATCTACAGCTATTAATGGACCTACAAAATTATGATGAAGTAAATGCGTTAATTGGAACTGTAGTCATTAAAAAATTCCTTGGTCATATTTGGTATTTATCAGAAGAGCTCGTCGCACTCGCTTTTTTTGACGACCAAGTTTCTGTTGATACAAAAAAGAAAATGGTGGACGTTTTAGACGTTGTAGGACCTGAGAACCCGTCGAAAAGAATAACATTAGACGCCAGTCTAATAAATAAGAAACAACTAGAAGATTTTGTTTCCAAAAATATTAGAAGAATTTTTAGCAGAACCGGCATTACAACCAATTTCATAACGAAAAACGTTGAAGCGTGGCACAGTGGCGCCATTTGAGTTTTTTCGTTGCAAAAATCATATCTTTTGAACCGAATAACATAATTGAACATAAATGGACATAATTAACTGTTCAGCCTATGAAACGAGCGCTTGAAAAGGGTGCTATGCTTTGTAGGGGCCTACTTATGGGTTATCAGAGTTAAAATTTGTAGAAAAATCAATTTTATGGTAACTAAAAAAAAATAATTTTTACATTTGTAGATTTTTTTTTTTTTTTTCTTTAGGGTTTTATGTTTTCAATTATTACCCAAAAAATTAAAAAAAAAACAATTCTTTTTTAAATTTATTTTTTCAATTTTCTGTAAAATATTCATCACAATTCATAAGAGAAGGTATATCTGAAAGACTAATCATTTCTAAACTATAATTATTTTCTAACTCTATTCTTGACTTCACATGCCGCAGCGAAGAAATAAGTGGATCGGAAGATGCTGCCAACATGTTGAAGAAGTCCTCATTTTGCCTTACCCTTGATGCTTTGAATGTGTTCTACAATCTATATTTTTTATAAAATTTGTTAAGAGACTCCTGTGCTTCTTCAGAAAGCTCTCTAATTGGCAAAGACTGGTACTCAATTATATCTATGCCATGCGCCAATATTTTGTGGACGGTCGGGGTCAACTTCTTCTGTGGATACATTTCTGCTAAAAGAGATGCAGTTTTTGATGCATATTCTCCATATTTTGTAGACTTGGCATTTTTTTTGCAGTTTAAAACATTCAAGATCGTTCCCAATCTTTTCACGATTTGATTGTCAATTCCAGTGATTCTAGTTACTGCCTCATCATTATCATAAAATCTCCTAGAAGTGTTTCCATCGTTTGAGTTACCGTATCCGTGCTTGGGACAGTCTACTTTTAGTCCAACTTGTTTAAAAAAAGCATCCGGTATTTGCTTCTTTCTGATCTTTTCCTTATCCTTTATTGATGTAGTTTCATCGAAGTTTTCCTCCTCTTGTGGTAGGCTATACGCCAGTTTTAGCAAGAACTCCATACACCTTATCCTTGCGTGACATTCCATATTCGTAAATCTCCTCGTTTGTAGAATCGTTTAAATTACCAAAGTTCTTCTGACTCTTTTTGCAAATCGGGCATGACAATGTTGAGGTTGTTCCTGTCAGTTCGTTTACGACTTTTCCGTCAACCACGGTCAGGTGAAACTCGCAATTGCATTCAATATATTCTCCTTCTCCAATTTGCAGCTTTGTAGGCTTAATCTTGCTTATTTGTTCTTCAATGTCCGTCACCGTGGTCCTTATGAGTTCTGTCGATTCCCTTGCAAACTGAAACATTATTGGTCGGCAATAATGCACTGATGATGGACGTGGATTTTTCCAGTGTAGGGAAACATCAGATTTTAGCCGCAAAGGAACAACAGATGCCATAAACATATTTTCGTCGATATTGTAGCGTCATCGGAAGATATCTTTGCTTATAAACGCTTTGTCCGGATGATCCATCGCAGCCCCATTTGCTGATCACTATCAGTTTCTCAGGAAGAATTTTCACCTCATTTTCAGGAAGACTCTCCAACAGCCGTTTTGCTGTATGGCCCATGAGATCCTGCAGATTGGCTTTCACAGAGACTTCCGTAAACTCCGTATGCAGTGGTCGTGAATTTATTTTGGCTTGCGTAATATGCTTGTATCCTGGTAAAACGTCAGCCCCGTGTCGCATCAAGGATGCCCGTAGTATCTCATATTTTTCTTTGGAAAGTTGTAAGTCCATAAACAAGGCCAAGGCTTCTTCGGAACCATACTTTTTAATGTGTGCGTTTGTGGGCGTGGGAATGCTTTCCTTAATCCTTTTTAGTCGCAGTGCGCTTGCATCAGCAACAAATTTTGTAATCTGCGACCTAACTCTTTCACTATCCTTTGTATATTTAATAGACAGCGCGTCCGATAAATGCTTCGTGGTCAAGTCATTGGTGGCATCGGCAAGTTTCCTCTTTCTTGTGAAAATTGAAAACTCCTCAATACTTTTTTTGGCCTTCCTTTTGCTCCTCTGGTTGATGTGGTGGGTTTATTTACTGCCAATATATCCAGGATGGTGTCCTCATTAAGCCAGTCCTCGTATTTGGAGTTGAAGTTCTTAATGGTTCGATTAGATTTCACCCATTTTGCCTTAATATTTGCATATATCAGATAAAAATTATTTTTTATAATTTCGCTTCTCTCAATATTTCCGTATAAGCTATCAAGTTCTTCTAAAGCAGCTTCCGTGAAAAACTTTGGTGTGGTTGACCTTCTAAACAGTTCAAATAATTTTTAATTGTTTACCACCATGTTTTCAGTACGTAAATTGTTTAACGCCATGGTTTCAGTACTTGTTGCGCCAAGTTTCAGTCGTAGACTAATCCAGGCATTATGCTTATTTTGCAATATATAGGCTACCATGACTAAAAATTTACCTGTTCCCTGCATACATATGGATTTAGGCTGAATTATGCAATTTTGATATTATGCTCGTGTCTAAATAAGATTTCTGCCTACCTGGAGGGACCATAAGTCAATATTGTTCTTGACCA
This sequence comes from Cordilura impudica, assembly GCA_963682025.1. Classification (NCBI taxonomy): domain Eukaryota; kingdom Metazoa; phylum Arthropoda; class Insecta; order Diptera; family Scathophagidae; genus Cordilura; species Cordilura impudica. The sequence continues at coordinate 6,667,811 of OY821519.1, forward strand.
TTTGTACTCCAAAGTAATTTGTAAGTGAGGTGCGTACCTGCGAATTTCAGTGAGTAGTTTTTTGTGCACCCTGTGCCTGTAACAGAATATTGGGAGTAGACTTTGGCAGAGGCTCACAGGTAGACAACCGACTTGAAATGCAATTTTCAAACTATTAGATCAAACTACTGTCAGTCAAAACATGTAAGGGATGCACGCCATACAATTTCTGCAACCATGTCTTTTTAATCTTTTTTACCTCTAGAAACCAAACGGGCACGTACGGGCAGATAAAACCTTTTGAATTATGTAAAGAAATAATCAAAGAACATGTTTTGCAAATATGGCAAATATAGAAAAATACGGATTTTTTTTATTTTCCGTCAAAGTTGAAAAATAGTGAAAAAACGGATAGTTTTTAAATAGTGATTTGCCAGGAGAAACACAAAGCAAACAGTTAATTTTTTTTTTATCATTATACATTTAATAAATACATCAATCAATCCAAATAAAAAATAAGGCGAGTCGTTACCTATTTTTCTTGATATTACACCTGAAATCGCAAAAAATTGACTAAAAATTGTGTGTTTTTTTTTTGAAAACCGAAAGTCGGTCAACTTTGAATGGTTATATCTTCTAAACTAAAAATGCGATATTATTAGGAGTAGTATATTTAAAATTGTTGAAAAGTTTCCTACAACATGGGTTTATTCAAAACTTCGTCGGCGCACATGAAAATTTAGATTTTTGCAACTTCGTTTGCTCTACGGACGCCACTGTGCGTGGGAAGAAGATGGGGATTACATAAATGGTAGACGCGTACCTCATTCTATGAGAGTTGTTAACGATATAGCAGAACGAGGAGTGGCACTGATACATACCAACAATGAAGAGCAAAAGCAGTATTTATTGTTATTGGTGAAAGAATATAGACAAAATTACCCAGACTCAAATAAATCAACTTTGCTCAAATAATTATTTTAAATAACTTAATATGCTTAATATTTAATGGCGAAATATAAATATTTTATGTCTATCAGAATAAATTTCATAAATTGACTGCATTTTTTTTTTTTTAAATTAAAAACTTTTTTTAATTAATATATGTTTTTACTTTCCTTATACATTTGTAATGAATAAATACAACTTAAGATTTTAAATATAGGTTTTCTAAACTTTTATTCGAGGGGTTTTAGTACCATTGTATAAATAGAGACCGAAAAACATATATACAAAACTTAAAGCAGGGTTGTGGAGGGGATTGGGAAGGGGATGCGTTTGCGGCATTTTTTTTTTTTTAATAATTTCCTTAATTTAAAAGACAAATGTAAACAGATATCTTAGTATTCAATATTTTAAAATAATAAAAGACAAATGTAAACAGATATCTTAGTATTCAATATTTTAAAATTTTCATCAAGTTTCCTGTAACAACAGACGGACGGACGGACGGACAAGAGTTGCTAAATCGTTTCAGAAAACGATTCCAAAAAAAATTTTATACGTTCTGTTTTACAGATATCATTCAATAAAAGTGATCATAAAAATATATAAATATATATATATTTTTTTATACATACATATGAAAAAAGGAATAGAGGCGACGATTTTTATCAAAAATTTTATTCAAAAATTCTTTCTTAAAAATTTTGAAAAAAATTATGTGTTATTTTTTCATGGTGGTTAATATAAATTCCGGTTGGCCCATTACAAAATCCAATTTATTATTTTATGAACCGCCCTAATAGACATGTTATGTTAAAATTAAAGTTTTAAATTATGTTTTTTTCTTATATGTGAATTTAATTTTTTTAATTCATCCATTAAAAACTTAAGAATTTACTTGTAAATGTTTCGGCTTCATTGCTCATTACTATTACTCCATCTTTACTATTATCATAAGATTAAAAATTTTGCTGTATAGAATATCAAAATAAATAAATTAATAAAAAACTAAACAGCTAAGTAAAAAAAAATAATCTTTACGAAAAATATTCAATAACTTGAAAAGAAAAAGCAAATGTTGTTTGATCACTTAATACCTTTCAAAGTAATATTATTTTTGGGAAATCCCTTCAAAAATTAATCTATGCCAAGTAATTCTTTATGATTAAAATATGTTTTGCAAATTATTTTATATAATTAATTAGTGCCAAAAAATATATTCTTCAGAAATAATTTAGCAATAATATCAAATGCTGGGTAAATGGTTCCAGCATTTTTTATCACTAAAATTGGGAAAATAAAATTTTATTTAAATCAGTTTTTTCTGTAAAAGAGAAACATCTTCCAACAAAGCTTTCTTTCTACCAAAATCAGAGACACGAATCTTAGCATCAGGTACACCATGGAAACGCGGGATTTGGGATAGGGAAAAATTTGGATAGGGCATGACGCGGACGACTCATTTGTGACTTTTTTTGAGACAAAAAAAGAAAAAAATAATTTTAGTTTTAATAATATACCTTCACCCAATTTTGCCAATGATTTTTATGATGCACAGTGGCTGAAAAACGTTTTTCATTGGCCAAAAGTCTGTAACTTTTGAACCGATCAAAATATTTAAGTAATTTTTTTTGAATGGATAGATATTTAGCTCAGCTTGACTCAGTTTTAACTACATTAAAATTGATTGAGGACTTTTTAACGAATTCTAGGTCAAATTTGATTTTGATTTTGATTTTTTTTTTAACTTGTAGAGTGAAATATGTGTTTATTATTCTTTTATTTATTAAAAAATTTAATATTTGGACTTTAATAATAATTATAAACATTTTTTGTAGTAATGGGATTTTTTAATGTTAGACTCAAAAAAATTTTTACACTCAAAAAATAAAATAGTAAAATCATCTGGAAATTTTGCTATTATTACTGAAAAATTAAAAATTTTTTTGTTGTCAAATTTGCAAATTTGTTTACACTCAAGGAATATTTACTCTTAAAGAAACGTTAATAATATTATCTAAAAATCTTGCTATTACTACAGAAAAATTTATTATTTTTTGCAGTCAAATTTGATAATATTAAAAAACATTTAAAAAAACTGCAATAGATTTTAATTGCAGTTGTAACAATGGTAGGTTCTGTTTATTATTATTTTTTTCCTAATATTTACTATATTTTTCATACTTAAATAACAATGAAAGACAATTATAATTATTAGTCATTTGACTCAAATATTGATTGCAAATATTCCATATTTTGTTCTGTGTTATTTCTGTTCTTTAGTAGTTTTTGATTTCTTATTTTAAATCCAGATGTTCAACTTGATTTCGAATACTGGAGATGAACGGATCTGACGTTGCTAATAATAAATTAAATAGATCTACATTTGTGGAATTTGGTGAAATTTTTCAAGTAATCTGGTCTCTATTAAATCTGTAATGCTTATTCCTTTTTTCCTGAGTCTCCTCTGATAGATCACAAAGTGGCACCAAATGATATTTAATGACATCTTCTCCATGATAAAGGATTTTGTGAACTGTTGCAGTCATATTTCTCCATTGGTAGTTGCTTGTATATATTTTTGCAATTTCCGTAGCATAATCTCCAAATTTTCTAGAGTCAATTTCTTCATTGCACGCAAGTACTTCTAGGATTATTTTAAATCTGAAAATATGGCTTAAATCCACTCCAGTTACATATTTCAGGTGCTGCTTCTGGATCTGAAAAGAATCTTGTTGCGGTATTGCCATCATTTGTATTGCTTGACCCTTGTTTTGGCTGATCTATAATCAATCCAAATTTGCGATATTCATCTTGAACATGTTTCTTTTTTGAACTTCTTAACTCTTTGTTGGTCTCGTTATTTCTTATTGATCCTGAAAACCCGAAATCCAAATCATAACTGATTTTTAGTATGTGTTTCATATGTCGTATTCTTGCATGTAGTGGTGATAATCCAAAACCCAAGTTACTGATGAATTACATCCTCTGCGTATTGACATTCTTACTTACAAATATATTATGGTAATAGAACAAATAATGACTATTATAACCCATAAAATACCTAAAGCACAAATTTAATACACCATTGTATACGAGTACCTATAGGGCTGTTTAAATTATCGTAATTTGAATTTTTTTGAGTAATTTCATTAAAATAAAAAAAAGGGTTCTACTCACGGGTGCAAAAGTATATACAGGGTTAAAGAGGACACTTTCACCTTTCTCATGGTGGTATGCGTTTCTTGTTTCCTTTTGTTCCCTAGAAGTTCTATTCCACTAAATTTTAAATTTGAGAAAAATATAGTAGTTTCATAAGTATTTCATAACGCCCATAATGTTAAATGGTGGAGCTATAACCGCTTACAACAACTAAAGACTGTAATCCTGCCAACATTACAAAGAAGACCGCAGGTCATTATCGCTGATAGCTTGCGAGTAATAACCATTTATTTTTGATAAAAAACAAAAAAAAAATCACCTTTTTCTGAAATTAAAAAAACAGTTGAGTTTGACAGCATGCCACGCCCACAATTAGCAATAGTTTAACGTAATTTTTTGGCTACCTTAATCTGGATACATTAGCTACAAAAAGGCGTTAAAACTTTAAAAATCGGTGACAAAGAAAGTTTGACTTTTGGCCAATGAAATCAAAATTTCAGTCACAGTGCGACGTCGCTTTTTCGACGTCTCTTTTTCGTTTGTAGGCGAAAGGTGAAGAGAAGCAAGAGTGGTAAACAAAAGGACTCGACTCTATACATCTTTCGTTTACAAACAAAAAGAGATGAAGAAAAAGCGACGCCCCAAAAATTATCGTGCGAATTGCACCTTATTCCCAAATGACAACTTAAACATTTTTCAAAGGCTTTAGTTCACATTTGTTGGGTTGATAAGTTTTGAATTTAAAGGAAAATAAGATACAATATTTTTTATTTTTATATCTGTAATAATCTATGGGCCAAGTTTCAGAACAATTGGATAAGGGGGAGTGGGGTTGCCCCACGACAGACAGACAGATAGAGAGTATGAATTAAAATAAAGTGTTTAAAAATAGAAAATAATAAATTAATTTCAATATATGTGACACGGAAAGTTAAAAGGGACCTATGATCAGAAAATAAGTTTTGGATGAAAACGACTTTGAAGTTAACAAGTTGATTTTGATGCGCATGAACGCTTTTTTTTGGCTTGAAACTCATTACACGGGTGTTTTCTGGGTCGCTGATTACGAATCTGGTATTCATTTTTAAAAATACAAAATGGCGGATCTAATATGGCGGACTATTTTTGTTGGTTTTATTAAAAACATTGGATATATATCAATTATTATCATCCATCTTAATTTTTCAAAACCTATTCCGATAAATTTTTTTACAAATAATCCGCCAAATTGGATACGTTATCTGAATTTAATAAATCCGACTTTCAATTCATATTCAGCGACCGCAAAAAACTTTGAGTAACGATTTTGAAACAAATTTGGGCAATTAAAAAAAAAACTAATCCGCCATTTTGGATTTTTAAATCTAATACCAGATTCATAATCAGCGACCTCGAAAACCCCTCAGTGACGACTTCCAAGCAAATTATACCAATTGCAGAAAAGTTTGTCACATCGGATTCTTTTTTACTTCTTTTTTAAAAAAATGTGTCTACTTTGAAGCTTATTTATGACAAAACTAATGAAGTTATAAAGCTGAGGTTTGCTGAATTAGAAAGTGCGCGTTGTCTGCTATAAGAATCACCAAATAAGTAAAACTCGATTTTTTCGATCCATAGGTCCCTTTTAACTTTCCCTGTTACATATATATTTATTTATTTTTTTTTTGATTAGCTTTAAACAGTATAGATTAAATTGACAAAGTTTCATGTACTTAAAACGTAACAAATACCAATTTATATTTTTGTTTCAGGAAATTATACTCCCTCTCTCTATTTCTCTCACTCAATCTGGCTCTCTCTGGCTATGCCTTATGCATATCTGTCAGAAGTGTGGATAAAGACAGAGTCATGTGTTGTGTGAATTTGTCTTGTACCTTAACGTTTGATAAGCTTTTAAGAAATCCCAATATAAAAACGAATGTTGTAGGGATAAAATAGCCAAAGGCTTTATTAAATTGAAAAATCAAACATGTTATAACAACATGTAATATCCAGAAAAGTCATAAAATAAAACTGAAATTATTAAATCAGGTGTAAATTTTCTAATTTCCTTTTCACATGAATCACAAAAAAAAATGAACATTTTTGTATAAAACAAATAACTTTTTGATTGCATTTTGAGGAAAATAAAAAAGAAAAAATCCTGTGCACATACAAACTTGAACAACTAAAATTGTCTGATACATGGCCAAGTCAGCGGAGGCCATATAATGAATCACTATGGGTGTTTTATTTTATTAATTTAATTTATTTCATTAATAAAGAAACCTTCTAAAAATTATATTTACTTTCGTATTACTTGTGTCAATATCTCGCTGGTTAACATTTACTTTATACAAATTATCTCAAAAAACTAATAGCATTTGTTAATTTTTTTTTATAAAAGACTATCTCCAATTGTTTTTAGAATTTTTTTATTTTCCATATTCAATAGAGGACGATAAATTAGAAGAAATTTAAATGATGTTATTAACACAAATTGATAAAAAAAACAAGTAAGAAAATTATAGTCGGTCTAGACCGACTATATGATACACTATACCATGCGCTTAGAGACCCTATCTCTTACGCCCAACTAACTGGATATAGAAAATAAGCCTAAACCAAATTTGAGTGGGATTTCTACTAATTTTTTTGGCTGCAGATATGAAAAAGTTCATATCGGATGATATATATATATATCGGGACTAGGTCCAAAAATGGACCGATCCTGACTATGTTTGGTAAAGTCTCTTGTATTTTGCAAGAATATATACAAACAAAATTTGAGAAGAATCAGTGCAATATTCTTGTTTTTTGATAGATTTAAGTGAAGATCAGGAAGCAACTCTATATGGGGCCTATGACTATGAGTTGTCTAATAGCGATCATTTCTGGACTACTGATTAATGGATATAACAAACACACATAAACCCAATTTTACTAAGATTTATATGATAATTTGGATCTTATGGCAATTTATGTCTATTTCATAGGAGTCATTTGTATGGAGGCTAGGTCTGAACATGGACCGATTCTCACCAATTTCAACGGCGTTCATTCTATGGCTGATAATACCTTATATGCCAAATTTCATCAAAATATACTTATATTTGCGACCTACAGTTTGATTACAAGCTTTACATGGACACACAGACGGACTGACGGACATCGTTAAATCGAATCAGATAGGTATAATAAAAGTTGGGTCTAGGTCACATATTTTTGGTAGTTACAAACAGCAGCACAAAGTCATTATACCCAAACCACATAGTGGTATAGGGCATAAAACCTCGCAAACGAAATATCAGAAAGATGTCACATATTTGACCCATTGAATTACACAAGGGAACAATGGTTCTGTTGATTAAGAACTGAATATTGTTTTTAAGGTTATTTGGGACGCTGAATCCAAATCTGCCCTTGGTTTTTTCTATCAGCTCGACTTTTCGAGATATACCGTTATGTTCAAAATTAAGGCACTTCCGCTACATATATTGGAATAACTTGAAAACGGTTCACCATATTAAATTATAAAAAAATCCGAAACTCGCAAACAATTTTCTCTTAAAGCCGTGCTTACTTTGTTTTTAAATTTTCCAAGTAGTTTTAGAGATATCGTTCAAGTTTTGAAAAAAAAATTAAAATTTTTTTAAAAAAAACATTTTTTTTTGTTCTTTAAAAATTCCTAAAAAAATAAAAATGGGACAAAAATCACAGTTTTGGTCTACAGACAGTTAGTTAAATATATTTCGAATAAAATGAGCTTTATTTCATTGCAATCGGTGCACAACTTTTGATTTTGTTCACGATTTACTGAATTGATATAAATCGCGATTTCCATACAAAAATAACATTTTCTAATATGTAAGTGTTTGTATGTAATAAGTTAGTTTTTTATGATTCTAAGAATTAAAAAAATTAAGTAATAAAAAAAGATTACTTCATTTTTATGGTTGCGGTAGCAAACTCATAACGCCTATAAATTTTATTGTCCCTTTATGACACCTAGTCAGTTCACAGTCAATTAAAGAGAAAAAAGAAAAGTCCACTTGTTTTTATTGATGTGTGGTTTACCGTTGGTAACGGATGATTTTTTAAAGGAATTCCCCTGAACACATGTGTTCATTCATAAGTGACTGTCAATAAAATTGTGGATATAATTTTTTTTGGTACTTCAGTAAAAAACTACTAAGTATTTATATGGGTTCATTCAACCAATTTTTCTCATTCAACAAGTGTTTACGAAAGCGAAAAGTATAACGACAAAAAATATAAATCATTTTACATTGAACATTTAATCAGTCAACACAAAAAAGTTCAATTTTGTTCCCGTGTGTTATTTATTGAAAATTGTGTTACTTTGATATATACTTCAAAATTGTGCAATGGCTACGTCAAGAAACACCTGTAAAATCAATCCCAACTATTTTTGTAACATATGTGGCGAATACACGTTTATAAAAAATAGAAAAAGTGTGTCAGATTTTATTAAAAAAATTTATTTTGACTACTTCGGATTTACCATGGAAACCCGTGACAAGTACTGGATTCCTAATACTGTATGTAAAAACTGTGTAGAGTATTTAAGGTTATGGGCAAACAAGCAACGGACCCACTTCAAGTATAAAACACCAATGATCTGCCGGGAACCTTCGAATCATTATGATGATTGTTATTTTTGCGCTGTCAACATAACAGGCATTAATAAAACAAACCGGTCTAAATGGATTTATCCTAACGTGTTGTCTATTACCCAACCAGTCCTGTACTCTAGTGAGGATTCAGAACCACAACCATCTACATCTACACACAATTTCCACGACTTACGACAAAATGTTCCTTCACCAATTTCTGAATTTGGATCAGATGACTTGCATTTAGATATTTCTTCTGAACGCGAGCAATTTAATCAGGAGGAGCTTAGTGATTTAGTGAGAGACCTTTGACTTTCTAAAAAAGCATCTGAAATTCTTGCTTCTCGATTAAAGCAAAAAAATCTGTTAACCCAAGGAACAACAATTTCATACTACCGTAACAGAGAAAAAAACTTACTTCCATTCTTTTCCGAAGACGATGAATTTGTTTATTGTTCAGATGTTCCTGGTTTAGTAACAGCGATGGGATTAGAGGAGTATGATCCAAATGACTGGCGACTATTTATAGATTCTTCTAAACGCAGCCTAAAATGTGTACTTCTGCATAACGGTAATAAATTGGGTTCGTTGCCCATTGCACATTCAACTAAAGCTAAAGAAGAATATTCTACAATTGCCTCAGTTATAAATAAAATAAAGTACAACGAACACCGCTGGCTAATTTGTGTTGATCTAAAAATGGTGAATTTTCTTCTAGGCCAACAAGGTGGCTACACAAAATATCCGTGTTTCATTTGTTTATGGGATAGCAGAGCCAAATCTGAACACTGGAGTAAGAAAGACTGGCCTTCGAGGGAAGCTATGGTTCCAGGAAACCACAATATAGTTAATCAACCACTTGTGCCCAGGGATCGCATAATACTGCCACCTCTCCATATCAAGCTAGGACTTATGAAACAATTTGTGAAAGCTCTCAACAAGGACGGTGATTGTTTTAGATATATCAGTAAAAAGTTCAACAAATTGAGTTCGGAGAAACTGAAAGCTGGCATTTTTGATGGCCCTCAAATCAAAAAATTAATCAATGATGAAAATTTTAGTAAGAAAATCTTATAAAAGAAAATTTTTCGATGAGTTGTAATTACATTGTAATATTTGTGTATTAAAATTTTTTATTTTTCTTTAAAATTCTCTTTTTGTGTTAAATTAAAAAGTATAGCTGACCATAAAAATGAAATAATCTTTTTTTATTACTTAATTTTTTTAATTCTTAGAATCATAAAAAACTAACTTATTACATACAAACACTTACACATTAGAAAATGTTATTTTTTTATGGAAATCGCGATTTATATCAATTCAGTAAATCGTGAACAAAATCAAAAGTTGTGCACCGATTGCAATGAAATAAAGCTCATTTTATTCGAAATATATTTAGCTAACTGTCTGTATACCAAAACTGTGATTTTTGTCCCATGTTTATTTTTTAGGAATTTTTAAAGAACAAAAAAAATGTTTTTTTTTTTTAAATTTTAATTTTTTTTTTCAAAACTTGAACGATATATCTAAAACTACTTGGAAAATTTAAAAACAAAGTAAGCACGGCTTTAAGAGAATATTGTTTGCGAGTTTCAGATTTTTTTTTAATCTAATATGGTGAACCGTTTTCAAGTTATTCCAATATATGTAGCGGAAGTGCGTTAATTTTGAACATAACGGTTCAAAGTCGAGCTGATAGAAAAAAACCAAGTGCAGATTTGAAATCAGCGACCTTAAATTAGTAAAAATTTGCTATAAATTTCAAATCAACACAAAAAAAGTTCAATTTTGTTCCCTTGTGTTATCTAAGTCATAGTATAGTTAAAAAGCATAAAAAACTTTCTATTGCATCCAACCATTAAATCATTTTAGGCAAATTCAAAAACAATCATCTGAGCTGAAAAAACTGTGTGCAGAAATTATCCTTAAAATTCTGAACGGCTGCTTACTGGAAAAACCAGATGAATCGACGGAAAATATGCTTTACAAAATTTTTTTTATATTATCAATATGAGTCATCACTGACCTGCTGAAATGACGAATGTAACATAGTGCAACAGCCACCCTGGGGTTGAGAAATTCTAATTCAGAATAACCTTTTTGGTTTCTTAATTATATTGATATTTGTTTTCTTAGTTTTACAGCTATAACTCGAGAACCATTTATTATTTGTTATTTCGTTCTTCAGAAAAATTGTACCTAAAGCTTAAATGAATAATCTATAATATTAATAGGCTAGGCGATTTCTTGTGACCGATGTTTTGTTCTACCGTTTTATCCTGATTTTGACCAAACGTATATTGTTTGAAAGGTATTTCTTTTTAGCCGTTTTGCAGATTGACAGATCTTTAAATTTTTTCCTTTATTTTGAGTGAATTGCATTTAAAGTTGCTACTAACACAAACATAAAATTATACAATGCTATGGGTGTGTTTATTAAATTTGCTAATGTGTTTGCAATAAAAATGAGTTTGTTTTTTCGTGTTGATTTGTGAATTGGCTATAATTGATTAGCATACCTTTAGGGTCTTTATTTAATGAAAAACTAAAAATTTCATAGAATTTCCACTCGAATTTCGAGGGATGGAATCGGCTGGTGTGAGCTAATATATCTATGTAAAAAATCAAGTTGGACTTATTCTATAGAATGAAATCGTTAAAAGAAAATTTTCATTTTTCTTCTTTTTGTTATAAATTCTTGTCAACTGAAAAAATAATTCTCTCAATTCTCTTTGAAAAATACCATTTTCAACTCGAGTTCTACGAATTGTAACAATAACAAGTAAGAAAATTATAGTCGGTCTAGACCGACTATACGATACCCTATACCATGCGTTTGGAGATCCTATCTCTTCGGCCCAACTAACTGGATATAGAAAATAAGCATAAACCTAATTTCAGTGGAATTTTTATTAATTTTTTTGGCTGCAGATATGAAAAAGTTCATATCGGGCGCTATATTTATATGGGGAATATGCCCAAAAATGGACCGATCCTGACCATGTTTGGTAAAGTCTCTTGTATTTTGCAAAAATATATACAAACAAGATTTGAAAAGAATCAGTGCAATATTTTTGTTTTTTGATAGATTTGAGTGAAGATCGGGAAGCAGCTCTATATGGGGCCTATGACTAAGAGTTGTCCCAAAGGGGTCATTTTTGGACTACTCATTAGTGGATGTAATAAACGTTTACAAACCCAATTTAAGTAAGATCTATATACCAACTTGGATCTTATGGCAATTTTTGTCGATTTCATAGGGTTCATTTGTATGGGGACTACGTCTGAACATGGACCAAATTTCACCAGCTTCGACAGCATTCATCCTATGGCCAACAAACGCTTATATACCCAATTTCGTCAAAATATATTCATATATGCGACCTCTAGTTTGACTTCAAAGTTTGCATGGACTCACAAACGGACGTACGGACGGACGGACATCGCTAAATCGACTCAGATAGTGATTCTGATTCGATCGGTATAATAGAAGATGTCTAGGTCTAGGTCAAATATTTTTGGTAGTTACAAACAGCAGCACAAAGTCATTATAGCCAAACCACATAGTGGTATAGGGTATAAAAACGTATACGCCACATTTTTTTTCTGTGCATCATATCTTTATTTCGTTTCTGTACCGTACATGATTAGAACCGAAGATTTTTCATTGGTCGGTATTACGCAATACAACCGCTTTCTAACTGTACAATGAATGTTTATATCTGAAAAACTAAGAAAAACTAAGTTCAAAAAGCCCTGACAATGCCAATCGCTTTGGAAATTGTCTTATTCTGGAATAGTATTTTCACCCTGACTAGGAATATCTCACACCCCCCGGATTTTTCAAAAATGTAATTATTACTCAACGTCTTCGTATTAACTTTGGTTATACCAGGGCTGCAGAGTCGATGGTTCAAGCTACCAACTCCGACTCCGACACTTCACTTCTTCTATTGGCGACTCCGACTATTTCCGACTCCGTCTCTTTAATATAACAGCTTTTGCACAATATATTTTATAGTTTGAATAGCGTTGTAGGTATATTTATGTTTATGAATACTAGTTTTTCTAAATACAACAAATGAAATTAATCTTTAAATTTTGCTAATACATTAACCTATACTTAATTCAAATTCAAATATTATTTATTTCTAAATAAATATACAAGCATAAAAGAGTTACAAACTTTACGTAGAAATTTAAATGAACACAAAATAAAATATACAAATAAATTTTTTTTTAATACCGCTCTCAGAAAAAGAACTGCTTCAGCCAAATCCTTTTTTATCAATGATCTCAAGTCTGATTTAACAATCTCCAAAGCTGAATATAATCTTTCAACGCTTACTTATATCGAAGATATTGCATAACAGTAATATATTTTACTAAAATCCACACAAAGCACTGCATTTATAGGGGCATCCCCGGACGGTTTGTTAATAATAATTTAAATAAAAGGCACAATTCTAGCTGCATCACGAATAATATCTGGAAAAACATCCATAATATTAATAGGCTAGGCGATTTTTTGTTACCGATGTTTTGTTCCACCGTTTTATCCCGATTTTAACCAATCGTATATTATTTGAAAAGTACTTCTTTTTAGCTGTTCACCAGATTTACAGATTTTTAATTTTTTTTCTTTATCTTGCGTATATTACATTTAAAATTGCTATTAACACATACATAAAATTATAAATATGTGTTCGTTCATGAGTTTGTTTTCTTCATTCACAATAATAATAAACCAAAAAAGTTTTGGTTTGTGAATTGTGTAACTTGAAAAATAAAGTTGCCTAGAAAGTGCACTCGAATTTCGGGCACTGGAATCTGCTAGTTTAATTTTAATGAACAATTTAATAACAGTAATTCAAATGTATATTGCAGTTTTTGTTTAAGTTTTTTTAACAACATATGTATGAAATGTTTTAATAAATAAGAAAGATTCAAAAACAAGTAACAAGTAAGAAATTATATTCGGTCTAGACCGACTATACGATACCCTATACCATGGTTAAGAGACCCTATCTCTTCAGTCCAACTAATTCGATATAGAAAAGAACCATAAGCCAAATTTGATTGGCATTATTATTAATTTTTTTTGACTGCAGATATGAAAAATTCATATCTGATACTATATTTATATGGGGACTTGATCGAAAAATGGACCCATCCTGACCATATTTGCTAAAGTCACTTTGTAAAATATATACAAACCAAATTTTGAGAAAAATCTGTTCAATATTTTTGTTTTTTGATAGATCTAAGTGATGATCGGGAAGCAGCTATATATGGGGCCTATGACTAAGTGTTGTCCAATAGGTATAATTTTTGGCCTACTGATTAATGGGTAAAATAAACACATACAAACTCAATTAGACTGATAGCTATATGATAATTTGGATCTCTCATGTCGATTTCTTATGGGTAATTTGTATGGGGACCAACATAAACAGCGTTCATCCTGTGTCCGATAGAAGGTTATATTCCAAATTTCATCAAAATATATTTATATTTGCGACCTGACGGACAGACGGACGGACGGACATCGCAAAATCTACTCAGAAAGTGATTCTGAGTCGTTCTTTATAATAAAAGATGGGTCTAGGTCAAATATTTTTGGTAGTTGCAAACAGCAGCACAAAGTCATAATACCAAAACCACATAATGGTATGGGGTATAAAAGCCCCTTATTTTCCTGGCAAAATCAGAATCATTGCGCCAATATTCGGCAGATTAATTTTGCTAAAATTAGCAAATTTTAGAGCAAAAAATTATAAATTTTTCTATATTAATAGCAGAACTTTTAGATAATATTACTAACGTTTAAATAAATATCCTTTGAGTGTAAACAAATTTGCAAATTTTCCAGCAAGAAATTTTTAGTCTTTAAGTAATAATAGCAAAACTTCCAGTTGATTTTACTTTTTCTTTTAATGTAAAAAATTGCTTGTAATTATTATTAAAATCCAAAAAATAATAAAAAAAACCCATATTTAATTACAAAAGCTAACAAAAAAATGAAAAGTTGAACTTTGACCTAGAATTCATTAAAAAGTACTCAATAAATTTTAACGAAATTAGAACAAACTCAAGCTCGACTAAGTACTAAAGTATTTTGATCGGTTCAAAAGTTGCAGAATTTTGACTAATGGAAAACTACTTTCGGCCACTGCGCGACGGATGATTTATTGGGTTGAAATTTAAGCCGCGAAGACAGAACAGTAAAAATCTATTATGCACCAATTCAATACATTCAATATGATTTCGATAGATGGTGTACCATATGAGAGAGGAATATTCCAAAATCGGTCTCACAAGTGACGTGTATAATGTTCGTGTTACATGCGGATGATTAAACTCTTTCGACCAACGTTTCATAAAACAAAGTACTCATCTGGCTCTATTTGCCAATCGAGGAACGAAACTAAGCTCTGTGTGTTATAAAACACTAAGATATAAGAAGTTATCAACTTTTTTACTGTTGAAAGCTGACCAACACATTATTTACGGATGTTGGTCGTTAACGAATAAAACGCATATACTTGCACGTTTTAAGATTCAGCTCCATTAAATTTAAAAAGCAACGTTATCATTTTAAAGATAAGTATGGTCGGTATATTGGCTATAACTCAAAAAGAATTTACAAAGTCAGCCTTGCTCTTAAGTTCTCACAAAGCACCCTTTGTTAATAAGCCCCCGCTGTTTGTAACGTTCTGTAATGTATTTCTTACTACTTAATTTATCTACACCATTTTATTATTCGTGGTTTTGTTATTACATGCCAATCAAAATGATGCTTCAAATTTCCCCTTTATAACATTCATATGAAACCGCAATTGAACTTTACGCACATAATTGTAACAGGCATATTTAAATATGACAATACACTCAAAAAAAAAATTTAACTAACTCAACTGATATAGTCATCAATATAATCCAGTAGACATAATTCTGAAAAATTTGGAAAAATTATTTTCAAATTAACTTTAAAAAACTAAAAAAAAAATTAAAACACGTAAGAAAATTATAGTCGGTCTAGATCGACTATATGGTACCTTATGCTATGAGTTTAAGGACCATATGACTTAGGTCCAACTAATTAGATATAGAAAATAAGAACACATAAAAAACTGAAAACTAATTTCAATAACGTAATTTATGAATTCAATTAAAAGTATCGTTGATTTTCATTCGCATACAAAAATTGTCAATTCAATAAAAAACAAGTAAGAAAATTATAGTCGGTCTAGACCGACTATACGATACCCTATACCATGCGTTTAGAGACCCTATCTCTCAGGCCCAACTAACTGGATATAGAAAATAAGCATAAACCAAATTTGAGTGGGATTTTTATTAATTTTTTCGGCTCCAGATATGAAAAAGTTCATATCGGATGCTATATCTATATGGGGACTAGGCCCAAAAATGGACCGATCCTGACCATATTTGGTAAAGTCTCTTGCGTTTTGCAAAAATATATACAAACAAAATTTGAGAAGAATCAGTGCAATATTTTTGTTTTTTGATAGATTTAAGTGAAGATCGGGAAGCAGCTCTATATGGGGCCTATGACTAAGAGTTGTCCAATAGGGATCATTTTTGGACTACTAATTAATGGATGTAATAAACACATACAAACCCAATTTGACTAAGAGTTGTATGATAATTTGGATCTTATGGCAATATATGTTGATTTCATAGGGGTCATTTGTATGGGGGCTAGGTCTGAACATGGACCGATTCTCACGAATTTCAATAGCGTTCATCCCATGGCCGATAAAAGGTCAAATACCAAATTTCGTCAAAATATATTCATATTTGCGACCTGCAGTTTGATTAAAAGCTTTACATGGACACACAGACAGTGATTCTGATTCGATCGGTATAATTAAAGATGGGTGTAGGTCAAATATTTTTGGTTGTTACAAACAGCATCACAAAGTCATTATACCCAAACCACATAGTGGTATAGGGTATAAAAAGTATGGCAATGATTTGATGTGTTTCGATAAAATGTCTAATAGACTTGAGCAAAAATTTTTTTCAATATTTAAAAAAATTTCAATTAAAGTTTTTATTGAATCAATCAGAAAATTTATTGACATTATTCAATGTACTCAAATAAAAATATAGTCAATTTGATTAAAAAGTTTATTAATGATTTAATATAATTGAATAATTTTTCTAATCGAATCAATAACTATTTAATTGATTTTTCGCTTTAAAAATTTGGTTTTTTATCCTATAAAAGAAAACCAAAAAAACTCTGTTTAATTAATTTATTTAACTGTAAGTTTAATTGACATTACAAAAATGGTTAAAGTTAAATAATTACTACAATATAATTATAAATTATAATTATAATTTTAAAAAAGTTCATATATTAAATATATACAAGAACATTCTCATATCTAATATGATAAATAAAATAAGTACATTTAAATATTTATTTCGCAAATTAAAACACTAAAAAATTTAAATTCTAAATTTCATTTTTGATAACTGATACCTTTGTAAACTTTTTGCGTGTTGGTATTTCATAGAAAATATTCTGTAGAAAATTGTAAAATATCTCTGATTCCTCGGGATATTCAAAATTAAAAACAGAGCATTTTAAATAATACACCATTTAAAATGAATAAAAGGGGGCATCTAACATCATCCAAATAAATTGTTATTGATTTTATTGCCATTATATTAACAATTATTAATATTTTTGGCTGAAAATTTTTCCCCTGCAACTTGGAAAGTATGACTTTAGCCTCTTATTCCTCTGCAGAATCTGCCGTAATGATGAATGACTTTTGTGAGTCAACTATGGTGTGTTTTTTTTCATCTTGGTACCACTATGATCGCAAACAGTTTTTGTTGAGGTGGAAAGGTGTGATGTCAAAACCAAAATATTGCAAAAATTTTTGACTCTGTAATAAAAAAATATATTTATTAACATCAGCAATAATAGTAAGACACAAGCAAATTTAAAATTACCTTGATGTCTCAACTTCTTGCAACTTTTTAAAAATGTTGAATTTGTAATTTTTGTTTTCAAAATATAAAAAAGTTTATCTTCGAAAAACCACCATCTCTCTTTCATATCATTCTCAAAAGGAAATTTTAAAGCGAAATCAATTTCAATCTAAAATAATAAAAAAAATATAAAAAATGCTTTAATTACAGTAAAAATTTGATCTTCAGCCTGAATAATCTCTAAATCAATTCTTTAAAAACTGTACGTATGTATGTTCAATGTAATTTTAAAATTACCAATTGAAAACCTAATGGTTTTCAACTATATACAAACATTGTTTTCTGTACAATGGAAGGAAGGAAGAATCTCAAATTGCACCCGTTTCAACAGATATCTGACCTTCAACAGACTCTCTATAATTTATTATATTTCTTAAAAGCAACCTGTTTTCAGAATTTTCTTTTTGAGCTTCGCTTTTTTTCATTAAGCAAAATCTGCAACAAAAGTTAGCTGAGAACGATCTTGAAAATCCAAGAGTCACATTAAGGCCAAGATTGTCCCCGATCAAAAGACCCATTATAAAATGTACCATTCTAACTCCAACCTTTAGTTTTTATTTATATTCCTTTCACTTCTAAATGTTTTAAAGTGTTAACTAAAGAATTTAAACAATCGTTTCCGTACTGTTTGAAATCGAAGGATTTAATGGAGCATGCCAAAAAAACTTCATTCAATTTTGATGATTTTAAAGGACCGCATGGAAAGCTATAATAAAAATTACACATTGAATATGTATTAGATTTTGAACAGAGTGGATTATTAATCCCAAAATCATCTGTATACAAAAAGTAAGGAACTAAATTTTGTTAAGGATACAAATTTTTTTTTTGCTTCCACAAATTTTCCTGAACGAACTTCTGGAAACTTTTGGAACTTTCTACACTCTTCATATAGGCTAACACGTCATTAATGTATGTAGTTATTTCTTTCGAAAATATTTTTGAACTGGAATTCTAAAAGCATAACTATGCCTTTTGATTCGACACTATTACTTATATTAAATTCTTCGATATTAATAATAAGACCCTTATCATTAACTTTTTTTCTAAATTTTATCCTGAACTAATAATTAATCTTATAATAAATTTTGTGGCAGAATTTGTAATTTCTTAAAAATTTTTTTTATCATTAAATACATATAAAATTTAGTGGCAGTGACGTTCTAGAATGATCTCCACAATAAGGCTCTGCATGGAAAATTGTATTATCGTATAAAACACTATCAAAATTATTGACTATAGGAACCGGCTCCTTATTGTTTTTGAAATGCCTAATGCCTGGTTTTCATCATGTCATTTTCAATGGCAATTGTTGTCAATTATTGTCATTTGTATGAAATCGGGTTTTAATGTCTTTGTCTTTGACATCTGAAATGAAATTGCCAGCATGCACATTGGTACGAATACCGAATCTAGCTGGACAAAAGTCATAAATGTTAGCGTTTTAAAAAAACAAAAAAAGTGGATTTTTGAATAGCTAAGAGCCTGCTCTAAAAGTACTGATATTTTTTTTTTATTTCGATCGCAGATTTTATTGTAGCGTGCCAAGAAAAACAGAGTGTATATGACGAACCTGTATGTATAGCCAAGCGAAAAATTTATCACTTATTTGAATTGTTTATAAAAATTAAGTTATTGTTGCTATGACATGGAGGATTATAAGTTATTTAGGTACAAATGCAAAAATATTTTAGCAATATATATTTATTTTAATCTGCTAAGATTAATTATTTTTTTTTGCCTTTGAAGTTTCGTCCAAAATTGTGAGTGTTTCTGAAATATTTACAATTTTAAAGGTCTGCCAAAAGAAAAGGCTATAGAGTGCTATTACAATTCTATAATCACGTGTTAGACAATTTATCAGAGATTAATTTTATGTATAATTTGTAACCAATTCTAACCAATTCCGCTGTTTTTTTTGCTTTGGAGTAAAAAATTACCTATGCAAAAATTATGTAACCTCTAAAAATTTAGAGGTAAATATTAACCGTGACTGTTGTAGTATTGTTTTACGTGACGTTTTATTGTAAGTTAAAGAAACAATGCTACCCAGAACTTATTTCTGTTAATGAATTTTCAGCGGAGATAAAACTTCAGTCATTACTTGATCACACTATAAAACGTTTGATGTTAGCCCAATATGAAATCGTGAAACAACTAAATGTTGATATGGGTACATCATTAAACGCAGTTTTTAAATGGGGATGTGACGGCGCCTCTGGACAAAGTCAATATAAGCAATATTTTTCCGCTGTAGCACAAGATAGCAATTGTAATGATGCATACACATTTATTATTTCAATAGTTCCATTGGAAATCGCAAAGTCTATTGATAATAAAAAAATTGTTTTGTGGCAAAACCCTCTTCCTTCTTCCCCACAAAGTTGTCGGCCACTTAAAATTATTTTAAAGAAAGAGACAACAGAATTAACACTTCTTGAAATTGAAAACGTACGAACTCAAATTAAAAATTTGTTACCAACTGTCGTAGAAATCGATAATCGTGAAGTGCAAGTAAACCATAAATTAATTCTCAGTATGGTCGATGGAAAAATTTGTAGTGTTCTGATGAAAATGGGTCCACAAAACTGTCATGTTTGCGGAGCGAAACCTAAAGAAATGAACAATCTAGATGTTGTTCGTAATAAAGCTGTCAATAAAGCTGCTTTAGAATTGGGTTTGTCCAGCCTGCATGCTTGGATAAAATGCTTCGAGTGCATTCTACACATCTCCTACAGATTAGAAATAAAATCTTGGCAAATTCAAAAGAGCAAAAAAGAACTAACCGATGCTAGAAAAAAACACATCCAAGATAGATTTCGTAATGAGATGTCACTTCTTGTAGACATTCCTAAGCATGGATTTGGATCCTCAAATGACGGCAATATTGCACGAAGGTTCTTTGATAATCCTTCTTTGGCTTCGGACATAACGGGAGTTAATGAAACTCTTATTAAACATTTGGGAATAATTTTAAAAGCTATTGCTAGTGGATGTGCCATAAATATTAATGAATTTGAAAAATTTTGCGTTAAAACTTTTAATTTGTACATTGAAAATTATAGCTGGTACTATATGCCACAAAGTATGCACAAGGTACTTATACATGGGAGTCAAATAGTTAAGGAAGCAATTCTTCCAATTGGAATGTTGTCCGAAGAGGCTCAAGAGCACCGCAACAAAGATTATAGAAGATACAGACAGCATCACACCAGAAAATACGATAGGACAAAAAGTATGGAGGATATTATTCACATGTTTCTAATTTCGTCAGACCCTCTTCTTAATAGTTATCGAGTTAACCGAAAAAAAAAATAAAACACTTCCACCTGAAGTTCTAAATCTTCTCTCGGTACCAGAGCATGATGACAGAGACACCGATGATGATGACATAGACACCGATGATGATGGCAAGACACCGATGATGACGATGGTGATGACGATGACAGAGACACCAATTATTTAATCGATTAGATAAACATTTAATAAGATAATAATAAGTATTAGATATTTTAATATTACTTATTTATATTTTTTATAAAATTAATTGTTAATTTATTTAAATTAAATTATTTGTCAATTTATTTAATACAACTTAATTTTTTTTAATTCTCTATTCGTTAAAGCTGAACTGTACTGTAAATCCTAAATATCTTATACTTTAAAATATGTTTGTTATTTAGACAATAATAAAAACAAAAAATTAAATTGATTACTTATTTAAAAAAAAAATCTCGAATAGAAAGTTCGCAATACCTGAACTTCACTGTTTTTTAAATGATATAGAAATTTTTAAATAATTTTCCAAATTCAAAATCGAATTCAGCAGCCCCAAAACCATATTGACTGACCATTAAATAATTTTGTCCAGCTAGATTCGGGATTCGTCCCACTGTGGCATGTTGGCAATTTGTTTGTGTTTGTCAGCCGTAGTTTTTGTTCGTTTATAAGATGTAATGAATACGTAATGAATAGAAAATTACGAGATGTCTGTTGAGGCAATTGTTTGTTGTCAATATATATGATATAGTGAAAACAATGCATAACAATGTGCTTTTTAAAAGCATCTTCTACAAAAAAATTTTCCACGCTATTGCCAAAAGTACATTGAAGCACTATTTCCCGATCAAAATTATGTTTTTTTAAATGCATCACATATATTTTGGTACAATCAAATTTTTCTTGGCAAAAAAAAAAAAAAAACAATTTATAAATGCCATATTTTTTTTTTATTAATTACCCATTTTATGCACTTTTTTACTGTCAATTTATTTTTAATAATTTTAATGCCGCCTTCACCACGCATGTATAGAAACTAAAGTAAACAAAAATTGCATCATATTTTTTTCGTTGCTTTGTACAACAACAAATTTCTTTGTTGTTATACCAAACTATCTATAACAAAAAGCGCGCAAATTAATCTAACATCAGTTCTAAGGTAATTCCAATATATTAAAAAGCCTTAAGTATAATTTATAACAGAAAAATAAAATTAAATAAGAATATATTGTAGTGTAACTAAATTGTTTAGTTTTTATTATTTATAAAGATTTTTTCAATTTAACTTTCTTACCTTTTTTTAATCATATGTTTTCATTTTTATTTTTAATGTTCGATTTGAAAAAGTTGTAACTACGATCAAACAATTTATTCAATCAATAAAAAAGTTATTGATATTCAATTTTTACTTCTAATGAATGTCTTAATTGTTTTTTTTAGAATCATATTTTTTCTGTGAATAAACCAAATTTTATTGTCATTGCTATTAATTTTTTTGCCTTCGGATACGAAAAAGTTAATATCGGATGTTATATTTATATAGGGACTAAGTCGAAAAATGGACCGATGCTGACCATATTCGCAAAGGTCATTTATTTTTGGAAAAAACATATACAAACCAAATTTGAGAAAAGTCAGAGCAAATTTTTTTCTTTTAAAAAAATTTAAGTGATGGTCGGGAATCAGCTTCGTGTGGAGAATTTAAATTGTACTACAGGGTTTATTTTTGGACTATTGATAAATGGATGTAATACACATACACAAACCCAATTTGACCGAAATCAATATGATAATTTAGATATTATGGCAATTTAAGTCGATCTCATATGGGTCATTGATATGGGGACTAGGTCTGAACATGAACCTATTTTCACCAATTTAAATAGCGTTCATTCTGTGGCCGATAGAAGTTTATATACTTTATTTCATCAAAATATGTTCATATGTAGTTTGATTACAGATTTGATCTGTATAATAACAGATGGGTCCTGCTCACATATTAATGACTTAGTTACAAACAAAAACATTATTCCCTGACCATATAGTGGTATAGGTATTTTAATAATTTTTTCTGTTTACAATTTTTATAAGTGTAGTTAATACCAAAACTGGGGTAGCGGCTGTTGAATTCGAAAACTAATAGTAATTAGTATATTTTCCCGCAACGTACATCATAAGTCGAACGAACAATATTCCAACCACAAAACAAATGCTTCAGTTTGTTAAGTGATGCTGTCGTTCATTTACACAAGTACATGTACGAGTATTTGCACTATTCACCTTAATGTAATTGAGAGCTTAAACCTAACCACAAAAATGTGTATTTGGAAAAACAAAAAATAATAACAAACAATTGAAATATTTTATTTTACAATTTTTTTTCAAATATACTTGAAAATTAGTTTCGTTTAATATATTATTGTGGTTTAATTAAACATAATAATTCTAGGGTAGGACATATTATTAATTTCAAAATCATTCACTTTTTAAAATATTTTTTGTTTGTTTCTGAGATACAAGTCGCTATAACAATATGCTTAAAAGTTATTTTTTTTAGCAGTCTGTATGTTATTACTGTCATGTATGATTTTGATCAAAATTATTTGAAACTCATACTTGGCATTTTAAATTACTACTCTCAACACATTTTTTCTAGCATCATTTCTACTGTGTCCATTGGAATATGTTAAATAAGTTTTACATTCACCACAAGAATGACTCATGCACATAGTTAAGCAAAACCAGCAAAACGTCATGTTGCCTAACTGATATTTCAAATTCCACTAAAACACTACAAATCGAATTCCAACTGTTAGCTCATAAATAGCATTTAATTTAGTTTTTGTTTTTTTCAATCACTTCTATTAGTTTAACGCCATTTATAACAACTGCTAACTTAAAAAGAGCGACTGTAAAAAAAATATAAAAAATTATAAAAAATATAGTTATCGAGTTACGATTGAGTCATTATCAAACAAAAGTTGAAGATGAAAAACTATAGTTTTTTGTTCGTTACAGTAAAAAGTTTTACAAAATAAAAATGAAAAAAAAAAAACGAAAAAAAAATTGTTTTCTTTATTAAATCATTAAGGATTTTACCAGAAAATTTTTTGTGAGAAATAAAGTCGTCAGTAAAATAAATGTTCGAATCATGGAAAAAAATTTTACTAAAAACTTTTTCTTTGCCTCTACTAAGAGATACTTTCAAAATTCACGAGTTGTAATGTTAGCATCAAAATGCAATTTGCATTATATATTTGTATTTTAGATGCAATCGCCCAAAATAGATTGAAATGTCACTTTCATGATGTGACCATTGTACAATGGGTTAAAATTGTCACAAAGTGGCGACTAATTTAAATTTAGAAACAAAGTTTTTATAACTAAATTTGTTATCGGGTAAAGGTAGTAAAAATTCTGCATCAGAAGTTGTTAAAATCAATGAACTATATTATTTACCTTTTTTGCATTGAGCTGCCAAAATTAGCAAATTATTATTGATTTTAGGGAAAATGGAAAAAATTAAATTCTTTACGATTTAGGTGCTTATTTTTTCTAACAGATATTTCAAAGTTAAAATTTTTATGATGAAACCTTCAACTCAGTTATTTTAGTATGCACTAAGTGCCTTCCTGTTTATCAAAAGTATGTGTAACTATTTTTAATAATTTTTATAAGAAATGTCCAAAATTAATACATTTTCCACAAATACGTGGATTACCCTAGTTAAGTGAGTTATAGTTGGGTTTAGTTATGAAGATTTCAAAAAAAGAAAAGAATTTCAGTTTGTACAAAATGTAAGTCGAGGCAATTCGAAACCCATTTTTGTTATTTTCGGTTTTGTGCAAAAAGTCTGGTTACACTGTGTCACAAATTGTCAACAAAGCCGTAGCTAAATGAATCTGATACCTAAGCTTTATGTAAAATTTATCGCTGAATTCGAATGTGAAGTCAGAGTGGTGAAAAGTGGAACAGTTTTCTAGATATTGCAAAATTACTGTTGTTTGCGATTTCAAAAGAGATGATGTTACTTTAATAAAAGTATCTTCGCAAATTTTCGACTGAAATTTTATTTCTTTCTGTTTTTGAAACATAATAAAATTACTTGTAACAATTGGTCAAGAAATGCCTGAGTTACGGTGGACCAAAAGTGAAAATTTCACAAAAATTTTAATAATTTTTTGGAATTTTTCTATTTTCAACTTATTTTTTTAAAGCAAACAATAATTTTTTTAATTTTTATCACCCCAGACGCTAGTCTGTTTCAACACAAATATTCTGCGTATATTGTAATCTAGATCAGTTCAAAATTGATAAAGTTACAGGAGATTAGTTGAATTATCCCACCTTTCGATTTTTATTAAATCAAAAAAAAAAAAAAAATTAAAAAACACACAGCAAGAAAATATGTAAAGCTAAATATTAGTAATAATAAATATTAAAACTGGCTTCAAACTGTTGAATTGCTTTTCCTATTGAGATTTTTTTCTGCCTTTTGCACAAGGATCCAACAATAGTCGCCCAACATCATCTCATCATACACGCCTTGAAACCGACGTTCTATTTTTTATTTTTTTTTTGATGAAAACACTCACCATGCTCGTCTCATTCATTGCTTAAATTAGTTAGGAAGAAATTTAAGCGCGAATGCAGAAGGTGTATTTTTAAAAACAAATTTACTCCCTTTTTAAGTAAGATATAAAAATGAATTTTAATCTCTATATATATAAAAGAGACGTGTTTCTACGTAACCGCTAAACTCAAAAACTGCTGCACTGATTTTGAAAAAAAAAATACGCACATATTCTATGGACCGTGAATCGTGTTTCTGTGTATATCCACGTTTATCTGATAAATTTCGCGATTTTTTAAAAAAATTTTTTTTATTGGTTTTATTAGGTGTTTTTGCATATATTTGTTTTGAAGAGCCATTAAATACATTCAAACGAATATTATTAAGCCTAAAAAAATAATATATCAAACCAAAAACCATTAACGATCATTCGGGTGTATAACATTTCTTAATTGATAAGTAAAAAAAATAAACACGTACATGTCAGTATTTATTCAAATTTTGTATTTCAAATAAATTAATTACATGTTTAATCAAAATGCCACGGCCACGTGGAAATATTGGTCACAATACATGACAAGCAAATCGTGTACGTACATTACGTTCACAACAAGGTCGAGAAGAACGCGCAGCAGAAATTGAACAAACCAGATATCGAGTATCATGTTTACGAGAAAATTATTCAGAACAACAGCGCGAGATACGAAATGAAGAACAACGTCTAAGAACCAGGCAAGCAAGAACATCTATTCATAACACTAATTGAATTACATTTATGCGTCTGGCATTTAACTACGACCCAACAGTTGATTACAATTCACATAACAATATTGATATTGGTAGCATGGATCAAGTGTGTGCCCATTGTAAAGCGCTGAAATACAAAAAAGAAGCCACAGGGTTGTGTTGCGTTAATGGTAAACGGAAATTGGTAGAACTAAATAAACCACCCGAACCATTACAGACAATGTTATCTGGGACAACGCCGCAATCAAAACATTTTCTTAATAATATTAGAAAATACAACAGTTGTTTCCAAATGACGTCATTCGGTGCTTAAAGAAGAGTTACTGATAATTTCATACCAACATTTAAAGTCCAGGTTCAAATATACCACAATGCAGATGCATTATTACCAATTCCTGATCTACAACATAAATTCCTTCAAATATATTTTCTTGGCAATTCTGAAGATGAAGTAAACACCAGATGCACAATTACTTCCGGAGTACGCCATGACATAGTACAGTCATTATAAAATTTATTCCATTAACATAATGAGTTAGTAAAATTATTTAAGACTGCAATAGAAAAAGAAATCATAATATTATTATAAAAGCTGATGAAACACCAGTAGGAGAGCACTCAAAACGTTTCAATGCACCAACAATAAATGAAGCAGCCATTGTAATTGTTAGTGATCAGTTCGAAGCCAGAGATATTATTTTGCATCGGCGTAATTATCATTTGAAAGGTGTTCCTGAAACTCGTCGATCTTATGACGCGCTTCAATACCCAATACTATTTTGGCAAGGAGAGGATGGCTATCATTTGCAATTGAAAATTAGTAATCCAGCAACTGGTAAATTTGTTTTTTATTTATTTATTTTATTACAAAACATTAGGGGAACTATTAAAACAAAAAATATTTTAATATTACAGGTTCAGAAGCAAACAAAAAGATTAGTTGCATTAATTATTATGCGTACAGATTGATGATTCGAGACAATATAGAAAATCATATTTTGAATTGTCGGCAATTGTACGAATATCACCAATGCATAGTGGACATGACGCAAAAATAGAAACAGAAAGGTATTTATGCCTTCGGCTTAACCAACGACAAATACGATCGGAGGAATATGTTCATCTACGTAATGCAATTAACAATGATGGCAATTGGCCGCATAACAATTCTACCGGCTACTTATACCGGAAGTCCACGACATATGCATGAATATGCACAAGACGCTATGACATATTTTCGAAATTATGGCCGTCCTGATTTATTTACAACTTTTACTTGCAATCCGAAGTGGATTGAAATTAAGAATTGTTTATTTCCATCACATCCAATGCAGTTGTTGGAAAAATATAAAGAAGCTATAACAGAGGAGATTTTACATCAAGAACGTAATAGTAATGAAGATAATGAATTACAATATTCTCCGGATATGTATAACCAAGCATTGATTTACATTGAGGATATTTGTTTAATGATGGTAAATAAAGTTTTAAATTCATTGGGAATGCCTTCACCTAATAGAGCCATTACAGACTTATCTAATCGTGAAATACGACGTGAAAAAATTTCGACAATATAATGCAATCTGTTAATGCAGGAACTGCTGGAATATATTTCTTAGATGCTCCCGGAGGTACTGGGAAAACATATTTAATTTCAGTTATTTTAGCAGCGATAGTTCAAATGGTAATATACATAGCATTGGCAAGGGCCTACTTTGTTAGGTGGTGGCAGAGCTGCACATTCTGCATTGAAATTACCATTAAATATGCAACTAACAGAAACACCAACATGCAATATTTCGAAAACATCTGCAATGACAAAGGTACTCCAACTGTGCAAGATTATTATATGGAATGAATGCACAATGGCACACAAAAAGTCATTATAGGCATTGCATCTAACATTGATGCAATATTACATGATCAACAACGGAAGATGAATTAAGCGCATGTTTAAAATCATCTAACTTGTGGCATTTTGTTCAGAAACTATCACTAACTATAAACATGCGCGTACATTTAAAAAATGACCAATCAGCACATTTGTTTTCTAACCATTATTGGAGGTTGGAAATGGAATAATCGCTTTAGACAATACAACAGGATTTATAACATTATCTGAAATTTTTTCTGTTACTAATGAATCCAAAGAAGATTTAATTTCAAGTGTGTACCCCAATATCATACAGCCAAAAACAAAACTAATGGCCAAACAAAAACATACAAATCGATTGATTGCATTATGGATCCCGATGAAATTGTGAATTACCCAATAGAATTTTTAAATTCAATTGATTTGCCAGGAACTCCACCTCACATTCTACAATTAAAAATTGGTGTGCCAATAATTCTTTTACGCAATTTAAATCACGGCTTTGTAATGGAACTAAATTGGCTGTTAACAAATTATTCAACAATATCATTGAAAATGTATTAATTCCACGTATACCAATTACTCCATCAGATTGCTATTTAACTTTAAACGCATGCAATTTCCAGTACGCGTAGCATTTGCTATGACAATTTATAAATCTCAAGGTCAATCGTTGCAAGTCTGCGGATTAAATCTTGAAACAACATGTCTTCACATGGACAATTATACGTTGGATCCTCACGTGTTTGTAGACCATCATTATTATTTATATTCGCAAATGATGACAAAAAAAAACAAGTAAGAAAATTATAGTCGGTCTAGACCGACTATACGATACCCTATACCATGCATTTAGAGACCCTATCTCTTAGGCCCAACTAACTGGACATAGAAAATAAGCAAAAACCAAATTTGAGTGGGATTTTTATTAATTTTTTTGGCTGCAGATATAAAAAAGTTCATATCGGATGCTATATCTATATAGGGACTTGGTCCAAAAATGGACCGATCCTGATCATGTTTGGTAAAGTCTCTTGTATTTTGCAAAAATATATACAAACAAAATTTGAGAAGAATCAGTGCAATATTTTTGTTTTTTAATAGATTTAAGTGAAGATCGGGAAGCAGCTCGATATGGGGTCAAAGGGATCATTTTTGGACTACTCATTAATGGATGTAATGAACGCATACAAACCCAATTTGAGTAAGATCTATATGACAATTTGGATCATATGGCAATTTATGTCGATTTCATATGGGTAATTTGTATGGGGGCTAGGTCTGAACATGGACAGATTCTCACCAATTTCAACAGCGTTCATTCCATGGCCGATAAAAGCTTACGTACCAAATTTCATCAAAATACATTCATATTTGCGACCTGCAGTTTGATTACAAGCTTTACATGGACACACAGACGGACGGAAGGACGGACGGACGGACGGACATTGTTAAATCAACTCAGAAAGTGATTCTGATTCGATCGGTATAATTAAAGATGAGTCTAGGTCAAATATTTTTGGTTGTCACAAAAAGCAGCACAAAGTCATTATACCCAAACCACATAGTGGTATAGCGTATAAAAATATTGTTTATCAGAGAGCATTGCAATAACAGGTTGCTAATTAATTTCATGTATATAATAGACATTGTAACAACCCGATTCTTAATCTTTTTTAAATAAAATACACTTTATTACTATTAAAATATGTTCTTCAATTTTTATTTATATTCCACGTGTCGTAAATCCAAAAATTAAGTTAAATTAATTCAATCAGAAAATTGTCAAAACTACACATCATCGCCAAGCAAGCATCAACGCCGACGCCCAAGTGTTGGCGGCTTATGCCGGTCGCCACATCCCTCCAATGTTTTTCAGATGAAGCTTCAAGGTCTGGGAGCCGGAACTTCCATTGCTTTCCTGTGCTGTTGATGTTGGGTGGGATGAAACCAATGTGTTGGTAGATGAATGCGGCAAAACATTTAAGTCTGAAGAAGATTGCTTGTTTTCGGAAACGGATGGAACTTTCTTCAAGTGGCTTACATTTCTACGAATGACTTTCCCATTGTTCTTTATCTCAACTATGTTCCCATTTCTAGCTGTTACTTCATACTCAGTTGTATCGAAATTAGGTGTCAACTTATGTGCAAAAACTACGTTCTTCAAAACGACTTTATCCCCCACATCTATATTAGACTCCATCGCCCCTCTCCTTTTGTCGGATCGCATTTTTCCTTTATGCTTAAGTAAGCAGTTTTGATCTTTTTCGGCAGACTCAACTGGGATATCCTTTAAATCATCAATACTTGGTATTTTATCTCTTATTATCCGATTAAACATGAGCTTAGTTGGGGCCTCACCAGTTATGCTATGAGGTGTCACGTTATACATATGGACAAATTTTTGCAGTTCTTCCAACAGGTTGAGGCCATTCATATGAGCTATCTTCAATCGTTTAACAATAGATTTGTTTATGTTTTCCACTTTACCATTAGCTTGAGGCCAATAAGCTGGGGTTAATATCTGCTGAATACCATTTTCCTTGCAATATTGATCGAATTCCGAGCTTATATATTGCCGTCCATTATCAGTTCTTATACATTTCGGATAACCGAGTCTACAAAATATTTCCCTCATCGAATTAATTATGATTTGTGATGAGATAGTTCGAATAAGCTTAAGTTCCATATAACGTGAAAAATAATCTATAAAGGCCAAAATATATTGTCCATTTGGCAAAGGACCCAATAAGTCACTTGCTAATGTAAGCTACGGCCCTTCTGGAAACGGATGTCTATCCATTGGAGGTGGAGGAGTTGGTTGTGATACCAAAAGGCAATCCTTGCATGATTTTACATACTTCTCAGCTTCTCTATCGATGAGAGGCCACCACACTTTTGATCTTAACCTACGTTTCATTACAGACCCACCTGGATGTCCTTCATGAGATAGTTCTAAGACCTTACTTCGCAAAGCGGTGGGAATGACAATTTTACTGCCTCTTAATAAAATGTTGCCAAGATATGATAATTCATATCGAAAAGGGAAGAAACAGTTTGTTGTGGCATCAGTCCATGAATTTTTATTAAGGCACATTACTGCATCTACAATGTCTTCATCCATACAGCTTTTATCAGAAATTTCCGTAATTGATAACGCAGAAGGAGTGCTCATCGATACCACATGTAAAATATTCTGGTCACCTTTCCAGTCAAATGAACTAGGATTATTTACACGACATAATCTTGATAATGAGTCTGCTATATTTTCCTTCCCAGCTTTGTAAACAACTTTAAATTTAAATGCTTGAAGACGAAGTAACCATCGTTCAATGCGGGCTGGAGGCTTTGAGGTTGGCTTAAAAATAGCTTCCAATGGTTTGTGGTCAGTAACCAATTCAAATTCAAGGCCAGCCAAATAATAGTAATATTTTTCCACTGACCACCCTAGAGCCAGACTCTCTTTTTCAGTTTGAGAGTAGCGTTTTTCGACATCCGAAAGAGACTTACTGGCAAATGAAATTATCTGAGGATTATTCCCATCGAATTGTAGAAGTACAGCACCCAATGCCACAGGACTCGCATCAGCGATTAATCGAGTACTTTTTGTTGGATCAAAATAAGAAAGTTTTGGTATTTTGGCCAACAATTGTTTCAAATAATCAAAAGAATTTTTTATATCCGAAGTCCAGTTAAATTTCACATCAGTTTTCAAAAGTTTTCTCAATTGGTCTGTATGATTTGCCAGATCGGGTATAAACTTACCCACATATGTTACTAAACCCAGGAAACTACGAAGTTCCTCTTTATTCTTGGGATCTCTAAAACCCATGATTGTCTCCACTTTTTCTGGGTCAGCTTCGATGCCTTCATCAGAGAGAATATGCCCGAGAAATGTTAATTTGTTTGTTTTCCAAATACATTTGTCGTTATTTAACAACACGTTGTTTTCATGAAAAATTTTAAGAACTTCTTTGACCACTATGTCATGCTGCTCCTCAGTTTGCGCAAAAATTATGACATCATCAATGTAATTCATGGCGTTGGGGCATGGTGACAGCATTTCTTCCAAAAGTCTCTGAAAAATTTCAGGTGCTGAGTTTACTCCAAATAAAAGACGTTTATATCTAAATAATCCACGAGGCGTAATGAATGTGGTGATTTCTCTACTATCTTCATGAAGTTCAATTTGATGATAGGCATTCTTTAAGTCTAAGCGGGTAAAATACTTTGCTCCTTTGAGTTTCGTCATAAACGATTCAAACGTTGGAAGAGGATAATTTTCCCTTAAAATTGCTCTATTTGCCCTCCGCATATCAATACACATCCGGATATCGCCGTTTTCCTTAAAAGCCAAAACAATAGGAGATATCCAACGGCTTGGACCAGCTACGGGTTCAATAACATCAGCCTTAACACCGTCTTCCAATTTCAAAATAACCTTTTCCTCTAAAGCAACTGGTATACGGCGAACTGGTTGTTGTACAGGAGTAACGTTTGTATCAATAGCTAACTTTACAACAATATTTTTCCATTTCGGGAATGGTGCCAGCTCTTCAACTTTATTTACATTCCGTCCCAAGCGTAAAACATTCAGTTTTATAGCTGTGTCCTTTCCCAATAATGACTGTCTTCCATTTTCAATTACATAAAATGTAGCAATCTTTTCAGGCATGTGGCTAATATAAATGGGAGCTTCAAAAACACAGAGTACCCTTAGCAATTTGTCAGATGCATATGCACGAAAATTATTATTAGACTTTGATCTAATATTAAATAATGCAGACTTGTTCTCTTGTAATTTTACCCAATCTTCAGTGCTTAGTAAATTGAATTTAGATCCAGAATCAATGATCATAGAAATAGGTCGGCCTGCAATGTGACATAAAATAGTTTCATTTATTTCGTGATCACTTGAAATTTTAAAACATTTGTCCTCCATTTTATCTGTGCTGTTACTTGAATTATCAACATTGCGAATATCAGTTCTTTTGCGTTTTACGTCCCATTGCTTACCCGATGGGTAATGACGTTTAAAATTTGTCTTACATTTTCGAGCAAAATGTCCAAATCTATTACATTTATTACATTTTTGGTTCTTAGCTGGGCAGTTTAAACTTTTATCATCATGGTCTTTACGTCCACAGCGACCACACTCCACTGTAACATTAGCTTGGGAATTTTTATGCAAGTTAATTTTATTAACTGAATCCAAATTACTGGTTGGTTGCATAGATTGTGACTGCTTCTTAATCTGTTCATCGACCTGACACAGCTGTATGATTTCATCCAAATCGTACTCTTTTTCAAGCAGCTTTCGTTTTAACTCTAAAGGAGCCCATTCATCAATTATCTTATCGATTAAGCAAACATTCTCAATTTCACATTTTGTCGACCCAAAAATACATTTAGCCATTTGTTGACGCAATCTTAAAATAAATTGATTGAATGTTTCTCCTTCAATGACATTTATGCTACGAAATATGTGTCTTTCAAATACTGAATTTCGTTTCGGTGTAAAGTGGTTGTTCAACTTTTCAACCAAAATTTTAAAAACGTCATTATTCTTTTTCTCATCAAAATCTTCGATTGCACCAGGTATTGAATAGGCTACTTCTTGTAGTTGAGGTCCTCTAATATGTAATAATTTATTCCTCTTCTTTAGGCTCGAGGTTATTTCCTCAGCATTTTAAAAACGTCATTATTCTTTTTCTCATCAAAATCTTCGATTGCACCAGGTATTGAATAGGCTACTTCTTGTAGTTGAGGTCCTCCAATATGTAATAATTTATTCCTCTTCTTTAGGCTCGAGGTTATTTCCTCAGCATCAGTGTATATTTGAAAAGATCTCAGCCATTTTTCCCATTCTGATCTTATAAGTGGTTTTTCAATTGTAGCACAAAGAAACGGTTTCAAGTTTTCAGCCATATTTTATCAATTCTGGAATAAATTAAAACAATTTACAAATAAGCAAGTCAACTCAACATTTTAATGAACTTCATAAATCAAGCTTTATCGTTCTCATTCTTCATTTCATATGTATTAACTTCCTCTATTCCTTTTTTTTCTATGTTTGGCGTTAATCAGATATGTTATTCAAGCCAAACTGTCATTAGCATTTGCCATATTTTTCCCCTTTTATATGTACGCCATCCGGCCCTGGTTTTACCCAGATATTTCCCATGGCAAACTGCCTCTAGCATTTGCTAGCTAAATTTTGATATGGCAAACTGCCTCTAGCACTGGCTAGCTAATTCATAATACGGCCAACTGCCTCTAGCCTTTGCTAGATTACTATTTTACATGGCAAACTGCCCCTGCTTGGTTATAAATAACCAAATACTTCCAATTTCCTTCCTGGCCAAACTGCCCCTTGCTTCGCAAGATAATAATATAACGACTGATAAACAGTCCCTGCCCTATAGCAGCTAATTAAGCGCAATTCAAATGCACTTAGATATTTCATGTTCAAAAAAAAAAAACATCAACTTCATATTGCTACCATCAAATATGCATATATTTCAACAATAACAAAACACTTTACCTTTCCCACTTTAATGTTTATTTCGTAAATTACCGATTTTCCTCGTCGCCAATGTAACAACCCGATTCTTAATCTTCTTTAAATAAAATACACTTTATTACTATTAAAATATGTTCTTCAATTTTTATTTATATTCCACGTGTCGTAAATCCAAAAATTAAGTTAAATTAATTCAATCAGAAAATTGTCAAAACTACACATCATCGCCAAGCAAGCATCAACGCCGACGCCCAAGTGTTGGCGGCTTATGCCGGTCGCCACAGACATAATTTCACTAATAAAAACATTGTACAATGAAAGTTGTATAAATTTTAAAATCTTTACTAGGGGCCAGCAAAGTGGACCGGGTACAGCTAGTTTGTTATAAATAGTACAAAATTAATACAGATATTAATGAAACCGCAAAACCCAAGCGGAGAGTATTAAAGATTGTTTTAAACGTAAGCTACTTTTTTTTAGATTACCATGTCAATGAAACCTGATTACAAAAATATTTGGCAGCTTTTCCCTTGTAGAAAAAGTTATTTCACCTTTCATGTACTAAATTTGCAAAAGGAAAGATAATGATGTTATCACATGTTGACTTGATCTCACTACCTCTATTCTTTGGTTTTTAATGTACCGGCAAGAAATTGAACATTTAAACTTACAACAACTACTGCGCATATACAAAAGTAAATACAGTAAATTAAAACCAATACAAGTTAAACAACAAGTCCCATTTGGTAAAGTACAATAACATCATCATCATTATAAACGTTGTTAGTATCCATGGTATCCATATTGAAAACAAAATTTATCTTACAATCAAGTACGAGTAAAATCAAACTAAAACTCATCAAGAGTGATGAATTTTCTAGTCATCACTTCGGTGAACATATCGACAACTGAGAAATCTATGCGAAAGTCTATGTTTGTGTTTGTGTGTGCGTGTGGTTTTGGGCTTCTTAGTTCAACCATTAAACAACATGAGAACGAATTGGTTAAGAACAAGAATATTATGGTTTAAATCATAGTTATGCCAAATTGGTAAACAAAAATTAAACCTATTTACGTTGCAGTTATGGTACTATTTGTGTACAGAAGTGGGAAAAAGGTTTGCAGTTAACCAGAAATTTATAAAACTTTTAACTATATTTGCTGAAACTATTGAAAATTTATTTTTTGCTATAAATATACTCCAAGAACAAAAATTATGTGGGTAAAATAGAGATAAAATACACTCATGTCTCCATTTTGGTCTTTACTGCACTATCATTTAGCTATATATATAGTTCATGCGGAGATTTATTTAAGATTACAGTACAAATTACTGAACAATTATTCATTTGATTTGAAAAAAAAAATATATTTTCTGAAACTAGAGTTACTAAAAATTATAATTTTATATATAAGTACATATTGCTAAAAAGTATTTTTTTTAAAGTACTTTTTTTTAAAAAAGTTCCTTTTTAAAATGATAACTTTCTTCTTAAAGTAAATTTTCTTAGAAAGTTACCTTATCTCAAACAAGGATCTTTTATATAAAAAGTAAATTCTTTTAAAGTACTTTTTAAAAAAAGCACATTTTCCTGGTATATGGTATATTGCAACCCCATAAAGTATTCTTAATCCCTATAATAACTCGATTCCATATAATGTACGTACATGCGTCGCACAGTGGTCAATTTCGCGAGATAGCGGTCAAAACTCTATAACTTTTGACCGTATTGGTATTTTTTTACGCAATTTATTTTGTTCAATAGGAGGGACTTTAAGCTTCAATTTGCGACTGATAGGAACGTAAGTAATTTGGAGTTAAAAATGCATTTTAATTTTTTGTTGAGTTTCCATGTAAAAGTTGAATATTTTGACATTTTAAATCGTATTTTACAATCAATACTTATTTATTATTCCTAAACTTAATTTTGGTCAGAAAATGCCAACATTTGGCCCCTGACATTTATTTAGTCTCAATATTCACAGGGGCCAAAGGTTGGTTTTTTTGGAAGAAAGCTAATTCTTGCGAGGATTAAACTGAAAAATAACACTGAAATTCCCAACAATATCAATACCATTTGGATATATTATATACAGAACACAACATCGATAAAATTTCAAGTAAACTTTTAATATTGATTTGAAGTGCACATATATTTTATTTAAATGTATTAAGAAAAATTTATACTAAAATTAGAAACAAATTATAATCTTTAAATTAGTATTAATTAAACAATATTAGTAAAAATTTCTTCCAAATAGCTTTGATTTTCATTTTGCAGTAGTTGTTTAGCTTCTTCATCTAACTCTAATGAGGTTGATTTCCATTTTTGTCGAATACTGGACATATATGGGTCTGATGTGCACAACAAAATATTAATAAGATCTTCATTAGTACAATATCTGGAAATTTTTCTTGTATTGTGCTCGCGAAAGAATCTGTAGTCTTTGTTTCTTTTTTATTGGGCTTCTTCTGAGAGATCTCCAAATGGAAGCATATTGTGCTGAATTATTTGTTCCCCATGGAACAAAATTTTGTGAACTGTGGTTGGCATATGTCTCCAAGAATATTTTTGGTTATAAAGGGTTGCTGTCTCATTAGCATACTGACCAAATTTTTTTGCATCTATCTTTTTGCTACATGCTATAACTTGTAATATGATTTGGAATCGTCGTATTAAATCATAATCTACTCCAGTTATAGAAGCTGCAGTTACTGGATCGGAAAAAAATCTCCTTGCTGTGTTTCCATTATTAGAATTTCCTTCTCCTTGCTTTGGCTGGTCAATTATAAGGCTATCTCACGGTATTTTTCTTGAATATCTTTTTTTTTTTGCTTTCTTTTTTCCAAATTTTCTTTGTTGTTTCTCACTGTTTCGCCTAACGGGCCAAATTCC
This sequence comes from Cordilura impudica, assembly GCA_963682025.1. NCBI lineage: Eukaryota > Metazoa > Arthropoda > Insecta > Diptera > Scathophagidae > Cordilura > Cordilura impudica. The sequence goes on from OY821519.1 coordinate 6,705,438, forward strand.
AAATCGTATCCCAATTTAAGAATATGCTCCATAAAACGAATTCTAGCATGAAGAGGTGACATTCCAAATTCATATGCTTCATTAAAACTATCGTCTTGTGTTGTTGGTTGGCTCAATTGACTTGATGTTTTTTGGCATATGGTGCAGCTTGACGATGACTTTGTTTTGGTTAAAGCTTGTGCAACTTTTCCATCAATCATTGTGAGACACATTTTAAAATTTACTTCAATGTCTTGGTCATCAAATTTAAATGTTACTGGTTGAAGTTCTTTAATTTGATCATTTATTTTTCGAACTTCTTCATCTATGACATCTTGAGTCTCCTTTTTGTAAGCAAACTTTATTGGTCTACAAAATTTTGTTGACGAGGGAATTTCATTCTTCCATACATCTGTCTCTGCAGCTCTACTAGTTGACGGCTCTGAACAAATATAAGTTTTTGTTAAACGTAATGGAACGAAAGAAATCATGAATAAATTGACATCTGATGAATTTTCCGCATTACATTGTTTGTATTGTTTCTGGCCAGAGGACCCATCACATCCCCATTTAGAAATTAAAGTCATGCTGCAATTTTTAAACTTCTTTAAATAGTCAGCATCAAATGTCTTTAATAATCGTTCTGCAGTGTGTTCAAGAAGATCCTGAAATTTTATTTCTGCTGAACTTGAAGTTACACTAATAGCAGTTGGTGAAGGTAAGCAATCTTTTTTGGCAAAAACTATATCTCGATATGATGGAAAAATTCCACAATTTTTTTCATTGGTTCGCTTCCGCAATTCTGTATATTGGTTTTTAGTCATTTTCAAATCCAAAAATAGTGCAAATGCTTCTTCTGGAGTAAATTTATTTTCTTCAGTTGGTGTCGGCATACTTTCTAAAATCTTTTTTGTGCGTCTGGGGCTTGCTTCCACTATTTTTTCAATGATAGCAATTTTACCCTTTTTAGTTTTCGATGGTTGAATTTGATGCAGAAATGAATCCTTTATGATGCTACAAGAAACTTCTTCATTGATATGTTTAAGCTTGCATCTTCGTGATCTTTCACTACAATTATCAATTGGCTTTGCTGGTCGACCACCTTTTCCAGTTTCCGTGGTAGTTACTGATGGCTTTTTAAAAATAAGTTTATTTCTTAGCCATTCTTGGTTGCGTGAGTAAAACAATTTCTTGTTTCTGGAACATTGATTGTACCGTTTTCTTAAAGTATTTAAAAAGTTTTTTATTTTTAAGTTATGAATTTTAATTTCTTGTTTGTCGCATATTTTGAAGAATGGATTATTCATTATATGTAAAATAATGTCGTTTTCATCTTTCCGTTCAAAATATATATCAGATAGAACACTATAACTGAATTTAGCCATTGTTTAAACAACAATAAAGAATAAAAAACAAGTAAGAAAATTATAGTCGGTCTAGACCGACTATACGATACCCTATACCATGCGTTTAGAAACCCTATCTCTTAGGCCCAACTAACTGGACATAGAAAATAAGCAAAAACCAAATTTGAGTGGGATTTTTATTAATTTTTTTGGCTGCAGATATAAAAAAGTTAATATCGGATGCTATATCTATAAAGGGGCTAGGTCCAAAAATGGACCGATCCTGATCATGTTTGGTAAAGTCTCTTGTATTTTGCAAAAATATGTACAAACAAAATTTGAGAAGAATCAGTGCAATATTTTTGTTTTTTAATAGATTTCACTGTAGATCGGGAAGCAGCTCTATATGGGGTCAAAGAAATCATTTTTGGACTACTCATTAGTGGATGTAATGAACGCATACAAACCCAATTTGAGTAAGATTTATATGACAATTTGGATCTTATGGCAATTTATGTCGATTTCAAATGGGTAATTTGTATGGGGGCTAGGTCTGAACATGGACCGATTCTCACCAATTTCAATAGCGTTCATCACATGGCCGATAAAAGCTTATATACCAAATTTCATCAAAACATATTCATATTTGCGACCTGCAGTTTGATTACAAGCTTTACATGGACACACAGACGGACGGATGGACGGACGGACTGACATTGTTAAATCAACTCAGAAAGTGATTCTGATTCGATCGGTATAATTAAAGATGGGTCTAGGTCAAATATTTTTGGTTGTTACAAACAGCAGCACAAAGTCATTATACCCAAACCACATAGTGGTATAGGGTATAATGAATGCATGGATTAATATACTATTGCTCGAAGATTCAACATCATCTTTTTTACCTCTTTGAAACATAATATAACAGGTAGTTGGTTTTACCAGTTATTTCCATTGGTTTTAAATTTATTTGCAATTTTCACGTATTTAAGTTGTGTAATATTAGATGGCAATAAAATCTTTTTTACCTTTTCCAAATGAATTACCAGATACCACATAATTTGAGAGTTCTATTGTCATTTTTGTCAAAATTTTGATACACCCTTCTCTGTGGACTAGGTCCAAATATGGGCCAACTTCTCCTAATTTCAACAGAATTATTTTTTGGGTCAATAAGAACTCTTGTACCAAATTTCATCAAAATATATGCATAATAGCCACTTTCACATACAAATAACTTCTCAAAAAATATGACGTGCATTTGTACCGAATATCTTACCATGGGTCAGAAAAATTGCTGTAGCTCAAAAAGTGCAGTCCCGATGCATGGAAATGTATATATAGGAATGTAGGGGAGAGTTAGGACTACAAAATAGTAAATTTGTGTTTTGACTCAGCTTCACTCACAGGAGTTGTGCTCTATGAAGTAGGAAATTTCCGAGAAATTTGACCTTTTTAAAAAAACAAAATTTAAATTGTTCTGAAAACAGTAGAGCTTCAATTTTTCAATAAGTTAAGTTACAGCACAAAATTTATTTTGTCCAAAAATCTTGAAAAACCAAAAAGTTATGATCATTTAAACTTTAAAAATTAACTAAAAATATCATAAATTTACTAAATTCTGAAAAAGCCCATTTTTGAGCACCCTGTTCTCAGTGAAAGAGTTGAAATAGAGTTCTAATTTTTTGGCTCCCGAGGTTTACTACTGTCTACTTTCATATGAGTCTAATAACTTTAAAATCGGAGAACAAAAACCAAAAGGAGTTTTGGCCGCTATCTCAAAATATTGACCACAGTGCGTCGGTCTATCTGTCTTTTGAAATTACGGTCATTCAACAAAATGAACCATTTACCTGGGTAAAATTAAAACAATGTTGTTTGTCGTTAAAACGGGCATCACGGTGTCAAGATATGGTCTAAAATATGAAGATAACTCCAAAAATGCTGAAAAAATCTGTGTATTTGCTGAAAAAATTTGGTAGTAAGTTTAACAAATTGTTTACTTTTTCAAATATTTTGTTTATATTTATTACCAATACTCAAACCGAGGCGGACGAGGCACTCTTACTTGGCTTTTTTTTGGTTTTTTAGTAATCAATAATTTTTTATTCACAAAATTAAAGTTTCTGTTTTCATTGACCATCGCTAGTTTATGTTGTCATTGCTGTTTGTTGCTTCAATAATTTCAGAATGTTATAGGAAATATGAAACAGATAATGGGGTATATATTAAATATCTTGTTTCGATAACGATTCTAATTATTGAAAATTCTCAAAACCAAAATATAATGGTTATCTTTTAAATTTTTATTAAAAAAACATATTGTACATACTTATATACCTAAGTATGTTATATTGCAAAATATTTTATGATATTAAATATTAATTAATATCGATTTTATCATAAACCAATTTTATGCCATCATTTTATGTATCAATGTTTTAATATATAAATAATGTAATTCAAATAACTGTTAATCCATTAAATGGAGACATTAAAGATGAAAAACTTTAAGTAATTTAATATATTTAAATTTAATGATATTATTTCCTTTATTCAACATCCGAATTAAAAGCTATTAAAATGTATTATAACTGCATAGAGAATGTGTGAATGTTGTAATAAATATAAATTATTATGACATTTATTATTTGTACTTACTGCATGCGTACATGCAATCAGATTAGGTTGTTCCGAGTCAGAAGTTTTTCTTTAAACTGAACTGACCATATGCTTAATGAAACTTTTCTTTTTGCAGGACATGGTAATAAACAGTTGCAGATACGTATTATGCAGAGATAAAGACAAATATTTACCTTAACATAAATGTATTTTTGTTGGTTTATATACTTGAGAGTGTAACATTCATTTTGAAATTACCACTTCAGCTGGAATTATATTTAAATTAAGGTTTATTACATGCTCTTTAAATTTGTATGGTTCTCTTGAATTCGGGAAAAGATGGTCTGATGGTAAAACATTAGAAATTAGCTAAAAAAAAAAAAGATTCAGTGATTCCTTCGAATTAATAAGAGGTGATGTCTGAGATATTCATATCTTATACATAAAAATATTGTTTTGTATGTTTGTTTCTACGTTATTTTGTACATTTGGTAGTGGTTTACATTAGATTACACCACTGGACCGATCGTCTTGAAATTTTTACAGGAGGTAACTGCCTATCCGGAAGGAAAACTAGGCTATATTTTTTCAGATTTTTCAAGTGGGCGTGGCTCCTCCGATAAACAGTGAATTTTTAACATTTAATTTTAACATATAACATTCAAATTATTCTAATATGTATGTACATGTACATAATAAAATAATTTGAAGAGTTGTGAAAAAATGGGAGGGATACGGCCAATGGGCGTGACATTCATCCTACAAAGTAAATATTAACTGTCATATAGCTAGAGTACTGTAATAGATAAAGACATAGTGTGAGTTCATAAGTTATCAACATTAGTACCCGGATAAAAATGGGCGGATGGGCGGGATCAGATCAGTGGGCGTGGTACCCTCTATACAAAGTAAATATATAATGTCATATATGTGGATGTGGAGTACTGTAATTGTAAAAACCTTGGAACTTTGTCATATATAAGGCCTTAAAACCTTCTCTGAGTTCATGACTTACTAATGTAAATAGTCGGACAAAAAAAGGGCGCGATCGGACTAATGGGAATGTCACCCCCATGCGAGTACTATAATAGAAAAAGCCTTGGTACTTTATCTTTATTCATAAGTTATTAATATGAGTAGTTTCTCAAAAAATGGGCGTGATGGGACAAAAGGGCGTGGCACCTCCTATAAAAAAATCTCAAGTACTATGAAAATGACAGTCTTGAAACTTTTCAGAAGTACATTAATTACCAATGTGAGTAGTCGTGGAAAATATGGGCGGAATCGCAAAAATCAAAAGTGGGCAAAACCGAAAATCGGGAATAACAAAAATCACCGAAATCAAAAAACGTCAAAATCAAAAATCTCAAATAACAAAAATCGCGAAAATCAAAAACCGCAAAAAAAAGAAGAAAAATCGCTAAAGCCAAAAACCAGCAAAATCAAAAATCGCTTAAATCCAATTTCTTCAAAATCGTAAAAACCAAAGATCGACTAAATTGGATATGGCAAAAAACGAAAATTGCTAAGGCCAAAGATTGTCAACATCAAAAATCACCAAAATCAGTAATCGACAAAACTGAAAATCTCGAATAACAAAAATCGAAAAATTACAAAAATCGCTAAGATCAGAAAAGGCCAAGTTCAAAAATTCCAAAAATCAAAAATCGCCAAAATCAAAAATCGCAACAAACAAAAATTGCTAAAACGAAAAAACGGCAAAATTAGAAATCGCTAAAAATCAAAACTCGCAAAAATTGCAAAAACCAAAAATCGCCAACATCTAAAATCGCCAAAAAAAAAAATCTAAAATCAAAGATCGACAAAATTGGATATGGCAAAAAACAAAAATTGCTAAGACCAAAGATTGTCAACATCAAAAATCGCCAAAAAAAAAAAAAAAAATATCAAAAATCACCAAAATAAATAATCGCCAAAACAGAAAATCGCAATAACAAAAATCAAAAAACAAAAACGCCAAATTCAAAAATCGACAAAACCGAATATCGCGAGTCAAACATCGCTAAAATCAGAAAACACCAAAATCAAAAATCCCAAAAAAACAAAAATCGCCAAAATCAAAAAACGCAATAAACAAAAAAGCTAAAGCCAAAAATTGGCAAAATTAAAAATCGCTAAAAATTAAAAATCGCAAAAATCAAAAAACAAAAATCGCTAAAGCCAAAAATCGATAACATCAAAAATTCCCAAAAATCAAAAATCGCAAAATACAAAAATCGGCAATTTAAAAATCGCGAAAACCTAAAATCGCAAATAACAAAAATCCCCAAATTCAAAAATTGCCAAAGTCAAAAATAGCCATAATCTAAAATCGCAACAACAAAAATCGACAAAATCAAAAATCGCAAAATCGCAGAAAAGTAAATAAAATGGCTTTCTAAAAAATTTATTCCCAGTTTATATATTTGGGTTACGGTGGGTGTAGCGAAGCGCATCGGGTTACTGCTAGTCTTCTTATAAATTCGTGCCGCTGTTAAAAGTAGAAAATACAAAATCAGAATTGAAAATGATTATTGTCTCCTACTCAACTAAATATACATATACAAGTTTGTATAATAAAAAATTTTTGAAAAATGCACATTTCATATGGGAATGGATATAGTGAGTTGGTGTGTTCGAAAATATTTTTGCGGAAGAAAAAGTTAAGCTTAATCGGTGATTTTACTTGTCTAGTGGCCAAATTTAACAATTTAAAAAAATAACCATATTTTTGTGGGAGCCCCATTAACGGTAGAGATAAGGGGCAAATTTGTTTTGAGAAAATGTTGGAAATAAAAAACTTTCGGAGTTCGGTCACACATTTTATCTCCCCTAGGAGGGACCGCTATGCAATTAAGGGACATTTTCTCCTATATATTTTTAGTATGTAATATACATTTTATATGGAGCCCTATTCATCATAGGAGAGATAGGGTATATACATATGTACTACAAACTGTTGGGGTAGAAAACTAATGGGCGTCGTTCATACATTTAGCCTGTCTAGGGAAATCTTAGGAGCTTGTGCTTAAATGAACTCATATTAAGCTTAAGGAGAATGAGCGTACTATAGAGAAAAGTTCACCATTTGGTAGGTATTCGGAAAGTATATGTAAATTATGACGATTTTGAAATAGACCAAATTGTTTCACAATAAACGGATGATGACAGCACAGTTTTTTAATGTCTGAAATTATCTTAAATTTCTTTAAGAATTTCGAAGCATAAACAGTAAGAGTAGAAAGATTATCTGTAATAATTTGTTGTTTGATCAAGATATCAAATTTTAATTTTATTTGAAGAGAGTACTAACCTTTCAGACTGTATAATTTACAATTAACAAAATGTCATCTCTGGAAATGTAGATTACTTTTATAATATACTAAATGCAACCCGGTGTGCTTCGCTACACCCTCCCCTTCCACCCCCCCCCCCCCCCTTCCGAATCGTTATGAAAGGGCTCACGCAAAGTCCCAAGGCTCTCACTAATACAGTAATTCAAATATATCACATTTAATATTAAGTTTGTGTGGGGGTACCACGCGCATTTGTCCAATCCCGCCCATTTTTTTGTCTGACTACTCACGTTAATATTAGATGACCTGAGACAAATTTGCAAAACTTTCTCTATCATAATACTTAATATATATGATATTAAAAATTTACTTTGTATGGGAGGTGCCACGCCCACTAAAAATATTTAAAAAATTAAAGCCTTTAGCACTCCTATATCCGCAGTAAGACTATGTGAAAATTTCAGGAAGATCAGATGAGTAGTTACGGAGATTACCTCCTACAAACAAACAAACAAACAAACAAATATTACCTCTTTATTATGTTAGTATAGATTATTAGTATAGATGTTTTTTTTCAATGCTTGCTGATGCTGATAAACAATGTTTTTTGTTTTTTCATTCGGTACAACAATTATCAGATTTTTCGGCGTTCATACCCTGGAGCAAGGTACAGCTGCCCATGAGAATAAGATGGATTATCCATATTAGACATGGCAACACTTAACTATTGGCCTTGAACTTAGAATATCATTTGGCAATTTTTCTTTTTAGCGATTTTTGATTTTGCCCATTTTTGATTTTGAAGATTTTTGTTTTTGGGCGATTTTAATTTTTCGCGATTTTTGGGCTTGGCGATTTTTGATTTTGGCGATATATTTTCCACGACAAGTCACATTGATAACTAATGAACTTGTCAAAGACTATCGCTTTCGTAGTGCTTCATATTTTTTACATAGGAGGTGCCACGCCTACTAATCCGATCCCGCCCAATTTTTATTGGACCACTCACATTAATAACTGATGGACTCATGCAAAATATCGAGTCTTTCCCTTTTATAGTACACCAGTTATATGATATTAGATATCTACTTTGCATGGGCAGTGCTACGCTCACTGCTCCGACCACGCCTATTTTTTTGTTCGACTAATCACACAAAGAACCGATGGGCTCACGCAAAGCCACAAAGCTCGCTCTTTTGCAGTACTCCAGATATATGAGATTAAATAGTTACTTTGCATGGGGAGTGCCACGCCCATTGGTGTGAACTCGCCAATTTTTTGTTCGTCTACTCATACTAAGATCTGATAGGCTCGTACAAAGTATCGAAGCTTCCTTTTTAGCACACCAGTTATATGATATCATACATTTACTTTGTATGGGCGGTGCCACGCCCACTGCTTCGATCATGCCCATTTATTGTCTAACTAATCAAATGAATAACTTATGGGCTCACACAAAGTCCCAAGACTCTCACTATTACAGTACTCCAGATAAATGTCATTTTATATTTACTTTGTGTTGCAGGTGCCACGCCTATTGGTCCGATACTGCCCATTTTGCATCTGACTACTCACATTAATAATAGGTGACATCAGAAAAGTTTGAAAAGCTCTCTCTATCACATTACTCGAGATATATAATATTGAACAATTACTTGTTCACTTATCCACTTATCCGATCCCGCCCATTTCCGGCGTAGCTACTAATATTAACAATAGGTGATCTCACACAAATTTGCAAAGCTCTCCCTATCATAATACTCAATATATGTATATGATATTAAAAACTTACTTTGTGTGGGAGGTGCCACGCCCACTAAAAATATTTAAAAAATTATAGCCTATAGCACTTCCCATATTCGCAGTAAGAATCTCTGAAAATTTCAGGAATATCAGCTTGGTAGTTACGGAGATTACCTCCTACAAACAAACAAACAGACAAACAAACACACATTACCTCTTTATAATATTAGTATAGATTAGTATAGATTATTTAAATGGAGTATTTAAGAAAAAAATTATTTGACTTTGTTACTATTACGAGAAAAAAATGAGGTGATGGACAATTAATTTTGGCGCGTGATTAACAAATACATTGGCTTTTTTAGCCCATATGTTCACTTTTTTTGGCGCAAATGGTGAGATTATGGAAAGCAAATATAAGTACGGTTTACAGATATTATATATCTTTATCGAACGGTGTAAAAACGCTTTCCTTCAACATCTTTCATAAAGAAAAAAAAAAAAAAAAAAATATTAGGTTTCACAAAAAAAAAGTTGGATGAAGCCAGCACTCCTACAGTGTCTTTAATAAATTTGGTCAGTATCGATCCATTTTTCAACCTAGTCCCCAGATAAATGTTACATTAACTAAAATATGATACATGTTTATTTTCTATATCCAATTAGTTGTACCTAAAAGGTAGGTTCTCTAAACGCATGGTGTAAGGTATCGATTAGTCGGTTTATACCGACTATAATTTTCACAACGGCTTTTTATTTTTTTTGTAAACATGATAACAATTTATCATTATAAAAAGTTTCACAGGTATTGAAAAAGCTTGACAATTCATATATTAAAGATTGACTTATAACACAAATAGACTTACCTATATTTTTATTTAAAAATTATAGAATTTTAAAACGCTTAAATCATATCATTGTAATATGAAACATAATTATGACTAAAATAAGTTAAAAGCAGAAATAATATTTGAATTTATTAGCGTTACACTTGTGGCCCCACCACAATAACTGGTAAAGTCTTTAAATTTCAAATCAATCTTATAATTCTTGTTAATTTACAAATAAATATAAGTATATGTCTCGTACTTAATATTCTCTAACTCTTTCCACAATTCCAACATAATGTACTTTTGAACAATAAAGTTGCTAGCTACACATTTCTATAAAACCACAAATTGCCACATTAACAGTTGATACTGCAGACATTTGCTAATGCGTTAATCAGAGATTTTGTAGCCACATACAAGATTTCTGAAATAAACCATATGGTGGTGATTTCTAATCACTGACGCTACCGCCTGCTGCAAATATTGCTGAAATTGCAATTTAAGTCAATTTTACAATATTGCTTAGTTAAGCGAGAAAATTTATTTGAACATTTGCGCCAAAAGTATTCGTTTAGCTTAAAAACAGAAAAAAACTGAGAAAAAAAATTTTTTTAAGAAATTGCCTGCAAACATTTTTATTTAGTTTGACTATACTTTTCAAATATTGTTGACCTCAAAAATATCATTCATGGAGAAGAAATTTGGAAGACTCGAACACTAACATTCAAACGAATCGTTAGAGAGCAAACAAATCAAATAAAAAGAAATAACTACGGAAAATTTAATTTAGAGGTTCTATTTAATAATAAATTTAGAAAATTTTAAGTGAACTGCATAACATTTATAATTGTAAAATATCATGTTCATTAATTTTTTTTGGATTTTGATTGTATGATATAAACAAAAACCCAAAAACCTTTCATACAAAATTGCAGTTGCCATCTTTAAACTTTGTTCACAATAATTTTATTTCAATTTTCTATAGTTTGTAAAAAAAAAACTAAAATACTGTAATTCAAGCATTAGTACCTCAGCAACAAAAGACAAACTTATCCGAAAGTATAATAACATACATATATAAAGAAAAATATAAGGAAAATTAAAACTAAATTATTTTTCGATTCAATTGAATCTATAAACATCTGTGATTAGGTCTTCTAACAAAATTTACTTTCTTTACTTAGACTAACCCTGAAAAACTATTTGGTCATTTTCCATGATTACTGTGTATTCGAAAAATAAAACTAAATATCTTAGTACACTTATATTTGGTTAACCCTCTGAAGAACGAGTGAAATTTGTATTCACTTAAAATAACTTAAGTTCATTTACAGCTTTTCATGATAGAGTTCCACAAAATTAAAAATAAAAAAAGCTTTTAAAAAGGTACAAGTCTTCTAGCTGAATACGGAAAAGTTTCTATCTGCCGAGTAGAACACAATGTTCTTAACACGTCATTGTATAATAATTTCACAATAAAAATTAAAATAATTTCAACCAAAATCCAAAATCGTTTAACCAATTTGTAAATTTCGCATTTATTGAATCTAGCAGATTCCAGCCCTCGAAATTCGAGTTAAATTCTAGGAAATTTTATTTTTTCATTAAATAAAGACCCTAAAAGTATGCTAATCAATTATAGCCAATTCAGAAATCAACACAAAAAACAAACTCATTTCTATTACAAACACATTAACAAATTTAATAAACACACACATAGCATTGTATAATTTTATGTATGTGTTAGTAGCAACTTTAAATCAATTTACTCAAAATAAAGGAAAAAATTTAAAAATCTGTAAATCTGCAGAACAGCTAAAAGGAAATACCTTTCAAATAAAATAGAGTTGGTGAATACCGGGATAAAACGGAAGAACAAAACATCGTTCACAAGAAATCGCCTAGCCTATTAATGTTAAAGATTTTCTTTGGAGGTTTAGAATAGAAATTAATTATTCGACCTGATGCACTTGGTTTTTGATACCAATTTACTTTTAGATTATTTTTATATCTTATGACAATTGTATCTAGATATGGTAACGCAAAATAACGTTCATATTCAATGGTGTACTTAATGCTGGGGTGAAAACTATTAATGTTAGTCAAAATTTCTTCTATTTTATTACAGGTCGAATAAAATATTACATCTTTTAAGACATTTTTATTCTTGTAATTTTATATAACATTGGTATTTTTATAAATAGTGCGATGGGATTAAATCTATAGATTTAAATAAATAAATAAAGGAATATAAAAATAAGTTAAATAAAAATGCAATATGTAGGAAAATTTACACACTTGTAATGCTCCATATTATTGAAGTGCCAATAGAAAGGAGACTTAATTGCCAAAATGACACCGAAAAATGGTTCCAAATTTACAGAAACACAGATCAAAATAAACAAGCTATGAAAAACCATTGGACAGTACACTATAGTGGCAAAAGGTTTTTTTTAACAGATTATTTAATTTTTAAAAGTAATTATAAAAGAAAAATTTTGTTTGTGATTTAATATATATAACCATACAAATGTACAAATTTAAAAAATATATACACAGCATTGCATATTTCTTTATTTGAAGCTTACACATGTGTTTACATATATGTGCTAGTAGCGACTTTGAATGCATTTTACTCAAAAAAGAAAAACAAATATTTGTTTATCTCATCTTGCAAATCTGTAAATATGGGAACAGCTAAAAAGACATACCTTTCAAACATACCCCATTTAATCAAATTCGGTTGGTAACTACAATTTCTATATCGGTCACAAGAAGTCGCTTTGCTTATTAATATTTTTTTTGTCTTTATACCTATAAGACAAGTCGTATTTGGTAGAATGTTGTGAATAATTGTAAAAAAAAAAGCAATAACAAAGATTTTCCAACATTAATTCTTGTTAAAACGCATAGTCGGGAGTGCCCTTTGCGGCTGTGGAATACTGTCATCAAAGTAGCTATTGTGCTTTTATCTAGTAAATACATTTTAATTTAAATTAAAAACAAAAATAAGTTCGGATTACAAGCAATTACAAATTATAAAAAATCACTCAAACACTCACCTGTTGTTAAAAGAATCGCAGTTGTTGATATAAGTAGTTAATATATTAAAAACACTATTACGCCATCTAGTGGCAAGCAGTATAAACATAATATACTACACTTAACCCTACGTTACCAACTTAAAATATTAAGAACCTTTGAAAACTGAATAAAAATATAACTCTTAATAAATAAAATAAAAAAGAAAAGGAAAAGAAACAAATAGCAACACAACTTAAACTTAAACAACAATAATAAGATAAAATAATTAAAACAAATAATCATAATTACACACAAACCAATAATATTATAATCCAAACGTACCTAACAATCAAATATCAATATACCTCTTAAAAAATATGGAAACAAGAAGTCAGTCGTCTGCCAAGAGAGCAAGAGAATCTAAACAACATTATAATCAAGACTCTGTGGTTGAGCATTCTGAAAATTATCCTAAAGTACCTCGTTTGTCTACTGATAATAAAGCGTTCTTTCGTGGATTAATAAGAGAAAGTGAATACATTACATCTGAAGTCATAAAAAATTCTATAAAAGACAGCGAAGAAGAACATTTTGCTTTTATAAAAAACTAGGAGAGTGAAGATAGAATTCTATCCATTATTGAGAATAAGAAAGAGTAAATCAATTAGAATTAAAGAGCTCTGAAACTCTTCTTATGAAAAAAGAAATAATTGAATTAAAGAAAAAAATACTTAAACAACAAAACTCTGTAGTGGCTAGCGGTATATGGATTGCTGGTGTACCCTACTATGATAAAGAAAACTTATATACCATCTTTGATAAGATTTGTGATAGCCCCTAAATACCAACACCTCAAATTGAAAATATTTATAGACTTAAAAAAGAATACAAAGATGAAGTTATAGTGGCAAAGTTATATTCTCCATATGATAAAAACTTTTTATTAAAAACAATCTCTAAATATTGCCGTGATAATAAAGCAACTCTATGTCTAAGACAAGCAGGATTCGACAGTAATGAGCCGCTCTATTTAAATGAAAATTTAACACCACATAATCATCGCATATTTAAAAAAGCACAAAGCATGAGAAAATCCAAACAAATTAAATCAATCTTTACTTTACGTGGCTTCGTGTATGTGAAGAAAATCTAGGCAGATATATACTGATTGAGTTTCCCGAAGAACTAGATAATCTTTTTCGTGAATAACATTTTTTTACATTTACATACTATTTTATTTATATTTATTACATTTTTATTAAAAACATTTTAAAATTTAAAAATTCTTGTTTTTTATTTTATTTTCTAATATCAAAAAAAAAAAAAAGAAAAATGTTTTTACTTTTTAATTTACGATATTTCTTAAAATTTTAATTTATCTATTGTTGTTTCGAAAATAAGAAGTGACAAATCTTCTTATTACACTGATACATTTAACGCAGCAATTGACAGTAAAAAGACATGGAAACAGATACATGATATTTGTATAGGTAGATCAAATTCCAATGCTGACGTTGACTTGCTGTATAAAAACTTTGTTAATATTCCTCTTCCTTCCGTACAGTTTGACTTCTATGATCAAAACCCTCCTTTTAAACGCAATGAATAATCACATCTGCACATCTGCTTAATACTATCATTTCAACCAGCACTTATCCATCAGACTGGAAATACGCCAAAATTGCCCCGGTATCTAAATCAGATAATGATTTCTGTCCAATTGCAATTCTGCCTTACTTATCGAACACCTTGTGCACAAACAAATTTATCAATATGTTAATGATAACAACCTGCTGACTGATCGTCAATCTGGATTTAGGCCTCGACGTAGCTGTGTTACAGACTTATCTGATGTTGAGGCAAACTGGATGGTGGTGGATTATCGTTTCTGGTCTTATTAGACCATTCAAAAGCATTTGACACAGTGCACCATACAATTCTTTGCCACAAAATTAATGTCATCCTATCTGTCTAACAGATTTCAATCTGTTGCCAATGATGGATCCATTTCACGACCTTTGCTTGTCTCAAAAGGTGTCCCTTTGTCCTTGGTTCACTGTTATACTCTTTATATGTCAATCATCTTCCACTTCAATTAAACTTTTCGAATATTCAGATGTATGCTGATGATGTACAGTTGTATCTCAGTAGTTCTACGGATACCATTGCTTCTAAATTTCAAGAATTGAACTATGACCTACAGAAAATTTTTACTTGGGCTTCCGCGAATGGTTTGAGGCTGAATCCGAAGAAATCAAAGTGTATAATTATTTTGAAAAAGTCGATGATAAAAGAAAATGACATAAATATTTTTCTTGGCGGGGCAAAAATTGAATTGCTGATGCAAATAACAAATATCTTACATGGTCGAATCATATTAACCAATCATGTGAGAGAATACACAGCATGCTACGAAGTCTTTGGGCCCCTCAATACTTCACTCCACCTCGAGTAAGACTATTTTTGGCGAAAACATATCTATTGCCGACTCTATTATACGCATCTGAGCTTTTTATCGGATGTAACATGAAATATTATGGAAAGCTATGTACAACTTTCAGTAACATCATACGCTACATTTTCAGCCTTAGAAAATTTGATCATGTGTCCCAGTACTCATGTCGTGTATGGAATATCTGCTTTTGTAATTACCTTAACCGTTGTGTCAGCAGCTGTTGGGTTTTATCCACATCGACAGTAGATGTACCCGGGTACTTCATACGTTTTGTATGGCAGATAGTTGCTTTTGATATACAAATATTAACTACTACCTGGATTCTTGTAATTTTCTGTTTTTTTTTTTTTTTTATTTCTTGGAAATATTGTCTAGTTAACAAAACTTTTATCATAATTTGGGAAAAAAAAAATTTGGTACCTAAATAATCCATTTTTACCAAAAATGGGAATTGCCAAAATCCATAAAAATTTAACAATTTCCAAATTCTTTTTTAATCCTTGTAATTTGATCCCTTTTTACAAAGAAAAATAATTAACATTGAATTTTCATTCGCAAAATTCCGTTATATTTGAACTGAAAATCAACCGCTCTTGCTCATAGTGCTATTTTTAGTACCTGCGCAGAATAATTATAACTCATAAAATATTTGTTCAATGTAAACATATTTTTTTTTGGAATGTGTAGGAAAACACGTCTACTAACAGGAACAAAAGGGTATTTGGGAATATCTTGCCTACCTACCCTTGCACAACCAGTTTTGCAGGCAGAAACATGATTTTTTGCGCAGGTTTCGTTTTGAGTAGGTTTGTATGCATAAGTCAGTTTATGTGCGATTTTTGAAGTGTAAAGACCTAAAAATTTATTTTGTGCGGCAAATATATAAAAAGTGAAAATAAAATGGCAGATGGTGAGTGGCTAGCTCCGCGTCGATTGAATGCACTACCGTATGAGGAGCAGCGTGACTATATACGCACACTTGTTGAGGCTTCTGACTCCGAAGAGAGTGACCACGAACAAGCGGTAGATCAAGAAGACTTAGAAGGAAATATTGATGACATTGGTGGTGAATCATCTGACGCTGAACAAGTCCAGGAAATTCAGTATCACCTAGAGGACGAGAGGGATTCAGACGAGGAGTATGAAGAACCGCCACTTGAAACTGGTGATTATTATACGGCAAGAGATGGCAATGTATGGTCGTCAATACCACCAATACCTGGACGAATACGTGCGCACAACGTTCTAAGAAGTCGCAATCCTGGACCAGTGCCATCGACAAATGGCTTGACAATGGCAGAAACCTTCAATCTTATGATGTCAAATGAAATATGTGATGTTATTATTCGAGAATCAAATAGAAAGGCAAGGCAAACTTTTGATGCGTACAATCAGCAGCATCCAGATGCGGAACCACGAATATGGGTGCCTATAACTGAAGTAGAATTTCGTGCATATTTGGGTGTGCTTTTGATGGCTGGCGTATGTCATTCCGGTTATGTTCATACCACTGACCTGTGGAAAACAACTTCACATCCATTATTTCGTGCATCAATGAGCTTACGCAGATTTTGGGCAATCAGCCGCTTCATACGCTTTGATAACGGAAACACTCGGAATGCACGCAAACAAAATGATAAGGCAGCTGCAATTACAGACGTATTCCTGATGCTAAATGCCACTCTGCGCAAGTATTATATATGTGGCACAAACGTTACCGTAGATGAGCAATTATACCCATATCGTGGTGGAACTGGCTTCACACAGTACATTCCATCCAAACCATCCAAATATGGGATAAAAGTGTGGTGGGTCTGCGACGCCATTTCATCATATCCCGTGCAGGTAAATCAGTGTTCATACATTCATTTTATTATATCAACTTGTTGCAAATAAACTAAATGACTAATTCAAATTTCATTTTTCAATTTTTATTTTTTCAATACAGGGTCAAATTTATACTGGAATGGCAGCGTCCGGCGAACGTGAAAGAAACGTTGGTGAGCGTGTTGTGAAGGACTTAGTTGTCAACAATTTTGGTGGAAGTGGGCGAACAGTGGTATGCGACAATTTCTTTACAACATATAACTTAGCAAAAACTTTGATGGTGGACAACAGTTTGGCTTTGTTGGGCACTTGCAACAAAAGGCGTATGTTCGTGCCAGCATCATTTGCCAATCCTAAAGGACGTGAAGCAGAGTCTACGCTATTTGGATTCTGTAACAACATGACGATGTGCTCATACGTCCCAAAAAAAAATAAGGCTGTTGTGATGCTGTCTACTTGCCACGACACTACAGAAACTGCAGGTCCAAAACGGAAACCATTGCTCATACTTGATTATAACAAACATAAAGGCGGCGTGGATAATATGGATAAGTGCTTGACTGAATATTCAACCAAACGGCGCACAAATAGATGGCCTTTAGCATTTTTTTATAATATGCTTGACGTAGCTGCGTATGCTGCGTATGTTATATATATGGAAAACAACCCCCATCTAAAACCATCTACCAACCGCCGTAGGATATTTCTGCAGCAGCTCAGCGATCAGTTATGCAGACCACAAATCGATATAAGAGCGGACAATAGCCATATTACGCGCATATTTTCTACTAGACACGCTATGGAAGCATTATATGGTATGCCCTTGAAGATGAATGTTGGTGCACAAGAGGAAGAGGAACGTGACAGTTCTGGCCGCATAAAAAGAAAAGGAAACTGCTATATTTGCATTGCAAAACGCCAAACGAGAAAAGTATGTGCAATTTGTAATAAGCCTGTGTGCGCAGAGCACTCGAAGGATCATCCACAATGCCTCAGATGCTGCTAAAATTCATAAAATATATTTTTTACTTTCATTATAATGATTTTCTATAAATAAATAAACAAATTTCCATAAAATAAACTAAATATTTCCATTTATTTCTATATATTTGTATGAATTTTCATAGAAGTACCTGGGTACATCAGCTGTTGACGCTAGGTCATTTTCTAGTAACTGGGTTATATTTTCCAAACGGTTGGTCCAATTGACCTGAAATTTCACACCAATATCAATTACATATTTCCAAGCTATGATACGAAGTTTCATCAAGATTGGACCAGCCGCTTGGAAGATATAGCAATATAAAGTGAACTTTGCCATTTATTTCTATATATTTGTATGAATTTTCATACAAGTACCCGGGTACACCAGCAGTCGACGCCATTCCACTAACTTGAATTTGGGCTGTATCGACTGAACTGCTGCTCCAATCTTGATGAAACTTTTCCACATGATGCAAAAGTGTATGGTTGAGGATATCATGAAATTTCAGGTCAATCGGACTAACCGTTTGGAAGATACAGGAAAATTAAAGTTGCAAATGTACCCGTGGGCTCTACGATCGACACAACGGTTAAGTTAAAAAATCTCATATTTCTACACAAGATTATTATGACTAGGGAACCAAATTATCTTTTTCAACGTTTACAGTTAGCAAGATCGGCTAGAGGAATCTCCATAATACAATTCCGACACCATGACCATGCTTCTGAGTGTCAATTCTTTATTTTAACTATTCGCCTCTGGAACCAACTACCTTGGAATATTCAACGCACTAGCACCGCAATACATTTTAGGAAATTATTGTTTCAACAGTTTTTGTAATTTTTTGTCTTAATTTTTAATAAATGCCGATATCTTGAAGTAATTTAATTCATCATAATATGTAGTATGTTTTTAATATTGTTTAAAAACTTTAAGATTTTGTTATATATGTAATAATATTTTAAGTAGAATTAATTTATTTATATACAATGTCTGTTTAACTTGTCTGATTCTAATACTGTAATTTATAAGATATTGTATCTTGTTGTATTAGAAATTCAAATTTAATAAACTAAACTAAACCAAACTAATTTTACAGATTTCAAGTTCAAAGAAAACAAGTCTACAAGGGTTAAAAAAATACATACTCGTATATAACATTTTGAATTGCATTTCACATTGAATAAAATATTGCACACAACTACACAACTTCACGAATTAGACATACTTATGTTATGGCTCCATTTTCTTTGTTGTTTCTCAACGAGGAAGAAAATCTGAAGAAAGTTTTCTAATAACCAAAGTAAATAGCAATGATTTTTCTAAAACTATAAGTTGAATGGCACAAACACAAGTCACAGTTCATATTACGTTCACGAGGCGTAGGCGAATTTCTGTTACCGTAAAAAGAAACTATTTTAATAATGAGCTTAGTAAAAGAAAACTTTAGAACTAATATCGCAGAAACTGAATCAATACAGATCAACAATATCACCGTAATGAAATTATAGATATGTTTAACATCTAACATATAAAAAGAGTCGACCGAATAGCCACTATATTTAACCATGAGTAATGAATTCCTCAGTTTGCTTTACAGCTTTTTTAGTTTGCATTTCCAAAGCAAATATATAGAAAAGTGATTTTCATAGAACATACATAATTATCATGGTATCGAAGTTTACAACAAACAAAAGGATAAACTCAGAAACCAATAGACGATAGAAGATAGTTTTAGTTATATAAGTCATTTTGTAGATGCTGAAAGAAAAATAAAATAAAGAAAATATTTTAAATTAGGTAATGGATCATTTTATTATTGAAGGAGAAAACAAAGTGTTTTTTAAAATGAATAGTTTGAAAAGAAATCAATGTGATGGAATGTTTTTGATTTCGAATTCTAATTGGAATTAAATTTCGCATAGAAAGTGATATATAGAAAAAAAATAGTACATTTATATATCGTCACTAAATTAATAAATTGTTACAAAATAAATTTACTGAAAATCGGATGTTTCAAATATTAACCAAATATTTCTATTGCTAATAAATCTGTTTTTCTAATGTTGCACAGTAATCAAATCAAAATGTTTGAATTAAAACTTATAATTGTCTTTATCTATTGCATTACTGATTTTTTTGTTTCTAGGCTATAACTATTAATATAAATTTTTGCTTAACATTCATTAAGAAAAATATCAAGCTGAATGATGAGTCATTAAGGGAACGGAAACAAAGGAACATCCTAACAAAAACTACAAAACAACAATTAAATACATATTTCTTAGGAAAAGAAAAGCACATAGTGATGGGAAAGCAATTTAGAATCTAGAAATTATTGCAAGAGATATAACTGGAGCAAAAAAAAAAAATAATATTTTTACTAAGTCTACATAAGTGAATGAATGTATAAATTAATATTTTTGCTCTAACTCCTTTCAAGAAAATACACAACCGCTTTAAGTATATTTAAATTGTTTATTGTTGCGAACCATAATGAAATATTTTGTACGAGTATCCGACTTATACCAAAAATATTTAACATAACTTTACATACATATGTATGTATGTATATATTTTTTGCTATGACATTCTTGTTTTGTATTTCACAAAAAAAAATATATAAACGAATTTTGACGTTACCCCTTACAATATTAATAATTTTAAGTTTCATACCACGAAGGCCAGTTAACGAGTCAAGGATTGAACTATAAAGATGACATAGGGATATAGATCGTATTATACTATACAACAGTCATTCTAAGGGGTGCGAAGTTCAAAGTCAGGCTGAAAGTACTAGGCCAGCATAGTAAAACTTGTATAGTAGATTGGGTCGTTTTATTTTTTTTTTCGAAAATTCTTTTGGAATAGTAAAATTTTTTTGTGAAATAATTAAAAATTATCGTGGCCAAAACATTTTTTGATTCTGTTGGGTTTAACATGCCGCGCGTTTCATTTAAAAGTTTGAAAAAATGCATTTAGGAATGAAAAATTTTCGTATGCAAGCACTTACATATGTATGGACAAATAAGTTTTATTCCTTTTTCTTAATAATTACATACATACATATCAATGCAAATACTTGCTATTAATTTCAAGTACACGAGATATGAAAAAAAAAAAACGATATAAATTGGCGACGAGCTAACGAAACACATCGGTACTTTTTGGACTACTTTGGTTTTATTGATGTCACGATACATTTCTCTGTCTCCAGCTATTTTAGTGTGAAATAAATATTGATAGTTTCGGTTGTAAATAATGGAAACAACAGCAGCTTGTGAAAAAAAATTTATATTTGCCCACTATTTGTTGAAGCAAAACATTTCACTAGCAACGAACTACCAGCTTTTTGAGATGTGATGAAATGCTATGAATTTCATAGATTTAATATAAAGCAGTCAAAACAAACGACGGATGAGCCGTTGATTTTGGAAATAAGTGAGGTAGTTGCGCTTGAAGTAGAGGAAATATGGGGCAAAAGCTTCAGTTCCTACAGTTAGCCATAAATGACTGCTTCAAATGATTAAAAATAACCATGAAAAGTGTAAGAAGTTTTTAAAGCTAAAAAGTGAGAACACAAAAGAAGAATTCTTACACCAAAGCAAACTTATTTTTGATATATGTTCTTGCAAATGCAAGCAAATTGAATCGTGTTGCTATCCAAAGGAGCGAAAAGAACCTCAACTAGAGCGTCAGTTTTTGATTGATCAACGCACTGAAAGAGAGGTGGTAATTGGCGGTATCGATACTAAGCAAACAGCAAAACTGCAAAAGGGGATAAGTAGAAGCTCAATTAAAAATACCATTGAATCAGCCGTTAATCAATCACTGAATGAGCAGGAGCAGTTTTCTTCTTTAGATGCATCAGCCGAAACAGAAAAGTCAAATAGATTCTTAGAAGAAATTAAGATTAAGCTTCCAAATGTTGACCTTACAAATGTGAAATCTCAAACAAAGTACAACAGTTTTTCCAACTTTGGCTCTAACCTGCGACCGTTATGGTGTCTCGGAGTGAGCTGCTTCAGCTGTATTACACGACATATCAGCAGATGTTGGTGTTGTAGATAAATCGAGACTTCGGCGGGCGTATGATAAAAATCGTGATGTGCTTTGAGTAATGAAGAGAACATTGATATTAATGTATTATATTTTGACGGGCGGAAGGTATTTTTATATTCGTGCATTTCATTATTTTATAAAAGTCTCCATAAATCTTCTTTTTATATTTTAATTGTAACAATAGGACAAAATCCTGAAGATAGTAGAAATGGGGCAAAAATTACGGTTCTCAACGAACCTGGCTTGCGTTACCTTGGTTATTCTTCTCCAGCTGTAGGAACTGCTAAAAGTATAGAAGAATCCATATAAGATCTACTTCTAAAAAAATAAACATTCGTCTTAACAATTTGAAGGCCATTGGATGTGATGGTACTGTGGTAAATACAGGAAAAGATAATGACGTGATTAGGCTGTTTGAAAAAATCTTCAGCGCCCACTGCAGTGGATTATTTGTATATTTTATTTGAATTAATTGCCTCTTAGGCACCTGTTCAATAAACTAGATGGTTCTACAATTGGAACTGCTTCTTCCATTGGCCCCATCGGGAAATTGATAGAAAACTGTGAAAAACTACCAGTTATATCTTATAAAATAATACAAAATGAACTTCCAGATCATCAATCAGAAAACATCAGCACTGATCAAAAATATCTATATGAAATGACAAACGCTATAATAAACGGAAATTGTCCTGAAGATTTAGCATTAAGAGCTCCAGGAAAGTTGTCAAATACACGATGGCTGATAAAGGCGAATAGAATATTGCGTCTTTATGTAGCAACACAAAACCAGCCAGAAAACTTGATGATATTGGCAGAATTTGTGATTAAAGTATACGCTCCAATCTGGTTTGATATAAGAACGCATTCAAAATTAATTCATGGCTCCAAAAACTTTTGGAAACTAACTAAATACTCTCGATATCTTCCGATCCAATTAAAAACAATTGTTGGCCCAGTAATTCAACGTAACGCATTCTTTGCACACACAGAAAACGTTCTTTTAGCGATGTTATGCGACGATGAAAAAAAGTGAGAGTAATCGCAGTCGAAAGGATTATTAAAGCAAGTAGTTCTACAGATAAAAGCAAGAATCTGCGTATGTTTACTATGCCTAAGATTAATTTCGATGCAGAAAATTATTATGACATCATTGCTTGGGAGGACCTGTTCTTCGACAAATTGTAAATGAAGAATTACACACGTTTATTCAAAGTCTGGAGAAAAAGGCGCCATATTTTATAGAACTGTCAAACTGGTGACGGAATTTTTTTCAACGTTATGTGAGAAAGAATAAAGAGATGGATCCATAAAAGCTACTTTAGCTTCAAGACAACTTATGCCAAAATTCGAAAGCAAAAGAGATTTTGTAGGAAAAATTTAAAAAAGATCTACATTCTCTAATATTTTATATGATAAAAACAATAAATTGAACACACACATATTTTTTTTTTTTTTAATTATTAGATCTTTTGTATGTTCTGCGCGGATTGATGATTACATTATATTCAAGTAAAAATTCACCAAATGGGTTTTTTCAATTAAATACAACTTTTTATTACTATTACAAGGGAAAATACGATAATTATTTTAACCCCATACAAATGCAACCCACCTTATTGTATAACTTTTTATATTTTTTTTGCTTACCTTGATGGTGAAATTCTTAGATTTTCAGCTATAATTCACGAATCGTAGATGATTTCTTATTTCATTATGCAGCAGGTGGCATTACCAAAACAAACTGGACTAATTTTATAATCTTTAAAAAAAAAAATAACTTTCTAGGGCCTACGATTATTATTTATTACACCGATCAACAAAAAAATCTTTCTTTTCTGTTCTAATGCATAAATTCTGATGATAGACACCGAAAACCACCTCAATACCAATTCGTAGATTTTTTTTTTTATTATTTATTATTACGTCTTTATTTACAATTTATCCAAGGATAATAAGCAAATTTGTTTAGTTATTGGTATAACACCGATATTAT
Organism: Cordilura impudica; assembly: GCA_963682025.1. Taxonomy (NCBI): domain Eukaryota; kingdom Metazoa; phylum Arthropoda; class Insecta; order Diptera; family Scathophagidae; genus Cordilura; species Cordilura impudica. The sequence continues at coordinate 6,729,603 of OY821519.1, forward strand.
GTATCTCCAGTGAGATACATAAGAATATTATTATTACAATCTTATATATATTTACGCTGATCCCTGACTCACTGACTGACTGACTGATTCTGTAATGCTGAAATAATACACACACATAGCACTCCCTACAAAGCTATGAGAAATACACAAACAAAATTTAATCTTTCTCATTTTATACAAACACACACACAATTTTCTCTCTTCTTTGTGCTCAGTGCTGCTAATAAAATCTTCTGAAAATCTAGAATTTTGGAAACTAAATCGCCAAAATTGTCATTTTTAAAACAAGAAATTGTCAAAAAAAATTTTACCGCTTATAAAACTCGAAAAAATATTAAAAAAGGAAGCAATAAAATTTATTTATATCATTCATATTACGAATATTATTACAGCATTGGTTATTTCTACATATAAAAATGTATTAGTGGTGAAATTTCAACGGAAAAAATTTAACACAGCAATCAACTAAATAATTTTATTTGGCCAGTTAAATGTATCGCCGTAATTCAAACTTAAATCTTAAATAGAGGTGCTATTCAAGGTATTTCCGTTTTGAAACGACTTGACCCAGAATTAAATTAATACATATTTTGTAATTTCCATTTACACTGAACAAAAACTATCAAATTTCGATAAACAACCCATTAATTGTTAACCCTTGAAATCGAAATTTTTATACTACTGAAAATTTTAAATCTTCAATCATCATTTTAACAAATTTAACAAATCATTTTAACAAATTGAAAAATCGTCGAAATTACAATAAGTTGTCTAAATTGGCAACACTGCTAACGACAATAGCACTACATATGCAGATTTCATGTTACATATGGAATAAATTGAGCCCAAAAAATGCATCAAAAAAAACTAATATCTATTCAAATTCTTCTTTAAATTCCCATTGTTGGTCAATGAGAAAATTCTGCAAAAAAAAGGAAAGGATGAAATTTTAAACATTTTTATTTTTCTCATTTAACGTCGTCCGATATGCATACATACTTCTTTTATCAAACTAAACTTATCCGTTTGTCTGTTTTGTTTTTCATCTCAAAATTGTTTTGTATTGTTAAGAGTGCTTTCGCTCAGGTTCTCTGATGGCCAGCACTTACCAAAGAGTATGCTTTTTTGATAAATATTTGAGAAAAAAGAGATCTTCAATGTGGATTTTGTTGTTGTCCAACGTATGATTTCGTTATAGCTCTGTATTGAAAAGCCCTTGAAAAATAGTGCAATATTGAGTTTAAAATTTAAATTATTGTAACTTTGCATAATTAAATTGCATTGTAATTTTAGAGAGAGGTGGGAAAATAATTTTTTTTTCACTCATAATATTAATTTTTGCATAATTTGCTTAAAAAAAAAATTTAGACAAACATAAATTACGTAAATGGGTATATTTAAGATTTTAATTTTAATAATTAATTGAAATAATCATGGAAGAATTAAAGGCAATTTTTTTTAAGTAAAACTAATACGCGCTTCTTTTTTCTTTTTTGGATTTATAGATAACTTTGCAAAAAATGTAGTTCTCTTTTTTCAGTTTCAGTATGATAATATATGAAATATTTTTTCTTTTTTGCGTAGGTGTATTGGTGTTTGTATTTCCTTAAGGGGTGGTAGGTTTTAAAACCTTTTTTTGCATTTCTCTTCCTGAATGCACAGCATATCGAGAGTGTTGTGTCAAAATTTTACGTAAATCAGAGCAATACTTAAGAAGATACAGCGTTTCCAGCGACCGGCCTCATACGGTATATAGTATATAAATCCGTTTTTAAAAAATTTTAAACCGATTTTCTCGCAAATAAATGTTCGAAGTCCGTGAACATCATAACTCAAAATCTTCTTGACCGATTCTTTTGAAATTTTTGACACTATGTCTACACATAAATCATAAGGTAACCACGAAGGTTTCTTTAATTCCATTTTCTTCCCCATTTTTTAACAAATTGTATAGCAAAAATCGTTTTTCACTTCAAAATTCTGCAAAAAAAAAAAAAAAATGAAAAACTCTTCGTCACTACTTCAGGAAACATGTCACCTTTTGAACGCATTTCGATTTTTTTATTTCACATGGTCCGGTAACGAGTTATGATGGTCACCGCAACAACGCCTCCGGATATTGGCTGTGACGGACTTATTTATTAATTCAAAGATTCTTCAAATGTTATGATATAACGTGTATTCATGTCTTCAAAAAAGAATTATGCAAAATACGACTTTTATTAACTTTTAGTATTTTTTTGTTTTGTCCGAAAGGTTTAAAAACTTTTTTAGTTGAATAAGTTTATTTATTTTGATGCATCTTAAAAAGTTATAAAACATAAATTAAATTATTAAAAAGATACATATTTATAGTTTGTCTTATTAAAACTAAAATTATCGAGTTTCTATCAAAATAAAATATTTATTTTAAATCATATAATATTAAAAACTCATGTATAGAAGCAGAAAGTATAAAGCAAAGGTTGGCTACTGGCAAACTTTTGGGAAAATATTCATAAAAAGACCATTTCAAAACTTCATTTGAAAATCGGAGTTTTTGTTTTGTATTTTTTACAACTGTTTTTCGATTTTTTTTTTTAAGAAATTTTAAAAATATTAAAATTAATTTTTTAAACATACGTACATATATAAAATATAGGAAAATTCTGAAATGGAAAAAAAATTTGTTTGTTAAAGTCAAAATAAACGGGCGCTTAGGCGCCACACAATCCTCTAGTTCAGTGGTTCCCAAAGTTTACTGGATTCCGACCCATCTAACAAAAACTTAAAAATTTGCGACTCACCTATTGGCTGCTTTAGAAATAGAGGACATAAATACTGGTAATACCAGTTTGCAATATCAATGAGGAAAAAAAACTTAAATATATTAATATTTTTTTATTTAATACTAAAATATCCTACAAACAGTTTATTTCAATGGGAAGGATGTATTTGTTTTCTATTTTTTGTCATTATATTTTTAGCATCAATTTCAATATTAGTAACTTTTAGTCGCAGTGAGTTTGATACGTCCAATTTGTTTCGGTATTTAGTTTTTATATTGACCATAGCTGAAAATCCGGCCTCACATAGGTATGAGGTAGTAAAGGGAAGGAGGACTTTGATAGCTTCATCAAACAGGCAAGGATACTTCCCAGCAACCGAGATCCAGAATTTCGTTAATTGCTTGCGATTGAAAGTATTTTTCAGTGATGTATCTTCCGATAAATCAATGAGCTCTTCACTTGCTTTTGTCGACATATTAGTTGGTAGTTGGTCCTGAAATGGGTTACATATCCAATTCGACTTTTCGAGCTTTTTCATCTCTTCCCCGAAATAGGTGTCAAAGTTATTTCTTAACAATGATAAATGTGCGGCAATTGCAGAAAGTACGTTCATCTTTGGCTGCGCTTGGTTTTCTACAATATAGGTTTCAAGTGTTTCAAAACAATCATATTTACCGTTCTTAATACAACTCTCCCACAAAAGTAACTTTTTCATGAACGCTCGAATTTTATCGTGAACTGCAAAAATGTCAGATTCGTTTGAACCTTGCAGATACAAGTTAAGTTCGTTTAACTTGGAAAAAATATCCGCCAAATATGTTAACTTAAGCACGAATTCTGCGTCCTGTAGATGTTCAATATATTCGGTTTTTCCTTCTAAGTATATTGATACTTCATGCCGTAGTTCCACCAACCGTGTCAGTACCTTTCCCCTGGATAACCAACGTATCTCCGTATGGAGAAGAAGAGATGTATGAAGACTACCCATTTCTTCACACAACTTCTGAAACAAACGTGCTTGTAAGGGCCTTGTTTTGATGTAATTTACAATTTTTACAGCTGTATTTAGCACAGTTTTTAAATCATCGGGTAATGCTTTTGAAACCAGTGCTTCTCTGTGAAGACTACAATGAGTCCACAAAGCACAGGGACTTTTTTCAAGAACTCTTGTAACCACACTGCTATTTTTCCCGCACATAGCCCGCGCACCGTCAGTGCATATACCGACACAGTTCTTCCATTCCAACCCTTTTCCTTTTATATACGAATCAATTGAACTGAAAATTTCTTCGCTCGTTCCACGACTAATTGGCTTACAGAACAAGATATCTTCATGCACGTCGTTTTCCCATATATAACGCACAAAAACAAGTAGTTGAGACAGGCCTTGAACGTCGGTAGACTCATCTAGTTGTACAGTGTAGTATTTACTACCAACTACTCTTCGTAATATTTCATCTTCTGCCCACTCAGCCATTTCGTCAATTCGTCGTGCAACAGTGTTATTGGATAGAGGTATGCGTTCGATTTCTTTTACTTCTTTTTCGCCAAACATTGCTCCAACAGCATCTTTAATCGATGGTAAGACTAAGTCTTCGCCAATTGTATGAGGTTTTCCCGCTCTGGCAATTCTCAAGCTTATGAGGTACGAGGCATGTACAGCATTTTCATTAATATTAATGAAATGTGAAACAATATTTTTTGAAGATTTCATATCCAACAATTTTCTTTGAAAAAAGTCTACTTGCTTGTTTTTCAAATGAGAATGCTTAGTTTCTATATGACGCGTTAACTTACTTGGACGTAAACTTTCATTCGCTAAAATTTCGAAGCAAATCACGCATTGAGGACGCGGATCTAACGCGTCATGATTCCAAGTGAATCCTAATTTCAAATATTCTGAGTCATATTTTCGTACAACTTTCCGGCGCTTCGTTTCATGTGTTGAGGGAGCTTGAAAGTCAGATTCAGTGCCAATTTTGTGACGTAACAGAGCATCTTCTTGGGTTTCCTTACTTTGTTCGTCATTAACTGGCGGCGGCGATGAAGTTTTTGCTCCGCGTTTCAACCACTTGTCCATGATTATCTTCAAATGTTAATAATTGTTTTTAAAAAGGTTACAATGGTGCTCGGTAAATACTACATACGGTAAATAAATCGAAACCACACAAAAATAAAAGACGTCCGACTAGCAATCACGATTTATTATTTAAGTAGAAATTAGTACGACAATTTTCGTATTAGTAAGACAATTTATTAGTCAAGTAGAAATTTACACGTGTTCCGTCGCTCACAATCAAATGATTAATGATGTTTTGTCATTACTGAGTCTATCTATCAACCAAGATCACGTCACAAGTGTATACATTTTGTTTCTATGCAGCGAGTGGCATATGTTTTGTTGTTATTGCTATTTGTTTCTTTGTTTTACCGTTGCAGTTTGGTGTTTGTCAATTGGAATGTGATTCTGCGTAACAGAATGACCGTTTAAGTTTGTTGTTATGTCATATAGTGTGCGTTTCTGTGTAACAGACTGGCGGCTATAGGTTGTTGTTTGTCTTACTTTCCTAAGCTTTTACATACATACATATGTGTGTGTGTTCTTGCATTTCCTATGAATAAATGAATACAAGAGAATATTAGCAGACAAAATAAGGTGGCGTGAGTGTTGTTGGTGTCAGGGTGGGTATCGTAACTCGCTACTTACAAATAAGCAGGCTAATATTGCGCATTCAAAACTTGAGCTTTTTTGGAATGTTGGGGGGAGGAGATTTTAAAAACACAGAGGTAGTATTTGCGCTTTCGGTTGTGTGCAGCTAAACAAGGTTCTAATCCGTCCCACATTTCTGGGCCCACTCAATATTTTCTCGCGACCCACTGGTGGGTCGCGACCCATACTTTGGGAACTACTGCTCTAGTTTAATAATATTTAGTGTTATTTTCATTTATTTTTACATGTTGAATAATGATTAATTACGGAATGGTATATCCAGTATATGATTGCGTTTAAGCCTTTTGATCTCGCCTGTGCTATCTAATAAAAATATTGTTACTGGATTAACATGGTTGCTTATTCTCTGCAGGTATCTTTCACTTATAGTTCTTATTTCTTTATTTGATTGCCATATTTGTAATATACAATGGCGCGTTAGTGATAAGTCTTAATGTTTCTGATTGAAATCTTTCAAAAAATCCAAAATACTTTCGACCATATTAATATGTTTTTAACTTGAATACTTACTTTATGCATAAAGTTTAAATTACATTAGTTGCTTTCGTAACTACCAGCCTGGTATCAAAGAGAAAAACGACATATGAAATTTGAAGTGCCAACACTATGAAGGGACCCTAGTAATCATTTGCAGAATTGTTATTTTTATGTCATGAATCTATGTAAGCGTCGAGCTGATTCAAATTCTGAGAAGATTTTTAACCCTGACCTTCCTTCAACTTCGGCTCTAATAAGTAGCTCCGAAATTCAGATGTCACAAAGTTCAACAGAGTTCTGTGTATCGCTTACGAACACCTATGACAAAGATTTTATAATAAACTCGCAAAGTGTTGAACCGCATCTCACCAGTACTACAGAATTTAATGATTTGATACGAGATCTGAACCTGCTCAAGAATAAAGCAGAAGTTTTGGTTTCACGATTGAAATAGCGGAATTTACTTAAAAGTTATTGTGTTATATGGATAATATGGGGTGCCTACTCAGAAGAGCAAGGAGAGCGTTTTCACCAAGATGTAATGGATTTTGAACGACGCGAATTTCTGTAATCTCGACCGAATTTCTTTCCTTGAATGTGAATAGTTGAGATGTGCCAAAGATATTATTTTATATCTTTGCGTATATTAAAAATTTGCATTCTTTTTATTCCCCATAATTTAACTTTTATCATACCATTCTCTAACAATGATTTTACTTTTAATGTTTTCTATACTTGACACTAATATATAGAGACAAACGAAATCTAGGACCATAATATATACAAGTGCCTTGTTTAATTCTTAGTTTCATGTTTTTGCTACACTTCCACATCTAAGTCCATAAAGTGTTAAGTCTCTTTGGTACTAAAAGTAAGAAAATTATTTCCGTTTTTCCTGAAATGTGGTAAATTAAGTGCGAAATATAACTAAATGTTGACAAATTGTTGCACTTACCACCTAAACACAACTTGTGGTTACCACCCACTTCCTAACACCAACAGCAGCAACTTGAGCAGTCTAACATTTTATCATTTTTCTTCTCTTTAGCGCAAACATTAAATTAAAGCTATAATTTGGTGAGAAATGATATTGTTATAACATTTTATGGTCATTGCTTTAAAACTGAATTTTAGAACTAAGATTTCAAGTTTTATTCTTTTTTTTTTATTAAAAACTGTTATCAGTAAATTAAATGACTTAGCAATAAAAAGAGAAAAACATTATGATTTGTTTGCTTCAAATAAAAATCAAAATAAAAAACAATAAACAAATTAATAAATTTAATGATTTTGGTAAGCCGTGGTCCAGTAACATTTGTATCAATTTCAAAAGAATTCCAACGGGGTAAAATTAAAAACAATAAAAACTTGATTAAAAAATTTCTTAATGCCTCAAATTTTTAATCTAGAGACAATAATCCTTAACAAAAAATTATTGGAAAAACTATATCAATAAGTAGTTCGCAAACTTATTGCCAAGAAAAATGTTAATAGACATATCAGATATGCTAAAACCGAATACTATTCCAAACGGTTTAGCACTGCGATCAGTTCTCGACAGACTTGGAATACTATTCGTGAAAGAGGAATTGGCAATGCGAACAACAACATTGCTTGCCCAGTAGATGCAAATATGTTTAACAGAACGTTTACCAACGCACCTGTAATTAAAGCAAATTCCACTTTTTACAATTTTTCCTCAGACACCTTAGATACAGATAACGGGATAATCGGCGAACATTTTCAATTTTCTTGCATAACTCAAAATGACGCTATTTCAATGTGCTCTTTAATAAAATCAAATACAATGGGCAGCGATAACTTACACCCAAAATTTATAAGATTACTTCTACCCCTGATTTTGCCGTATGTTACTCATCTGTTTAATACTAATATAATGTCTTGTATGTACCCACTAAACTGGAAACATGCAAAAATTGCACCACTACCTAAGTCAAATGTAGAATTCAGACCTATAGCCATATTGTGTTTTCTATCGAAAGTCTTGGAAAAACTGTTGTATAAACAAATGATTTCATATGTCAACACACATAATTTGCTTTTCAGTACGCAATCTGGTTTTCGTCAGAGCCATAGCTGCGGTACGGCTCTTGTGGAAGTTAGTGAGAACATACCGCAAGGATTGGAAAATGGAAATATAAACTTTTTTGTGCTTCTAGACCATTCTAAGGCCTTCGAAAACTGAAACGCTTTTTTCAATCAGTATTTGTAAACGGTGTATGGTCAGATAGATTATACCTTACTAGGGGAGTGTCTCAGGGCTCTATTTTAGGTCCAATTTTATTTTCCTTATTCGCGAATGATTTGCCAAACAACTCTCCAATTGTAAGATACATTTATACGCAGACGACGTGCAACTCACTTTAAGTTGCCCAGTTCGGAATATTGCTTCAGGCATAACACTTCTAAATGACGACTAAAACATCTACATCTACCTTTGGGCTGATGCTAACGAACTCTGTTTGAATCCACAGAAATCTAAATGCATTGTTATACGAAAAAAAAGTTTAAATCCCACCATTTCTGAAGACATTGCTTTAAATGGCCAGAAAATTGAAATTGTTAATACGGCGAAAAATCTAGGGATAATTTTCAATATCAATTTGACTGATCATATAAATTCACTGGTTGTTCAAACTTATGCAGACTTACGAGCTGTCTGGTCCACACAGTATTTCGCCCCTTTAAGAATAAGGGCCTTACTTGCCAAAACGTATCTGCTTCCTTCCCCGTTGTATGGGTGTGAGCTATTTGGAAGCTGTGATGCAGTTAGTAATAGTAAACTAAATGTTTTGTTTAATAATGTTATAAGATATGTGCATGGATTGAGAATATTTGATCATGTTTCCTCTTTTTCCAGTAATTTTTACGGGGTCTCACTTGATATGCTGTTGAAAATTCGCACTCTTACATTTTTGCATAAAATAAAAAACAGACAAACACCCAAATATACTATATATTTTACAAATCCGTTTTTTCCAATCGCCAAGAAACCGAAATATTGTTATTCCAAGGCATCGATGCCTAGTAGCAATGCTAAAAGTTTCAAAACTTTTTTATTTGACTTTTTTAATAATCATTTTTTTTTATGAATATTGTTATATTATACTAAAAATGTTATGTTAATAATTATTTATATTGTAAAGTGTTTTCTCTGTAACGCAATACGTTCCTGCACTTTAAATATAAGACTCTATCTTGTTGTACAGGAAATGGAATTAAATAAATAAATAAATAAATGTATGAAGAATAAAAATTGCCAAGTTTTATTACGGCAAAAGAATAATAATTATCGCAAATAACATAAAATAGTTTAAGTTCGATAATTACACATCTTAGGCACATGAATTAATTTAACTCAATTTTATTTAATTATTTTTCCAATACAAAAATTTTACAATTCTATAATTAGAATAAAGGATTTTTACAATGTAGTTATGAATAAGTAAATAAATATACAGTACAAAAAAATCTAATTTAATAAAGAAAAATCAAAAAAATAAAAATAAAAGCAATGAAGCATAAACGGTTAATTTAATAACAAATAATTTTATTTAATATAAGATGTGGTGAAGGTAAATTTTAAGTTAACTTTTTAAGCAACATGCGGGCACGAAGGAGTGTGAAAATTGGCGTAATTATAGTTCATATGGAGCAGAAGCTGCGAATGATAAAATTTATGTTTAATCTATCTTAAAAATATATTAATTAAAACAAAATAAAATATTTATAATAATTCGTTACACACGGTTAATGCGAATGATTTTAATTATATGTCAGACGCTCTGTGTTGAATTGCGATTTGCTAAATTTGGTAAGCATATCTTTAGGCTCATTTAAATATTCTTTAATTAACAAACGACTGGTCAAATAAAATATTACATCTTTTATTCATAAATGTTTTATATACATATAGCTTAAAAAAACTTTGAAAGACAAAAATTTTATGAAAAAATAATATTTCCCAGAATTCGCACTCGAATTTTGGGTTATACAGTATAAATAAATATATAAAAAAAATTTTTTAAAGACAGTATATAAATATAAACGAAAGCTCAAAAGCAAATTACATCTATAATATCAGCAGGCTAGGCGATTTCTTGCTACCGATGTTTTTTCTTCCGTTTTATTTCAATTTTGACCAAACGTATATCATTTGAAAGGTATTTCTTCTTAGCTGTTCACCAGATTTACAGATTTTTAATTTCTTTTTCTCTATTTTGAGTAAATTGCATTTAAAGTTGCTACTAACACATACATAAAATTATACACTTGCTATGTGTGTGTTTATTAATATTGTTAATGTGTTTGTTAATGAGTTTGTTATCTTCATTCACAATAATAATAAACCAAAAAAGTATTGGTTTGTGAATTGGCTAAGTTGAGAAATAAAGTTGCCTAGAAATTGCGCTCGAATTTCGAGCGCTGGAATCTGTTAGTTTAATTAATTATGCATGAAATTGTAATAGTTCTTTCAGTCTTTCGTTACAAAAGGTCATAACTTTTGAACCAATAGTACATTTGAAATTTGTGGAAAAATCAATTTTGTGGGAAGTAAAATAAAATTTTTTTTAACTTTTTGATTTTTCAAAGGCTTTTTGATTTAAAGGCTTTATGATTTCTTTTTAAAGGCTTTTATAATTTAAATTTATTCCAGAAAAGGTGCAGAGGGTATATATAAGTTTGTCATTCCGTTTGTAATAGTTAGAAAAAAATTTTGGACCCAATAAAATATATATATCTGTGTCCGTCTGTCCGTCTGTGGAAATCATGATGACGACTTCACTCGGGCAGGTAGGATGCTCGTTGGCAAAAAAATGATTCATTAGCATCCTGAGAAGTTTGCTATTTAAAATCGTCCAAATCGGTTGATTAGGTCCCGAGGATTGAATGAGGAAGTAAAAAAGTCTTGAAAGACCTCAATAGGATAACTGGGATGAGTGTGGATGACTGACTAACATCATGAGAAGTTTTCTGTTTGAAAAATCATGAAAATCGATTTAACAGGTTCCGACATATCACTGAGGAAGTAAAAAAAAAAATTTTAAAATATTTGTTTCTGTATTGTTCTTGTTGTTTTTCTAAATGTTTTATTGTTGTCATATCTGGACTTGTTGTGTCTGTGATCTTTGTGGCAATAATATAATAAAAACTAACCCTCTGTACATCACTAAAAAAAATTTTACATAATTTTTGTCTTCGCCACGAGCCTGCCTGCAAAGTTTAAGATCGATAGGGTCACTGGAAAGGGGTTAAAAATAAATCCAAAATTTTGTTGACAAGCAGATAGGCAGACACAATGAGCTAATATAAGGGGAGTAAAAATTTACCAACATCTAAAGCAAATAATGCTAAACTACCTGCTGTTAATAAAAAAAAACAATGTAAATTTACCAAAAAAAAAAAGAATTTTATGTATGTATTTATTAAAAAACAAGCAAGAAAATTATAGTCGGTCTAGACCGACTCTACGATACCCTATACCATGTGTTTATAGACTCTATCTCTTAGGCCAAACTAACTGGACTTAGAAAATAAGCATAAACCAAATTTGAGTGGAATTTTTATTAATTTTTTTTGGCTGCAGATATGAAAAAGTTAATATCGGATGCTATATCTACATGGGCACTAGGCCTAAAATTGGACCGATGCTGACCATGTTTGGTACAGTCTCTTGTATTTTGTAAAAATATACACAAACAATATTTGAAAAGAATTAGTGCAATATTTTTGTTTTTTGATAGATTTAAGTGCAGATCGAGAAGCAGCTCTACATGAGGCCTATGAGTAAGGGTTGTCCAATAGGGATAATTTATGTACTACTCATTATCGGATGTAATAAACGCATACAAACCCAATTTGAGTAAGATCTGTATGATAATTTGGATCTTATGGCAATTTATGTCGATTTCATAGGGGTCATTTGTATGGGGGCTAGGTCTGAACATGGACCGATTTTCACCAATTTCAATAGCGTTCATCCATTGGCCGACTAAAGCTTAGATATCAAATTTCCTCAAAATAAACTCATATTGGCGACCTGCAGTTTGATTACAAGGTTTACATGGACACATAGACGGACGGACGGATGGACGGACACACGGACGGACATCGTTAAATTGAATCACATAGTAATTCTAATTCGATCGGTATAATAAAAGATGGGTCTAGGTCAAACATTTTTTGTAGTTACAAACAGCAGCACAAAGTCATTATACCCAAACCACATAGTGGTATAGGGTATAAAAACACAACAATAACTTTCGATGTTGTATTCTTTGTGTGTAATATTTACATATACATACATACATATATTAAATAATTAAATAAAAATATGTTGGAAATAAATCGTTATATTACACTGTGGAACAAATTCAGGTTAGCAAAAGTTAGGTCGATTCTGAAAGTGAGGGGTGAAAATAGAGGCTAAACTAGAAGACCCGTATCACGGCGAATTTTTTTTAATCGACCTTCGAACTTTGCAATCAAATGCCGATTTTCAGCATATTGTTTATGTGGTTTTTTGGCTATAACTCGTCAACTAATTGATATTTTTTCAATCTGTAAAAGCCAAATTATTGCTAGAGACCTGTGCAACAATTATAATTTTTTAAAAAAAATTGATTAAGAAAATTTTTGTGGTGCTTATGAAGCAAAATGTTGGAAATATTATTTTTTTTTTCATGCTTTTTGCAAATATTTTCCACAAAACTTATCCTTTTTTGCTTTCTGTTTGATTTATAATATGCTTCTCAGTTTCTTTAATAAACCTCATTTGAAAAGAAAATAATCGCTATACAAAACTTGCGTTTTCCAGCTTAATATTAATTTACTTCTCCTTTTTTATGTACCAATTTTTTTCAGTGTTGGTTTTGAAGAAACATTGAAATAGAAATTATAAAAATATGAAAAAAATATATTCTTTAAATGTTAGTTATGAAAAGTTTCAAGTAAAAAAATTAAATAAATTAAATTAATAATTTGGCCAGTTGCCGTTTAGCAGGCGGCTGTGAATCAACATAAATGCTCTCTCTAATATCTTGGTCATCGTCATCGTTATCAGAAAGGTCGATAATTTCGTCTAACAGATATGCTGGAATTTCGTCTTTGTCTTCTCTTCTTCCTCTTTTTCCTCGTCTTCCTCTTCTCCAAAGGTGTTTTTATACCACCAACAAATTTCAGCGAGTATTGCATCAGGAGATTTCTTTCCTCTGTACATGAAACGAAAATAGTTTTCAATCGTTAACATATTTAAATTGTGCACTCTGACAAAGATATTAGAAAAATCTAGGACATCAAAATATGCACACTCTATAGTTACCTTATTTCAAATGGAAGCGCAGTTTGGTGATAACGCTCGCCTTGCTCATCAGATTCAGTTGGCAACTGTTGAGCGAGTTGATAAAGATGCTGATGCAAGAGATGAATTTTGTACGACATATTAACCCCAATTTCATCGAAAGCTGCCAACATGTTTCCAACAGATTGCCTGTAATTATCTTTGCGTTCTTTACCCAAAAGTCCTTTAATGACTGCTTTCAATGCGAGCCATGCACTTAATTCTCGGTCTGTCAGAACTTGGTCAAAATCTTGACGACTCATTAGTTTGTGTACAACCCCTTCCTGAATTTTTGCATTACTTAGTCTTGGGAAAATGTCTTTTAAGCGGTTGAGTACTGCTGGTCTTTTTGCGATACATTTCAAAAAATTTTTAGCAATACCAAGTATAATGTGGAGCAACGGCAACAAAATTTTCATTTCAGGAACAAGACTTTCGTGTAGCCCATTGTCTTTAGGCCATTTCCGTCCAATGCGACTATTCCAGTTATGCTGTTTGTACTGGTTTCTCTTTTAATACCTTCTCCGTATCGTGAATCCCAATCGCACAAAGAGCACAGATATTTTGGACGGCCAGATGCTGTTAAGCCTGTAATCAATGAAACTATTTTGAGGTCGCAGCAAATGCGCCACTGGTGTTCGTTATATTTGACTACTTCCAGAATGTGTTTCAAATTATCGAAATTTTCACTAGTGTCAGTGCTATATGCAATCGGAACAGAAGGCATTCTATTTGTCTTGTGCAAAAGCATATTTTCTTTTCAAGTGAAATTTATTGAAGACACTGAGAAGCATATTAAAGAACAAGCAGAAAGCAAAAAAACATAGTTTTGTGGAAACTGCCTGCAGAAACTTTGACAAAAAGCAGTATAGTAATAGCGATGTGAAAAGTTTTCGAATAAATAAATGTTGTATAGGGATCTCGATGTTAAAAACGTACGCCGGGTTACAAAGAGTATCCCTTACAAGTTTTCCAGATAATGTACCTGAAAGCGGAGCAAATTACCTAAAAATGGTCTAGTTTTTGAACGCTTAAAGCGAGTCAACTATGAAGGGATTAATCTTCTGAACCAACAACCTGATTGTAATAGGAAGTACCATATTTAAAAGAGTTGGACAATTTCCTGTAGAATAGATATATTCAATATTTCTTAGGGGCACATGAAATTTTTGATATTTGCAACCTCACTTGTTCTACAGGCGCCACAGTGCGACGTTACCAAGAGCAGTATAACGAAAAATATGATGGGAGACTACAATTGGGTTTTAATACGAGAAAGTCCATTCCAACATAGGAAAATTACTAAAAATATTCATTTTTGAACTTGATATTATTTTAGTTTCTATTTCTAAGCTATTATTTGTCATTATTCTTGAATTAAAAGTCCACTAATTAGTGCACTAGGAGAGATGCATACGTTTGAGCAATATATTGAAGATAAAATCAAACATACGTCAGCATTAATACCCTACAATTAGTTTTAGCTGATGTTTGTAACTACCAAAAATATTCGAGTCACAGAGAATCAATTTCTGAGTACATTTAGCGATATCCGTCCGTTCATCTGTCCATTTAAAGCATGTAATCAAACTACAGTTGCAATTTAGAATATATTTTGATGAAACTTGAGCACAAACGTTACTGAAACTGATAAAAATCGGCACTTGTTCAGACCAACGTCCCCAGACGAATGACCCCTATGAGATTGACTTAAAATGCCATAAGATGCAGATTATCATAGAGTTAATACTTACAATATCGGCCTAGTACTTCGTCCTGAGTTGAAACTTCTCATCGCCCGAAAATGTTCCACAGATTGGGACATTTTGAAAATTACCATTAATAAGCATGTCAAAAGAAATTAACGGTTTCCATAATAAAAATATTCTTAATTAAAGTATTCTCCTTAAAGAAGAACTGAAAATTTAAACCTATGGCCTGGAATTTCTCAAACTAACCACGTTTTTAAATAAAACTATCCGCAGAATTTTAAGCAAACGCGTAAACTAAACAAAAAGAACATCTTGAAATTCACAGTTGTCACTGGTAACCACTCCTGTACAAATTCAAGTGCGCTTTCCAAAAATTGCTTATTCTACATTAAGGATAGAAACAAATTTACCATTGCTTAGTTCTGCAATAAATAAATAATATTGTCAACAACAAAAAAAAAGTTAATTTTGACGGTAGCTGCAGTGGTTGTTTAAATAATTAAAAAACCTACTTTGAACTTATGTACATCATATTTGGATTTACTGTCAAAGCCAAAAAAGTTTCAGATTTTAAATAATGAAATTTTTAATGAGATTCTTTATTTTGGATGCGAAAATGAATTGCCAAAATTTTTAATTATGGTTTTTTCTATGAACTTTATTAATTTTGGCAAATTGCACGTTTCTGTTAACAAGTTTATTAATTAGGCTAACCAGAATTTTCATTAAAACCAATAGATATGAACTTTATAAGTTTAACTGATGTCTGTAGAATATTAAAAATTAAAACAAGTAAGAAAATTATAGTCGGTCTATACCGATTATACAATATCCTATACCATGGTTTAGACACCCAATCTCTTCGGTCCAACTAATTGGATATAGAAAATAAGCAAAATCCAAATTTGAGTGGCATTGTTATTAATTTTTTTGGCTGCAGATACGAAAAAGTTCATATCAGATCCTATATATATATGGGGACTTCGTGGAAAAATGGACTGATTCTGACCATATTTGGTGAAGTCACTTATAATTTAAAAAAATATACACGAACCAAATTTGAGAAAAATCTGTGCAATATTTTTGCTTTTTGATAGATTTAAGTGAAGATCGGGAAGCAGCTCTATATGGGGCCTCTGACTAAGAATTGTCCTACAGGGATCATTTTTAGACTACTGATTAATGGATATAATAAACACATACAAACCCAATTTGATTGAGATCTGTATGATAATTTCGATCTTATGGCAATTTATGTCGATTTCATAGGGGACTAGGTCTGAACATGGCCAAATTTCACCAATTTCAATACCGGTCATCACATGACCAAGAGAAGTTTACGTTCCAAATTACATCAATATATATTCATATTTGCCACCTTTAGTTTGATTACAAAGTTTACATGGAAACACAGACGGACGGAAGGACAGACGGATGGACATCCTTAAATCAACTCAGAATGTGATTCTGAGTCGTTCGGTATAATAAAAGATGGGTCTAGGTCAAGTATTTTTGGTAGTTACAAACAGCAGCACAAGGTCATTATACTCAAACCACATAGTGATATAGGCTATAAAAACCACAAACTCAAATTCTCACAATATATTTTGATATCAATTCGAAATAGAGATTATCTAAATTTAAATTGTGAATTACAAACTGGTATCGAGAAATCAAAAATTTAGAGAAAAAGGATTATCAAACTTTGGTAAAACATCTGTGGGATTATTTCGGAGTCATTATCTTGAGGTTGAATATAGTAGGTCAGGTTTGGCATTCCAATGACGAATTTCTGATTTCATTCTTCTTCAGCAGAATTGGAGCTATGGCTCCAGTAAATAATTATTAATGTTAAAGAATGAATTAAAAAGAAATGGATTATGGCTTTCATTTCTGTATCACTGATTAATAGATATAACAAACACACACAAACACCACAGCGCAGCGTAATATGTGAGCGTAAGATCTTACGCGTAACATGCAAGCATTAAGATAAATCGGTGTAGCATGATTGTTTGGTGAAAAAATTATGATATGTAATAGCATTTTTGTCGTTGTTTTCTGCATTTTATTTATTACCAGATGTTTACACATCTCCCCTGTGATCGGACTCATATGATTTTTTTTATTGTAAAATTTGAACAGCCTTATAACTACAATCAATTATTGATTTCCAGCTCGATAGTAAAATCGAATAATAAGTTTTTTTTGCGACAATTTGTCGTATGTTAAAAAAAAATTATACCATTCTAAGCACTGAATAAAAAGTACTTCACTGAATACACAAAACACATATTCATTATTATAAGAAACCAACATTAATTTAATTAATGACGATCCAAATCTCCACTATAATCAAATTCCTTAAACAGTTTATATTTTGAATATTTGGATGATTGTTTTGCTGGATTGCATTACAATTTATTGTTGGCTTTTATTGCAAATATCAAAAACAAGCCAATAATATCAACAAAATGTAACTAAAAAATCTAAATAAAAAGTATTTCAACTTACTGCTTTTGTTAAATAAAAGCTGTAATTTTTTTCTTCTGTGGTTGTAGCAAAACAATTGTTAATGTTATAAATTTTCGTAGTTTTATATTCTGGAATTTACGGTTTTTGATGACAAACAGTTTAATACTAAAAAGCAAAATTCCTTTTATTCTCTCTTTAATAATTATATTTTAAAGTAATTGTTTTTGTACCCAAAACATGTTGTTTATGTGGATTTTGGTTACAAAATATTACAAGAGCAATTAGTTTTTTCGTTGCAGTTCATAACTGCGGTTTATGAGTTTTGGAACTATTGGAAAATTCATTTACGAAATACTGTAATTAATTTAGTATTTTAGTCTCAAGATAACTATTCGCAAAAGGCCAAGGTGACGAAACCTGATTATAATCATGTTCATTTGTTAGTTATAATATGTAATTATTTGTAGTGTATGGGAAGCTGCGCCATACGGTGACTTAAATTATTGACAATACAATCACAAAAACAGCGTACTCTTCACGCTATAATTTATTCCATATAAATAACGCATTGTCACTGCATTTAATACTAATATTAATCAAACATAAATAATAATAAAAAATAAACGAATGACAGTAAAAAGGAAGTGTTTAGAGATAAAATGAGGAAACGAATAGCGTTATAAATCCATTTTGAAAAATGAAAAAATAAAAAGGAAAAAAATTAAATATGAAAAATAAAAAATTAAAAATTAAGAATGAAAAATAAAAAATGAAAAACCAAAAATGAAAAATGAGAAAGAAAAAATGAAAAAAGGAAAATAAAAACATTAAAATTGAAAAATGAAAAATTAAAAAAAAAATAGAAGATTAAATATGAAAAATGAAAATTGAAAAATAAAAAATTAAAAATAAGAAATAAAAAATGAAAAATAAAAAATGAAAAATAGAAAATAAAAAATGAAAAAGAAAAAAAGAAAAAAATCAAAAATAAAAAATTAAAAATAAAAAATTAAAAATATAAAATTAAAAGTTAAAAATAAAAAATGAAAAATACAAAATTAAAAATATAAAATTAAAAGTTAAAAATAAAAAATGAAAAATACAAAATGAAAAATGAAAAATAAAAAACTAAAAATAAAAAATAAAAAATGAAATATGAAAAATGAAAAATAAGAAATGAAAAATAAAAAATGAAAAATAAAAATAAAAAATGAGAAATGAAAAATAAAACATCAAAAATGGAAAATGAAATATGAAAAATAAAAAATTAAATATAAAAAATTTAAAATGAAAAATTAAAGATAAAAAATGAAAATTAAAAATTAAAAATAAAAAATGAAAAATAAAAAATTAAAATTAAAAAATTAAATAAAAAAATAATTTATAAAAAATTAAAAATTAAAAATTAAAAACGAGAAATGAAAAATATAAAATGTAAAATGAAAAATAAAAAAATTAAAATTAAAATTAAAATTAAAATTAAAATTAAAATTAAAATTAAAATTAAAATTAAAATTAAAATTAAAATTAAAATTAAAATTAAAATTAAAATTAAAATTAAAATTAAAATTAAAATTAAAATTAAAATTAAAATTAAAATTAAAATTAAAATTAAAATTAAAATTAAAATTAAAATTAAAATTAAAATTAAAATTAAAATTAAAATTAAAATTAAAATTAAAATTAAAATTAAAATTAAAATTAAAATTAAAATTAAAATTAAAATTAAAATTAAAATTAAAATTAAAATTAAAATTAAAATTAAAATTAAAATTAAAATTAAAATTAAAATTAAAATTAAAATTAAAATTAAAATTAAAATTAAAATTAAAATTAAAATTAAAATTAAAATTAAAATTAAAATTAAAATTAAAATTAAAATTAAAATTAAAATTAAAATTAAAATTAAAATTAAAATTAAAATTAAAATTAAAATTAAAATTAAAATTAAAATTAAAATTAAAATTAAAATTAAAATTAAAATTAAAATTAAAATTAAAATTAAAATTAAAATTAAAATTAAAATTAAAATTAAAATTAAAATTAAAATTAAAATTAAAATTAAAATTAAAATTAAAATTAAAATTAAAATTAAAATTAAAATTAAAATTAAAATTAAAATTAAAATTAAAATTAAAATTAAAATTAAAATTAAAATTAAAATTAAAATTAAAATTAAAATTAAAATTAAAATTAAAATTAAAATTAAAATTAAAATTAAAATTAAAATTAAAATTAAAATTAAAATTAAAATTAAAATTAAAATTAAAATTAAAATTAAAATTAAAATTAAAATTAAAATTAAAATTAAAATTAAAATTAAAATTAAAATTAAAATTAAAATTAAAATTAAAATTAAAATTAAAATTAAAATTAAAATTAAAATTAAAATTAAAATTAAAATTAAAATTAAAATTAAAATTAAAATTAAAATTAAAATTAAAATTAAAATTAAAATTAAAATTAAAATTAAAATTAAAATTAAAATTAAAATTAAAATTAAAATTAAAATTAAAATTAAAATTAAAATTAAAATTAAAATTAAAATTAAAATTAAAATTAAAATTAAAATTAAAATTAAAATTAAAATTAAAATTAAAATTAAAATTAAAATTAAAATTAAAATTAAAATTAAAATTAAAATTAAAATTAAAATTAAAATTAAAATTAAATTAAAATTAAAATTAAAATTAAAATTAAAATTAAAATTAAAATTAAAATTAAAATTAAAATTAAAATTAAAATTAAAATTAAAATTAAAATTAAAATTAAAATTAAAATTAAAATTAAAATTAAAATTAAAATTAAAATTAAAATTAAAATTAAAATTAAAATTAAAATTAAAATTAAAATTAAAATTAAAATTAAAATTAAAATTAAAATTAAAATTAAAATTAAAATTAAAATTAAAATTAAAATTAAAATTAAAATTAAAATTAAAATTAAAATTAAAATTAAAATTAAAATTAAAATTAAAATTAAAATTAAAATTAAAATTAAAATTAAAATTAAAATTAAAATTAAAATTAAAATTAAAATTAAAATTAAAATTAAAATTAAAATTAAAATTAAAATTAAAATTAAAATTAAAATTAAAATTAAAATTAAAATTAAAATTAAAATTAAAATTAAAATTAAAATTAAAATTAAAATTAAAATTAAAATTAAAATTAAAATTAAAATTAAAATTAAAATTAAAATTAAAATTAAAATTAAAATTAAAATTAAAATTAAAATTAAAATTAAAATTAAAATTAAAATTAAAATTAAAATTAAAATTAAAATTAAAATTAAAATTAAAATTAAAATTAAAATTAAAATTAAAATTAAAATTAAAATTAAAATTAAAATTAAAATTAAAATTAAAATTAAAATTAAAATTAAAATTAAAATTAAAATTAAAATTAAAATTAAAATTAAAATTAAAATTAAAATTAAAATTAAAATTAAAATTAAAATTAAAATTAAAATTAAAATTAAAATTAAAATTAAAATTAAAATTAAAATTAAAATTAAAATTAAAATTAAAATTAAAATTAAAATTAAAATTAAAATTAAAATTAAAATTAAAATTAAAATTAAAATTAAAATTAAAATTAAAATTAAAATTAAAATTAAAATTAAAATTAAAATTAAAATTAAAATTAAAATTAAAATTAAAATTAAAATTAAAATTAAAATTAAAATTAAAATTAAAATTAAAATTAAAATTAAAATTAAAATTAAAATTAAAATTAAAATTAAAATTAAAATTAAAATTAAAATTAAAATTAAAATTAAAATTAAAATTAAAATTAAAATTAAAATTAAAATTAAAATTAAAATTAAAATTAAAATTAAAATTAAAATTAAAATTAAAATTAAAATTAAAATTAAAATTAAAATTAAAATTAAAAATAAAAATAAAAATTAAAAATTAAAAATTAAAAATTAAAAATTAAAAATTAAAAATTAAAAATTAAAAATTAAAAATTAAAAATTAAAAATTAAAAATTAAAAATTAAAAATTAAAAATTAAAAATTAAAAATTAAAAATTAAAAATTAAAAATTAAAAATTAAAAATTAAAAATTAAAAATTAAAAATTAAAAATTAAAAATTAAAAATTAAAAATTAAAAATTAAAAATTAAAAATTAAAAATTAAAAATTAAAAATTAAAAATTAAAAATTAAAAATTAAAAATTAAAAATTAAAAATTAAAAATTAAAAATTAAAAATTAAAAATTAAAAATTAAAAATTAAAAATTAAAAATTAAAAATTAAAAATTAAAAATTAAAAATTAAAAATTAAAAATTAAAAATTAAAAATTAAAAATTAAAAATTAAAAATTAAAAATTAAAAATTAAAAATTAAAAATTAAAAATTAAAAATTAAAAATTAAAAATTAAAAATTAAAAATTAAAAATTAAAAATTAAAAATTAAAAATTAAAAATTAAAAATTAAAAATTAAAAATTAAAAATTAAAAATTAAAAATTAAAAATTAAAAATTAAAAATTAAAAATTAAAAATTAAAAATTAAAAATTAAAAATTAAAAATTAAAAATTAAAAATTAAAAATTAAAAATTAAAAATTAAAAATTAAAAATTAAAAATTAAAAATTAAAAATTAAAAATTAAAAATTAAAAATTAAAAATTAAAAATTAAAAATTAAAAATTAAAAATTAAAAATTAAAAATTAAAAATTAAAAATTAAAAATTAAAAATTAAAAATTAAAAATTAAAAATTAAAAATTAAAAATTAAAAATTAAAAATTAAAAATTAAAAATTAAAAATTAAAAATTAAAAATTAAAAATTAAAAATTAAAAATTAAAAATTAAAAATTAAAAATTAAAAATTAAAAATTAAAAATTAAAAATTAAAAATTAAAAATTAAAAATTAAAAATTAAAAAGGAAAAATTAAAAGTTAACCAGTTGAAATAACAAATAATAATAAATATTTTTAAAGTTACAGAGCCCCTGCAATTGTTCTGTTTGATGCAAAATAAGTGTCATACAAAAATCTTTTATTACTAGACGTTTACACACATGATTTTTTTTTAATTGTTATTTTTATAGCTGTGATTAATAGGGTGAGAGCGGGTTGTATGAAAGAAAATGTTTACCCGAATTTTGAATTTTGTGCGGTTCGGATTATTATGATACTGGATCTAAAACTGTAGTGCGCAAAATTTGAGCCAAATCGGACAATGCTTTCTGACTAGCATTGAGTTCAAAATTCATATATGCATTTATATGTAAATATTATAAAAAAAATCATTTTTCACAAAAATTTCGATATTAATAATAGCGTTTCGATCAAATTAATTAATAAAACGTAATCCAGAGTAAATTATCTTTCTAACAAAACAACAAAATCTATTGACAGTTGAAAAACAGCCAAGTTATACAAAGTTTACCAGGCAATAAATGCGACACTTAAAGTCCAATCGTTGATTTCGGTGAATTTCTTAAACAAATTTTTTGAAAAAGTAAAATTGGAGATGTTGGAATAGCGCTAAAGATACGTACCGTTTTGACATTAATTTAGGACGGCATAACAATATATGAGATGCAATTTACTTTACACAAGATTATGTTGGAATCAGAAGAATGCAAAAATATCTCTTAAAAATTTCAATATTTCAAAATCTTTTTAAAAATGTGAGATCGATTTTCTTAATCAAGTGGTCTGCGGCGCATTTATTGCCTGGGGAACTTGATAAACATGGCTGTTTTCAACCGACAATAGATTTTGTTGTTTTGTTAGAAAGATAATTTACTCCAGATAACGGTTTATTAATTAACTTAATTAAAACGCAATTATTAATATAAAAATTTTTGTTAAAAATATTTTTTTTTTTTTTGACAATTTTTACATATAAATGCATATTTGAATTTTGAACTCAATGCGCGTCCAGAAAGCATTAGCAGATTTGGCTCAAATTTTGCGCACTAAAGTTTTAGATCCAGTGTCATAGTAATCCGATCTGCACGTTTTGAAATTCCAAAAAAAAAAAAAATGGCTGTCACCCTAGTGATTAATAGTTTAATTTTATACATAAACCTTGTAATAATTCAAATGCTCGAAGTGTAGAATTGTATAATTATGTGCAGAAGCAATTTTGTTTAAGATAATTTAGGTACTGTTTTATACGATGAACTGAAGGACGAGTAGATGTAAATTGATCATGAAATTTGTTATTTATTTATAATAAAGGGTATAGAGTAGGATGGCGCGCGATAGCGTTTTCTCGAATTTTAAAACAGTTTTAAAATCTATGCAAAAAGATGTAGAATACATGAGAAATTTAAGGCCGACTGTATTTTATCCTCTTGGTCGCAAGGGTCATAAGTGGTATAATTTAAAGCGTTCAAAATTTTAAATCATCTCAGTGTTTATACCCTATACCACTATGTAGTTTTGGTATAATGACTTTGTGCTGCTGTTTGTAACAACCAAAAATATTTGACCTAGACCCATCTTTAATTATACCGATCGAATCAGAATCACTTTCTGAGTTGATTTAACAATGTCCGTCCGTCCATCCGTCCGTCCGTCTGTGTGTCCATGTAAACCTTGTAATCAAATTACAGGTCGCAAATATGAATATATTTTGATGAAATTTGGTATATAAGCTTTTATGGGCTATGGGATCTATTGAAATTGGTGAGAATCGGTCCATGTTCAGACTTAGCCCCCATACAAATTACCCCTATGAAATCGACATAAATTGTCATAAGATCCAAATTGTCATATAGATCTTACTCAAATTGGGTTTATATGCGTTCATTACATCCATTAATGAGTAGTCCAAAAATGATCCCTTTGGCCCCATATAGAGCTTCTTCCCGATTTTCACTTAAATCTATTAAAAAACAAAAATATTGCACTGATTCTTCTCAAATTTTGTTTGTATATATTTTTGCAAAATACAAGAGGCTTTACCAAACATGATCAGGATCGCTCCATTTCTGGACCTAGTCCCTATATAGATATAGCATCCGATATGAACTTTTTCATATCTGCAGCCAAAAAAATTAATAAAAATCCCACTCAAATTTGGTTTTTGCTTATTTTCTATGTCCAGTTAGTTGGGCCTAAGAGATAGGGTTTCTAAACGCATGGTATAGGGTATCGTATAGCCGACTATAATTTTCGTACTTGTTTATATATGAAATATTTAATTGCAGTGATAATATCCTAAATAATTCGAGGACGCAATGGATACATATATTTCTATATTAAAAAATTTGCAATAATTTAATAGGATTTTTAAATTTTTTGATAACTCTTTGAATATTAAAACTGAAAAAAATTGAAGAAGGTAATTAGTTTAAGGTGCGTTAGCAATTTCTATAATTCGGTAAATTTTCTAGACACCAATATTTTTTATTTTGATTTATTATTTCTTTTTCTAATAGTTTTATTATTGTTACCAATTAAATAATCTAACGCATAAAACAAAGTTTTTATTAAAACTATTTATTTCCTTATGCATATGAGTTAAATCTCTCCGTGACAGTGCGTGACTGTGCGTGACTTTGCGTGACTTTGCGTGACTATTTTATAACTAATCTTCTTACCGTAGTGACAGGATCCCAACTTAAGCCAAAAATGTGGGGAATAAGCCCCGTTGTAACAAACCACTTTCTTATTTCACCGCAATTGCATATTGCTCGACATATCAGGAACCATTTTCGAAATTTTGTCTCTGTCAATTCTTCGATCATTACCACTATAAACCTTTTGACCCGGAAGCTGCGATAAATCTGCCACTGCAGACTTTTCGTTATCCATTATGCAGTAGCAGTAGTTTTTTTAATATGATTTCAATTTCCATGCTCTGCTTTTGACCTCTAAATTTTTCTACGAAGTACCTCTTTGGAGCATTTTGTACTTTGCATGTTTTCAGGCTTGCATTGGCTTTAACTTCTCAGACAAAATAGCCCCAACTCTGACATAACCAGGCTGTGTTTCTATTGGTTGGGAGCTCTTTTCGATATGTATTCTATTTCTGACCTTTAAACCACCATGCGGACCTTTCCTTTTTCTCGAACCATATTTCCTCTCAATGCACAAATTCACCTTATAGTTTTTTCTAATATCTAAAACTGTTTGGCGAAAGATCTGTGATCTTTTATCCAATTTTCTGTAGCACCAAGTTGAATTTTGCTGAAAATATTTAATAGTTTTATCACTTATTTTTATCAAATAACTATAATAACTGACATATTTTTGAAAGACAGCTTGTTCAAAAAAAAAAAAGAAATAAGTGCAACTAATGAAAAAATTTAAGATGAAAAACGTATGATAGGAAATTTTCAATCTCACGCCTTATTTTGAATATCCGCATCATTATTTTGTCGCCTTTTATGTAAAATTATTATCTTATCAAATGATTTTCACTTTATGAATAATATATATTTAAGTAAAGTCGAATAAAAATTTCAAAAGTGCAATAAATACATTTAAATGCATAACAGATTTTAGCGTACTACTTCAAAAAGTTCTAACTTTCTTTTCTCTATAAATCCATAAACTCACAAAAAAAAAAAAAAAAAATAATCCAAAGAAAAACACTTCCACTTTTATTTATAGTTAAAAGTAATTCATCTACTCCTTAGAAAAGTGAACAGATTTGAGGTTATAATTTAAAATATACAATAGTTTCCTTCATTCCCCTGCTAACAAGGAAACAAAAAGATGAATGGGAAAGAGAAATGGAAGAATAATTCAAAATCAAGTCAATATTATCTATAGTTTATCGTTTCCCCCTCATCGTCGTTGCTAAACTAGTTGTAGTTGTAAGTAGTCAAAATAACTGAACTTCTATAATGTTTACTTAATTTTTCCTATCAAACTCTGGATAAAGTTTAACTTGAATTTCTCCAACTTAATGCAGGGATTTTCGTGTTTCATTTAATAACTTTTACGTTTCTGTCTGCGTATGTACGTGTGCATTTGGGAATTTATTTTTGTTTTATACTTTTTGAATAGAGAACAAAACTGATTGTATGTACAGGTATGGTGAGGGAGAAGAAAAACGTAATAAATTCCTCATAAATTGCAATAAATTTAGAAGAGTATGGTTTAGTGATGGAGGAATTATATTTGAAAACAATAATAATCTTATGTTTTCATTCGGAAACTCGAACAACTTATGAAGATTTAAAATTAAAAATATTTTTTTTACTTGAATTTAGCCTGAAGTTAAAAAGTAATTACAATGTGAAACATTTTAGGGGTCACTGCCATTGTCTAGGCCAAACTCAAGGAAGGATTATTCCTTATTTCATTGTTTAGCAAAATTGTAGGTTATGCTTAAATAAATATTTTTTATAAATATATCCGTGTAAAAAAACAGAATAAAAAATAATGATGTATTTTTGATTTGATACTCAGCACATCAATTATACTTATAAATCTCTTCTACTAAAAAAAGGGGAACACGACAATTTGTAGATATCCTTTCATAAATTTAGTACAACTTGATTTGCCCATGAATGAAATTAGAAATCGGCTCTATGAAATATCGCCCTAAAAAATTTAAAAATGGCTCCCAAAAACGAATAACAAACGTAAAAATGAAACGTAAAGATGGAAAATGACCCAACTCTTTGGGCTATTTTTTGCCCAAAGGGTCATTTTACATTTTTAAAAGTGGGCCATTTTTAATTTATTTAATTTTATTAAATTACATCCAACAATAATTACTGTTAACAAATTCTTGTCTTGTTTTTGATCTTCACACATATCTAATAACAGTTAGGTATTGAGTGTAAATATATTTTTTAGTATATATAATTGCCAGTAATTAAGTGAATCATCCGCAATGGAAATTCTTGAAGACTAGTTTGTTAGTGGCAAAAAAAATGTGAAGCCAGCTGTTATATAAACTTATTAGAATTATATTAAAAAATAAAATTTATTATACGTTTTACAAAAAAAATAGAATGCTAGTCGCCAATGGAATTCATTTAGCTGATGAAATTTTTGTGAAACTAAAAAAATTTAAAGACCTTATCCATGGCAATCAAGAAGTTGTATACAGGGAATTGAAAGATCGTGAGAAAATATAAAAAAATATTGCATTGATAATGCAGGTGCGTTGAAGTTGAAGTTAATGTAATTAATGAAAAAAGTTACGAGTTAATAAAAATCTGCATTTATTCCCTTATGAAAAATATTCATTAATAAAAACTGTATATTTTTTTACATAAAATCTTTGAAAAATTTAAAAAAAAAAAATTGCATGATTTTTTGTTAACATTTTTCGCCGGCAGCTTAATGCTCACCCTGCTTTTAAAAGCCCCCATAAAATAAGTACAACTTTTAACATAGCCGCCAGGAAGCAACAGCAATTTGTGCTAACCAAAAATATAGCGAAGACTTCAATGGATAACAGAAAAAGTCTTTGTTCGATCCCCGAATGCACCCTTGAAAATAATCAAAGCTTTCAATAAGGAGAAAATTTGGTTGAAATATGGTATAACCAGCCATGAGGATAGGCCAAATGATTATTTAGGCAAGTATCCAGGAAGATGACTGCACTCAGAATAAAAAAATGCAATATGCGATTTTTTTATTGTGAGTGCAGTACAAATTTAAGAAAGGAGTACGTACCTCCAAATCATATAAACTATTTGTTGGATGGAACGTTTAAAATAGTTCCAAGGTCGTGTTTTAAACAATAATTAATAATTTTATTTCGATGAAAAGCTAATTTTAATATCAAGTTGTCTTTGCCAACAAAATGTGAGGTTCGTGATTTTTAATGTATTCTATTTGTTATAAAATTTTTCATTTCTTTCCTTTAAGATATTGGCATTACTTTATGTTTTGATGGGCGAAAAAGGAAAAAAAAGATATGAGCATATGCTTCATTATATAAACGAAAATATTTTCGAAATGCAGCCGAAATATTTTATGATGGATGCGCTACAAAAATTTCTAAAGACGTTGTTCCATAAGGCAAAGTGTCATGGCTACTGGTTTCACTATTCCCAATCATTGAGATGGACTATTGCTAAGAAACATATGGAGTTAGCTGCTTATATTCGTTGTAGCAAGGAGGCATCGTTAGCATACCACAAATTCTTGGCTTTGCCCTTGCTGCCAGGAAGGCCGATTAATTTAATATACTATTCTTCAAAAGAAGAAGTAATTTCATTCAAAACCAACAATAAATTTTCCTCTTTCACTATATATTATGAAAACAGTGGATACAAAAATTAAGCAATCACCCGCCGTACTTACTAACAACTAATATTTTGCAGAATAATATTTCATGTATTTTTTTTTTTTTTTTTGTTAAGATTTGGCCCGGGAACTTTTCCGCCTTCCAGTTGGCTACCAAGGACACATCGGCAATTGAAGCCCACAATGGTATACAGGAGCGGTTAATACCAAAGAGCGGAAATTTCTTTAAATCGGATTCGTTTCTATAAATTGAAGAATTTTCCGAAAAGCTACTCATTGAAAAAGGGGGGGGGGACCCGTGGTCCAAAATAATCAGAAAAAAAAGTACACAAACAAACTAAAAAGATTATGGATTGCTGTGAGCTGCTACAGAATGGTAGAAATACGCCAATGGCTTTCCTAAACAGAATGGTTTTATCACAAAATAGCATTTGTACAGACCTGAAACAGTATATTTGATGATGAAGGCGTACTATCTGAGGTAGAAGATAAAGAGGACGACGTTGCAGAACAGAACAATAAAATCGCCCTGAGTGAAGGAGCTGCAAAATGTATTATATGCAGCGATTATCTTCCTTGCAAACATTTGAAATGTTGCAATGAGTGCGTCTTAATAATGCAAGCAACCCGTTTGGCAATAGGGTTGATCTTTTTTCAGTGCCCATATTGTCGTGCAGTTGTAGACACTCTTCAAACGAATTATTATTTAAACAGGATAGCGATCCCAAACCCACCGCCTGGGATATTATTATGTGGATTTTTTTTAAATACTAAACACTTCCCTATCCCAGCACAAAGTCCAGACCTATATTTGATTATATTTGGAGGGGCAGATAAGAAACTGCCCCATATCGATGAAAAACACCCTTAAGGCCGGAAATTAGTGGAATGAATTTCCCAATGCTTGGCAGCAGTTTGTACCAACTAGGGATACCATACAAAATATTTATTTTGCATATCTATAATATTAATAGGTAAGACGATTTCTTGTAACCGATGATTGTTCAACAATTTTCTCTCGATTTTTGCCCAACTAATCTTATTTGAAAAGTGCTTCTTTTTAGCTGCCCACCAGAACTACATATTTATTTTTAAATTTTTAGATTTTTTTCGAGTAATGCTCATTTAAAGTTGCTTCTACAGATACATACATAAAATTATACAATGCTATGTGTGTGTTTATTAAATGTATTTATGTGTTTGCAAAAAAAAAATTAGTTTGTGTTCTTCATTCACAATAACAATTGAGTTGAATTGAAAAATTATTTTGGACATAGCATATCTTTAGGGTCAATAACACTCTGCGATAAATCCGGACTTTTTGCTTTGCGCACGCAAATCTCAATCACCGTTCGAAAGTACTTGGTAAGTATGTAATTATGTGATATGAAATTTGGGGCTTTTAGGCAGAACTTTGGCGAAATCGCGGTTTGAAAAAAATGTTTTTTTCGAGAAAAGTTTGGTGTCTCACGAGTTCTCTGCTTAAAATTCTACATTGATATTTGTTCCCTGATGACCGGTGAATATTTTTTTATAATACTTTAACCCTCGAACTCCTATGCTGCAAATGGATTTTTAGGTTTGACTGTCCTTTTCAACATATATTCTTGTGATAGGCTCATTGCTAGATGACGTAAAAACTCAGGTTTTCTGCGATTTGAATCATTTGCAGTCCACGACGGATCGATTTCTGTATATAAGCTAATTGCATTCATTGCGGATGTATCAACTATAATTGAAAACATAACAACTGGCCATGCAAATCTTCGTTCTTGCCTATACACTTTTCATATATACCAGATAAAAAAAACATTGTATATACCGATAAACCCCCGCAAGAAGTAGAACGTGGATTCTTCTACGTCTTACCGTGAAATATTTTGATCCGTACATTTTTGTTATATTCTTTTATTGTAAAGAAAATTGTGATTTGTGATTACCACTAAAATAACCAGGAATTTATTACCTTTAAAACCACATAACTCTGATTTCATAAAGTTACTTTGTTAACATTAAATTTGTAATAAATTGTTTTTGAAATAATTAAAATCAACAAAGTTAAAATTACAAACATAAAAATCTTAAATTAAATAGAACAAAGCATAAAAAGAAACAGACAAAACTTAGTTGTACAACAATAACAACACTACTTACTCAAATAAGAAAACGCAAATAAAATACGAACAATCAAGTGCATAATATTTTTACAACAACACCCATTTTACAATAACAACACATAGCAGCCTATTTGCAAAATTGATAATAAACAAACAAGTAAACTCTTTTCTTATATTTAACAATAACTACACATAATTTGTAATAAATCTGTCAAACTTAAAAAGTAGCGTTGCCACATCTGTTTATTAATATGTCCTGTTTGATAAATACTTGTTCCATTAAGGATGATGGGGAACGGATGATCGTTTGTTGGTTGTGTCATGAACTTTGTCATCTTAAATGTAGTGGTCTTTCTGGGTTAGTTGCGGATGCTTTGACCAATAATAAAGGTCTACATTGGTGCTGCTATAAGTGCAGAAAAATTGGCGTAAGTTTTTATCGCTTCTTTCAAGATACAAAAAAGAAATTTTTGAATATCCAAGAAGAAGCGTCGGATTTAACTAATCGTATTAATGATTATGGAAAATTATTTGACGATTTCAAATCATTGGATAATTTAAAATCTCCTCCTCAATCTTCACCGAAACGCCGTAAATCGTCAAGAAATGCTACCAAAGAAAAAAACAATAATCCTGTTCCGGTTTATGTTACTTCTGGTTCTTCTATACCTGATTCACTTTCAATTATTAATAACATTAAGGATCCTGCTATTCCTTTGAGCTGTGCTGATATTGCCCATAATCAACCTGAATTTGCCTTAAATAACCCTGTTCCCGTTTTCAATAATAGTCAAACTATAAATAATACGCTAAGAGCTGTACCACCTAAAAAAACTGTTTTCATCTCGAGGCTGGCCTTTGATACAACTACTGAAGATGTTGATTCCTTCATTAAATCTAAGGTGGGTCCAAACGTAGACATTTCAACATATAAGTTTGTTTTTTCTCAACCAAGATCCATTACTTCTTTCAAAGTTACTGTTACTAATGATCTTTTTGAACGTATTCTGGATCCTAATTTTTGGCCTAAATATACATTGGTTCGTGAATATATATACAGGGAAAATCCAAGATCCGCTAACATTGGTCGTCTTCCACAAATTGATTTAAATGCTCCAAAAAACTAGGAGCTTGTACTGTTGATTACATTTCATTAGTTTATCAAAATGTTCGCGGCTTAAGAACTAAACTCACATCTTTATATATGGAAAGTTTCAACTTACAACATCACATCATCGTACTTACTGAAACTTGGCTTAATGATACTTTTTTGAATACGGAAATACTCTCTTACAAATACAATATTTTTAGACGTGATCGTGGGTCCACAACAAATGGTGGCGGTGTTCTTATTGCGGTCTCCAGTATTTTATTCTCAGAGGCTTTATTAATTGACCCCTCATTCGACATCGAATTTATCGCAGTTTTAATTAAACTTAATGGAAAACAATTATTTATTACCTGCTCATATATTCCTCCATCGTCCTCACAGTCTATTTATGACAAACATGGCGAAGCTATTAAATATATTCTTCGTACAGCTAATCAAGATGACTTTGTTATTATTCTTGGTGATTTTAATTTGCCTTCAATATCCTGGAAGTTCTTACCTGATGAAAAATATTTTGTTCCATCCAAATCAAATAATAAGTGTGAAGAGCTTTTCAATATTTTATTTGATCTGAATCTCTTTCAAATAAATGGTATATACAACAATCTTTATAAATTATTGGATTTAATATTTGTCAACGATACTTCGGAATGTTACATCAAGCGTTCAATCCCAATTTCTTCTCCTGAAGATACACATCACCCTACCATTGAAGTAAATTTATATATTCCCTCTGGACTTTTAAAAACACCTTCTAAAAATGATGTTAAAGATTTTTGTTTCGCACAATCGAATTACTGTTTGTTGAACGAACTTCTACACAGTACGAACTGGCACAGTCTATTATCTTTTTCTATTGGATCCACAGTTGCGATTGATCATATGACTGAAACATTTTACAGTACTATTTCCTCTGCAATGGATTTATGTATTCCGAAACAAATTCGTAATAAACTTTCTGGTCCTCCTTGGAATACCAAGCAACTCATAAGACTTAAAAATAAAAAAAATAAATATTACAAGAAATACAAGCTATCCGGTTCTCTTGTGGATTATGGGAAATACTCCATCAGCCGAGCGGAATATACTGCACTGAATAAATCATGTTACTCTAATTACTTAATCAAAATGAAAAATAGTTTCAAAAGTAATCCAAAATCTTTTTATAAATTTGTCAACACTAAGAGAAAAACAACTGGTTATCCTGCTATTATGAAATTTCAACATACTGAATCTTATGATAATACTATTATAAGTAATTTGTTTGCTGATTTTTTTTCAACAACTTATTCCAATTCAACTTTTGATGATTCTACCACTTATCCATATATACTGACTGCTAATAGAACCATATGTATTCCATTTCTTGATGTCTCTATGGTTTCTAAAGGGTTGAAAAAACTAAAATTTTCGTATAATAGTGGACCTGATAAAATTCCTAGCAGTATTTTAATCAAATGTGCGGATGCTTTAGCTATTCCATTGACAATAATGTTTAACTCATCAATTAAATACGGATACTTTCCAAATACATGGAAGGACTCTTTCATTATTCCGCTATTTAAATCCGGAAACAAGTCGGATGTTACAAATTATCGTGGTAAAAAATTATAACTGATCAACTATGTCACCAAGTCAACACATTAATTTCTCCATTCCAACATGGCTTTCAAAAACGGTGCTCAACCTCAACGAACCTTTTACATCTTACAACAATAGTCAATCGTGGCTTTCTTCAAAGAAAGCAAACTGACGCAATTTACACTGATTTCAGCAAGGCGTTTGATAAAGTCAACCATAAACTTCTTATAAAGAAATTACATCTAATGGGATTTTCTGATCTTAGTACAAAGTGGATATATTCATATTTGACAAACAGAAAGCAAAATGTACTTTTTAATAACATATCTTCGAAAAATATTAATGTTTTATCTGGAGTACCGCAAGGCAGCCATCTTGGACCGCTTTTATTTTCTTTATTTATAAATGATTTGCCACAGGTTATTCAGTTTTCAAATATCCTGATGTATGCTGACGATGTAAAAGTCTTTATGAGTTATAACCAATATTCCGACCACACTTATCTTCAAAATGATTTGGATTCGTTTCACTCATGGTGTATTTTAAATTTAATGGAGCTCAATCTTAAAAAGTGCAAATATATGCGTTTTGTTCGAAAAAGACCAATATCTGTAAATTACGTGTTGGGAGGCTTTCAATTGGAAAAAGTTGATAACTTCTTAGATCTTGGTGTCTTATTAGATTCAAAACTTAGTTTCGTTCTTCATATTACAATTACGGTAAACAAAGCCAGAGGAGTTCTTGGTTTTATAAAACGTTGGTCTAAAGAGTTCAACGATCCGTATGTAACAAAAACACTATACACGTCACTTGTGAGACCGATTTTGGAATATGCATCTATTATATGGGACCCTATCTATCAAACTCATATTGATAGCATTGAATCGGTGCAAAAACAATTCCTACTATTCTGTCTTCGCAGCTTAAATTTTAACCAATTAAATCTTCCGTCATATAACAGCAGACTCGCCCTTGTTAAGCTGCCAACCTTAAAAAGCCGCAGATCTATGCTAAACGTTTCGTTTCTTTTGAACATAATTAATGGCGATGTTTGTTCTGGTTTTCTGATCAACAATATTTCATTTAACATCCCCCAACGGCCAACACGTTTCTTCTCACCTTTAACTGTCCAGTTTTATAGATCAAATTATGCAAACGGTGATCCGCTTAGACGAATGTGTTCTGAATTTAATAAGCTTTATAGATTTATAGATTTTTTTTCAAATACAAATGTCATAAAAAGTAATATAATAATTTATTTGAACACATTAAATTAAATTTTAAATGTTTTTGTAAATAGTCTGTAAGGATTAATTCCATAGATTAATAATAATAAATAAAAAAAAAATAAATTCGTATGTTCTTTTATTATATATTTACTCTCGGTGGAAAAAATAGTAGAAAAGTAGACAAAACACTATTACATCTGGATGCCGCGTAGCGTATTGCTCCTGAAGGTACTGATATAATATTCTCTGCTAAAGTTCCGATTTGAAGTTGTAAAGGATTTGCATTTGATTGCATTTTGTTTTTCGAGATGTATAATACATCTGCACCATAAGTTGCTTCATTTTCTTCACCATTTTCAATTTCATATTCACATGAATCAATACACCTTTCAGTTTCAACACTTTCGTCTAACATGGAAGAATTTGAAATATGTGAGTCACTTTTATTTACAATTTCAGCAATGGCACTGTTTTTCAAATTCCGGTGATTTTCCATTTTGTTCTCTTATAGAAACTAAACACATCAAAAGCCAAGCACCAACTGATCTAAAACTTACACTTGTTGTGTACATACATACATATGTAAGTATCTGTATAGAAATTGGGAATTCCCGAAACTAAACAATATAACATTATTTTTAGTCTTGGTCACCCAGTGAAAACTGACCGTTAATTTAAATGTATAAAAAAATACGCACTTTTCAAGAAATATAAAAAGTTTAAAATATCTGCTAAATAGAGTTTTATTTAAAATTATTGTGAAAAATACAAAGTAGACCAAAATGGTCGCCTACCTAAGAATGGTAAGTTTTTTTCAGCCTAACAGCAGGGTTAAAAAATATTGAATTGTTTACCTTCTTTTTATAAATTTTTTAAATAAGATAATATTCAGGGCGTATGATTATAATTTATTAGTAGAAGGGATGTATACGTATGAGTGATATTTTTAATATTTAATCAAACTACATCAGAAGTATTTAATAAAAATTATTTTTTTTTAATAAAAATAATTTTATAAAAGATCATAAAAAAAAGTTTGGTCTGAGAACGTCAAGTCCTTTAGAGGTTTTACTAAACTGGAGCAGTATTTTCAGCCTGACTTAGGGTTTCTCAATCCCCAGAGAATGACCACGAAAATGTATCAATTTCTAATAACTATCACCTCTATGCTATGAGTAGAAAAACTTGACTGACCATAAGTTTCTTACTTTTTTCTTATTTTCCATTTTAATATCGAAAAGATGTAAAATAATTTTTGAGCATACCAGATAAATATATGGTTACATGACTAAAGAGTATTCTTTCTGGGACATCTGTATACTAAGTATTTATATGAATACATTACATAAACAAAACCAATTCCTTATGTAATTGTATGGGCTATTTTTCCGTAATGAAAAATTAATTTCTATAGAAAAAAAATATTTAATTTTGCATAATTTAAATTGATTTTGGAGTGAATTTTTAAATGCAGATATTGACTAGTTTTTCGAGAATATCGTTTTTTCAATTAGTTTTCATCTTTTTGGGCCATTTCCGATACATTTCGATAACAGTTTATTCATATTTTTTGGGCAAAATTTTATGTTTTTTTTTGGGCTGTATTTGATTTTGTTTTTAGCCCATTTTTCATGTTTTTTTTTGGCAACATTTCACATTTTTTTCTGCGATTTTTCATTTTTTCGTGCCATTTTTCATTGGGTCATCTTTAATTTTTTTTTTTTGACGATTTCTCATTGCGCGCTATTTCTTAGAGGCTGAGAAGTCATCAATATTTCTTGGGCTGTAGTTGAAAAACTGAGCAAACAAACATCTATTTGAGGAGAATATATAAAAGATTATAAAAAAAAGTTTGGCCTACAATCGCGAAACCCTTTGAAGATTTTATTACACCGGCCTGCGGCTTTCACCCTGGCTCTGAATTTCTCACCCCCCAGAATAACATTATCCATATTCGCTATATAATGAAATTTTCTTACAATTTATTCGACAATTCTATACAAATATAAGATACATACATGCATACAATAACCAACAATAATAGAAATAGTTTTAACCAGGCAGTGAATAAATTATTATTTGGATACCCCAATAAATTTCATTTCGTACTATTGAAAAAGTATGTCTTTATATCTCTAATTTTTGTAATGATTTTTTCAAAAAGATCTGTGTACTTGGCATGTATAATATTAAGGAAATTTTATAGTTTTACTTACGCTTGGGTTTTTCTTTATTAAAATTTCTTAAGGATTCTTTATTCTAAGAATTAACTGAAGGTGACAACAAAAATATAAAAAGAGATGTATAGAAATGATATACCTTAATTTTAAATGTCTCATTTTGCTTATGTTTTGCACAATATGTTGCAAATGTTAGGCAACTGCAAATTATATATGCCATGCTGGCTAATATACTAAGCAAACTATATAAATCTATATGACAAAGGATAAAAAAATATTGTGGATTGGGAGGTATTAATCAATGAGATTAATGTATAAATGATTCAGTTTTTTTTTTATATATACCAAAACAACACAAGATTCTCAGTAATGTCTCATTTAAATTAAAATTTGATTTAGGAGCATTTACTAGTTGCTTTGATAATACTTGAAAATTTATTCGCAATTATTGTTGTTTTCTTAAACTTACTAAGAAATTGTGCTGATTTGATTGCAAACTATGTTAAAATAGTATCGCATAAAAAGAGAAGTTAATTGTAGGCCTTAGGGCCTTATATTTGCTAATGATCGGAATGACTTTCTGAACCTGTAATATTTTCATATATTTTTTTAAGTTCCTGTGTAGAAGAACCACTTAACTTAAATCTCTCTAAGGTAATACAAACTCGATAGTTTGCTCAAAATTCGTTTATATTATACTGTGTAATCATTCCGAACGGGTGAGAAATTCCAAAATAGTGTGAAAGTTCAAACCTGTTTTAATGACTTTTTATATATTTCCCTATCTTAACGTTTTATTGCTTAGTTTTTCAGACATAGCTCAAGAACCATTGATGATTTCTCATTTTATTCTTCAACAAAAAGCTTTACTAAATAAAATTGGACTAATTTTGTGGAATAAAATCTTCAAAAAAATATGAATTTTTTCACAGATTATATAAATTTTTTGAATAAGATAACATATTCAGGGTGTATGATTATTATTTATTAGTAGCGTAGAAGGGACGTATGAGTGATATTTTTGATATTAAATCAAATATACATTGGTATTTTTTAATAAAAATTATTTATTTAAGCCTTCGCTACAAATATATAAAAGATCATAAAAAAAGTTTGGCCTGAGAACGCCAAGTCCTTTAGAGGTTTTATTAAACTGGCTCAGTATTTTCGTCCTGACTTGGAGTTTCTCACTTCCCAGAGATTGACGAAGAAAATGTACCATAGTATTTGCCCAAATCTTGCCATGATAGAACAATTCCCAATAACCATCACTTCTAGGATCTGTAAAGACAAGCTTGACTGACCATAAATTTCTTACTTTTTTCCAATTTTCCATTTTATATCGAAAATATGTTAAATACTTTATGAGCATGACAGATAAATATTTGGTTACATGGCTAAAAAGTAATCTTTCTCGGACATATTTACTTATTGTTATGTTTTACTTATACTTTCACTTTAGTACTTTTGTTGTTATGTTTATGTTTACATCTAGATATTTACTTCTAGATTTCATTTTAAAGCTTGTACCATACTCGCAACCTCTGGCGAGTTCCAGAGACTTTATTTACATGTTCGAATGAGATTTACGAGCATCACTACATCAGCATTTGTTTGTACGATAATTTACTTTGCTGAAACAAAATTTTCATCTAAACTACAGGATACAAATTCAGCTTTCATTGTATTTTCATGTGTTTATGCATAAAGAAAACTTGGTGCAAAAATATTATCAATTGCTTTTGTTGGTTTTTATATGTATACGGAAAAATTCATTACGTCCATAACTTTTGCCATTTTTAGTTATTTTTTTTAATTAATTTTTTTGTCTCCCATATACTTATTTAGGAAAAGAAAACAAAATAAACTTAATTAGAGATGTAAAGAAAACAAAAAAAAACTTGTCCACCAAAAATGAAAATATTATTTGAATTTTAAAAATTATTTGAATATCTCTATGTATGTATACAAAAGAGACGTGTTTGTAGGTAACCGCTAAACCCAAAAACTGCTGCTCCAATTTTTAAAAAAAATTACACAAATATTCTATGGACCGTGAGTCGTGTTTCTGTGCAGTTTCGCGTTTGTCCGATCAATTTCACGTTTTTTTTTTTAATTTTTTTTTATTGGTTTTATTAGGTGTTTTGCATATATTTGTTTTGAAATGTCATTAAATACGTTCAAACCAATATTATTAAGCCTAGAAAAAATAATATGTCAAAGCAAAACCCATTAACGATCGTTCGGGTGCATACCCTTTCTTAATTGATTAGTTAAAAAATATACACGTATATGGTCGTATTTATTAAAATTTTATTTTTCAAATAAATTAATTATATATTTAATCAAAATGCCACGACCACGTGGAAATATTGGTCGCAACACACGACAAACAAATCGCGTACGTACATTACGTTTACAACAAAGTCAAGAAGAACGCGCAGCAGAAATTGAACAAACTAGATATCGAGTATCCCGTTTACGAGAAAATTATATAGAACAACAACGCGAGATCCGAAATGAAGAAGAACGCCTAAGCACCAGGCAAGTAAGAACAGCTATTCGAATTACATTTATGCGTCTAGCATTTAACTACGATCCAACAGTTGACTATTCGCATAACAATATTAACATTGGTAGCATGGATCAAGTATGTGCCCACTGTAAAGTGCTGAAATACAAAAAAGAAGGTTGTGTTGCGTTAATGGTAAATTGAATTTGCCAGAACTAAATACACCACCCAAACCATTACAAACAATGCTATCTGGGACAACGCCACAATCAAAACATTTTCTTAAAAATATTACAAAATACAACAGTTGTTTCCAAATGACGTCATTCGGTGCTGACAGAGGAGTTACTGAT
Source organism: Cordilura impudica (assembly GCA_963682025.1). Lineage (NCBI taxonomy): Eukaryota > Metazoa > Arthropoda > Insecta > Diptera > Scathophagidae > Cordilura > Cordilura impudica. The sequence continues at coordinate 6,769,395 of OY821519.1, forward strand.
AATTTTATACCAACATTTAAAGTCCAGGGTCAAATATACAGGTTCATTATTACCAATTCCTGATCTACAACATAAATTCCTTCAAATATATTTTCTTGGCAATTCTGACGATGAAGTAAACACCAGATGCATAATTACTTCGGAAGTACGCCATGACATAGTACAGTCAAAATTTACAAAATTTATTCCATCAACATAATGAGTTGCTAAAATGATTTAAGACTGCAATAGAAGAAATGCCACACCACATAGTGGTATAGGGTATAATGAAGTAGCCATTGTAATTGTTGGTGATCAGTTCGAAGCCAGAGATATTATCTTACATCGGCGTAATAATTATTTGAAACGTTTTTCTGAAATCCATCGATCTTATGACGCGCTTCAATACCCAATACTGTTTTGGCAAAGAGAGGATGGCTATCATTTGCAATTGAAAATAATTAATCCAGCAACTGGTAAATTTGCTTTTTTTTATTTAGTTTATTACAAAACATTAGGGGAACTATTACAACAAAAATATATTTTAATATTACAGGTTCAGAAACAAACAAAAAGATTAGTTGCATTAGATGATTCGAGAGAATAGAGAAAATCTACCAACTGCTTATACAAGAAGTCGACGACACATGCATCATTGTGCACAAGCCGCTATGGCATATGTTCGAAATTAAGGCCGTCCTGATTTATTTACAACTTTTACTTGCAATCCGAAGTGTACTGAAATTAAGAATTGTTTATTGCCTAGACAGTAGCCAGCTGATTGTTATAAAACAGCACGAGTATTTAAGCAGAAATTAAAATCTTTGATTGATTTTTTTGGATCAGTTCGTTGCTGGATGTATTCAATTGAATGGTAGAAGAAGGTATTACCAAATGCCCATATATTAATTTGGTGTGTCGATTAAATTCAGCCAAATGAAATTGATAGTAATATTTCTGCAGAAATAACGGATTCTACAATTGATCCTGAACTGTTTGAAATAGTTACACAGAATATGATACATGGCCCATGTGGTGAAATTAATATACGTTCCCCATGTATGATTGATTGCAAGTGCTCTAAGCGATATCCAAAATGGACAATTATACGTTGGATGCTCACGTGTTGGTAGACCATCATTATTCATATTCGCAATTGAAGGCAAAACAAAAAATATTGTTTATTATAGAGCATTGCAATAAAAGGTTGCTAACTAATTTCATGTATACTATGTATATAATACATATAACTTCGCTAAAAAGAACATTGTACATTAAAAGGTTTATAAAATTTAAAATATTTACTAGGGGCCAGCAAAGCGGACCGGGTATAGCTAGTTTAAAAATAAATATATAAATCTAAAAAATACAAAATTAACACTTAAAAAATTAGAAGTATTATTAGCATGGGAAGAACTAATATAAAAAGTACGGTTGAAACAGAATTCAGTAACGCATCATGACTTATTACGCTGTGGATAATCAATAATTTTTCATTTTTAAAAAATGTTTCGTCATGCATATGAACTGAATTCAAAGCAATTATATAAAATGCCCTACTTAATTTCATAATATTTATAGGCAAGGCGATTTTTTGTGATGTCTTCTACACTTCTAGTTATCAACTGATTTTGATATAAAAAAAAAAATACCATTTGAAGGGTATTGTATGGTTTTTTATTTGAATTGGCTAAAATTGAGAGACAACTTATTTAAAAATTACCTTTAATTAAAAAGAAAACCCATTTACTAAAATATAAAATTCTATAAAATAATTTTTTTTAACAATTTTATTGACGTTATTTTTGTGAATGCTTTTTTGGTTTGAGACTGAACTAATTACTATATTTGACAGACAAAAAGGGGTAAAATGGTAACAAATGAGTTTAGGAATATAAAATTTGGTGCGTAGACTTCGTTCGAGAAACAAACATGGGCTCGGGATTAATTTTTCCGAAATTAGGCCACTTAAGGGGAAAAACGCCCAAAAAGGGTAAAAAATTTATCTTTCTGCATCTTCTGCAGCAGTGTAGAAAGAATTTATTGCTAATTCTAACGTCTAGGGAGGAAAAACGGCCAAAAAGGGAAAAATTCTACATTTCGTATCTTCTAGACAAACGAATATAAAATATAGTTTCTGGAGAAAAACATCAAATGAAACGAAATCTTTTGAAAATTCTAATCTTAAAACGGGATAAAAACGGCTCGTAAATGTAAGAGTGTACCTTTTTGTATCTTTACAAAGTAATTTAGGAATATGAAATTTGATATGTAGATTTCAGCAGAAACACAAACATCGGAGAAGAATAAAATTTGTTTTAATACGAGCCTTAAGGGGAAAACTGATATTTTTCAACTGGTAAATTTTAATTTGAAAGTACATTTTCTTAACAAAAGAAGTAAGAAATTTATAGTCGGTATAGACCGATACCGTGCGTTTGGAGAATTGGTCTTAGGTAAAAAATTAGGTTTAGAAAAAAGGCATAAACCAAATCCACGTCGAAAATTTTTTGCAACAACATATACAAACCGATTTTGAGAAAAATTTGTGCAATATTTTTGTTTTTGATAGGTTCGAGTAAATTATCTTGAAAAAATAAAACCTGGCCCAACAGCTCATGAAAAGATTTATAATATAATAGGTTATAAAAAGAATCAAACTTTTAAACATTTATCTGTTGATGGCACATTGATAGAAAATTAAATTTTGAAATTGGAAAAATCGAAAAATCATTTTTGAAATATTTATAATAGTCCATTACCTAATAGAGATATCTCACAAATTGAAATAAATATGAATAATACTATTTCCAGAACTGCAAATTTTCAATATTTTTTAACGAAAATTTTTCTGCCACAAATTCACAAAATCACACAAGTCTTGTTACTTTAGAAGAACTAGTAGTTCATTCGAAAAATTTAATTAACAAAAAAGCTTTCGGCTTAAAGAAACTTCCATTAAAAGCATTTGAATTTCTAACCATTATTTTTAATAATTGTTTAAACAATTCATATTTTCCTGATGCTTGAACAATTTCGAAAATACTACCATTAAAAAAGAAACCAAACTTCATCGATATAAACAATTTACGACCTATTTCATTGCTTTCAAATTTGGGAAAACTTTTTGAGAGAAAAATTCGAGAGAAAATGGACATAGAAATTCTTGGGAATTCCAGATTTACAATTTGGTTTTAAGAATGGACATTCAACAACAGACGCTTTAATAAAATTTCAAAATGATGTCGTTTGTAGATTAAATCGTAAACGATTTTGCACTGTTGCAATTTCTTTAGATGTCGAATGGTATACTTCATAAAATTATTGAAATAGGGTTTAATCCTTTTATTATTAAATTAATTAAAAGTTTTTTTTTGCGTACAATTTAATGTTGGTTTATCAGATTTTGGAAATGTTACCTGTGCCGTTCCACAGGGTTCAATTTTAGCTCCACATTTATATAATATATTTATGTAAGATTTTCCTCATAATTATACAAATTCAGTTGGTCTATTGTATGCTGATGACTCTCTTTTATATTCACATCATGAATCTCCACTTGTTGCCTTAAGATAGTTTTCAAGTCACCTTCAAAAAGTTAAAATTTTTTATGATAAAATTTGAAGCAATTTGTTTACGCAATGCTTCAGGAAAATGTAAAAATTTTGTTGTGCCAGAAAGTAAAACGCTAAAACTTTTTCTTTGTGGTTATGAAATTCCCTTCAAAGGAAATATCAAATATTTAGGAATCAATATTAACAATCTTCTAAAATTCAACAAACATGTCAGAATAGCTTTAAAGAAATCTTACAAAATTATGGGTGCATTTTCAAAAATTTTGTTTAATAAGAGTTTACCCATGAAAACTAAGCTCTTGTTATATAAAACAAGTATTAGACCAGTTTTCTTATACAGTTTTCCTATCTGGTTCAATACTTCACCTACGGTCATAAAGGAAATGGAAATTTTTGAACGGAAAATTATAAGATGTTGTATTGGTAAAAACTTTTAATCAATTTTTGAGCGATACTCTAACATTTTTATTTATAGTCAATCAAATAATACTCCAATTGGCTTATACATATGTAATATTTTAAGAAAATTCATTTCATGATTATCAAATCATGAAAATAATTTTATTAAAAACATTTTTATTGAACAAAGAAATTTTAGTTTGTCAAATACAAACTGCTTATCACCTATTGGCTATATTAATGAAATTCTTCCAAATTTTGATTTGAATATAAATTTATCCGCTAATTTTTATATAAAAAGTACACCGGGTACTCATAGAGGATAGTACTTTTTTTTATTATCATTTATTATTTTGTTGTGATTTGTGTTACTTTCTTTTAGTTTTTAGTTTATTTTTAAGTCGTAGTTTTAAGATTATTTTAAGAGATTCACTCTCCAGATATGTTAGCTCCGGGAGCAAGAGCATTTTACTCACACTTACTTTTCATTAAAATTTTAATAATTTCGTCGACTAAGCATGGTGCTGTTCAAATTTGTTGTAATTAAGATAATACTTTATAGTCTTAAGTTATTTACTCTCTTGTTATTTTTATGTTTAAGTTTCTATTATTGTATTAAAAAAGGCTCAATAAATATAAGTTATAACTTATAACTTATATGGTTTTTTTTTGGTCTACGGATTAATGGATGTAATAAAAGCACAAAAACCCAATTCGACTGAGATCTACTTCATAATTTGAATCTTATGGCAAGTTAAGTCGATATCATAGTGGTCATTTGGATGGAGAAGAGGTCTGAATATGCGCCCATTTTCACCAATTTCAATATCGTTTATCCTATGGCTTGATAAATAAAATAATATTATTTTTGATCTTTATAATTTGAATAATTTTCGAACCTACTATGAACAAAAAAAGTGGTACTTAAATAAGTTTGCCAATTTTGTAATAAAATAATTGTTTTTTTTTTTTTTGCGAAATCGCAATTAGGTGTGTTCTACATTGGAAGATAACACATTTGTTACAAAAAATAAAATTAAAAAAATAGATAAACGAAAAAGAAATATTTTTTTAGAGATGCCAAAACATTGGAAACTTTTAGACTTCTTTACCAGAGTTGACTAAAATAATAAAAATAGAAGAACGTGTTAAAGAAACTATAAAAAGAATCCTAGCCGTTATTTAAATATAGATTTTGACATTTTCTTTCAATTATAATAAAATAATGGCAAGAATAAAGTTTTAATAACCAGAATAATAAATAGTTTTCATGATGGTCTTAAGCAAAAGAATATCTGTGAGAAATATTATATGAATAAATCCATAAAATCGTCTGACTAGTATTAATCTTGCTAAAAAGCACATGAACTGGAATTAGAATACTGTTGACGAATAGCGCTGACGAAAAAGTTGAATATTTAAATGGCCACAAAACTATACGAGGTTTAACTAAAATAAATTAATACAATCGTTCGGTATAACAATCATCTACGCCCAAGGTCATATGTTATTGTATAGTAAAGGTTTCCATTGTTATGTCAACTGCATAGAAATTAATACTTTTAAATTTTGTTAATTTTTTCTGAAGTAATGTTAATATTTCTTCTTTGTTAAAATAGTTTTTATTTTTATGATAAAATTTTTTCGTATTGACCGTCCAAGTCATCGTATTGTCACTCACACCATATTTCTTATTGTTTTTAAATATTATTATGACTTAAATAATTGATATAATAATTACGCTAACAACGTAGGGGATATACTGCTAGTATAGTATAAAGTAGTAAATAGCTATTTTACAGATATAGTTTTTGTTAAACCAAACATAATAAAAATTATCTTCAATCTTCAATCTTTAGAATTTGCAAACACTAACAAATTGGATATATAAGCTGAGGTAGTTCGACTTACACGTAAAATTCTCAAATTATTGCTATTTTTTGAATTTGTTTATACCTTTAATTTATTTATGTTTCTTTTGTTATTATATTTTTTTAACGACTCCCAATCGCTGTTAATTCGTTGATTAAATATTTAATTTTTATTGTGTCTTGGCTGTAAATATGCGATATGTTAAGATTAAAACTGTTTTGGAAATTTCGTATTATAACTAAGAAAAATATATTCTTATTTCACTATATTAGGGAAATAATTACTTCTTCTTTACTTCTTTTTTTCTTTTTGTATTTGTCCAAATTTCTAAGCTCCAGATTTGCAAATTACCCCACTTTTTGACATAAGAAAATTCAATTGGATTTTTTTTTTAGCAGGGGCAACCTGACAATTTAAAAGTCGTCTTCTCTATTATAAAGATCTGATACTACATGTTAAATATTTTAATTTGTCATGTATACTAACAATAGCGAAACTATTATTTATAATTTATTTCAATTGGTCGAATATACAATACGATTTACAGTTGCGGTTTTCTTATTTTAATTTACATATGCGATATTGTAAATAAATACAAAAAAGGTAAAACCTTATAACAAAACAAAAAAAATATATGTTTATTTTTTTTTTCCTAGTGGTCAAGTATCAGGTGCAAACCAAAACAAATCCACAGAATTAAAATATTTGTACAACTAAATAATCACAAATACACATTCTCTAAAATAAAAATAAAAAACTTGAATTAAATAATAAAATCCAGCACTTTATGGTTAAAAAATAAACTTTTACTATTTATTATCTCAAATACGAGTATATTGCATATAAGCAAAGCTAGCTTTAAACAAAACAAAAGAATTGTTAAGCAGATTACAAAAGCACACATTCAATACATATTAACAATTTTTTTTAAACTATTGTGCAGCTTATTTTTATACACTTCTACTTGCTTCTATATATAGGGGACTTTTCAACCTGTGTTCTAAAAGATTCGAAGGGTCTTGAGTTGTATAACCAAAAATGACTTATGTGTACGTAAGACAAAACCAACTGAAATTCAAACTCTAACGCAGAAATTGATAAATAATTAAATAATTAAAAATTTTAATAGAGATAAAAAGGTCTGTTTCCACATATACTTTAATTATTTTACACTTATATAATCTACTTAAAATGAAGGATTAAAGGTTCATAAATGTCAATCATCAATATATGGCGCAGCACTTGCCGTAAGTGAAAAGTGGGAACCCTATAAAATATATGTTTTAAGCAGCGCTGGTAAATTTCGATACGATTAGTAATCAATTACATTACATTTTAAAAAGAATTGTAATGATTATATAATCCTCTATTGCGTAATTCTTGATTACTAACTGATTACGATTACAAATAATTTAAAAATAACAAGAATTACTTGAAATTACCAAAAAAAAAATCAAAAGTAATCAAAAAACAAGTAAGAAAATTATAGTCGGTCTAGACCGACTATACGATACCCTATACCTTGCGTTTAGAAACCCTATCTCTTAGGCCCAACTAACTGGATATTGAAAATAAGCAAAAACCAAATTTGAGTGGGATTTTTATTAATTTTTTTGGCTGCAGATATGAAAAAGTTCATATCGGATGCTATATCTATAAAGGGACTAGGTCCAAAAATGGACCGATCCTGATCATGTTTGGTAAAGTCTCTTGTATTTTGCAAAAATATGTACAAACAAAATTTGAGAAGAATCAGTGCAATATTTTTGTTTTTTAATAGATTTAAGTGAAGATCGGGAAGCAGCTCTATATGGGGTCAAAGGGATCATTTTTGGACTACTCATTAGTGGATGTAATGAACGCATACAAACCCAATTTGCGTAAGATCTATATGACAATTTGGATCTTATGGCAATTTATGTCGATTTCATATGGGTAATTTGTATGGGGGCTAGGTCTGAACATGGACCGATTCTCACCAATTTCAACAGCGTTCATCCCATGGCCGATAAAAGCTTATATACCAAATTTCATCAAAATATATTCATATTTGCGACCTGCAGTTTGATTACAAGCTTTACATGGACACACAGACGGACGGACGGACGGACGGACGGACGGACATTGTTAAATCAACTCAGAAAGTGATTCTGATTCGATCGGTATAATTAAAGATGGGTCTAGGTCAAATATTTTTGGTTGTTACAAACAGCAGCACAAAGTCATTATACCCAAAACACATAGTGGTATAGGGTATAATAATTCGACTACTTACAAAAATTACTTTTTATTTTTTATTATTTTCAAAATCTATTGTATTTGCATTATATTATTTTGAAAAATTTGCATATACAACATGAACAACTTATAATCAATTAAATCAAAATTAGATTTTTTTTATAAAAAATATATACACATATTTATTTTAATAGCAACACAATTTAAGTAATTCATATATAATTTGGAGAATGGGGTCTTTCTCAGAGGTGCACTTGTGCGGAAAGCTATCTGTCTGTCACCCACTTGGGCGTGACAAGAAGCGATTTCTCTGTTTCGAAATACCCAAGCAGCTCACTACTTCCGGTCTTTCTGTCCAAGTATTCCCTGGTAATGTCGCTCAGACACCCGTCTGTCGACAGCTAGAGTGAGAAGGCGAGCAATAGCGTAACCTGATGGCATGCAAACAACGATGCGTCTCAGGCCATTAGGCGACAATCAGAGTGCAATTAGTAACTGAAGCTCATTTGTTTTTGCCGGTTATCGGCTAACCTGCCTAGAGGTTGTTGGCAGCCCCAACGCTAGGATCGGATGCGAGGCCCAATCAGTCACCCATTTTAAAAACAAATGATTGATGAAACCACAACAAATAGCAGAAACCAACGGAACCCCACGATGGCGACCCCCAGCTTTAAAATAATGACACGAATCGGAACATGGAACGTGCGCACTGTCCTAGATATATCTAAGCTGGCCCAAGTATGCATAGAATTTGCCAACTTCAACCTGCTACACCTAGGAATGTGTGAAACTAGATGGCCAGAAACAGGAGAATTCATACCTCCGAAAATCTTACTCTTTTATATTCCGGCAAGCCGGAAGACCATCCAAGATCGAGTGGAGTCAGTATCCTTTTATACAGCGAAGTTCGCAATGCATTGATTGACTGCAAACCTTATGGTGATAGAATAATTACCGCAAGATATCGCACCAGGGCTAGAAACCTAACCTGTGTGCAATGCTATGCACCAACCGAAACCTCTGAATCTGCGGAAACGGAAAGCTATTATAGCCACCTAAACAGACTACTGTCATTGATACCTCGTGGTGCCATCGTTATACTTACGGGAGATTTCAATGCAAAGGTAGGTGCAGCTAATACTGGGCGTGAGAGAATAATGGGACAGCACGGCATCGGCAGAATGACTGTATATCTCCAGACAGAGTGACCGAGAATCAAATTGATCATATTGCCATAAGTAGGTCATGGCGCAGAAGTCTCCTTGATGTGCGGTCTAAACGTGGAGCGGACTACTCTTCTGACCATCATCTTGCAGTTGCTAACCTTCGATTAAAGGTTGGTGCCATCCGTCAGCCGGAAAGAATAGTACGCAAATACGCTGTGAACAGGCTAAAAAACCAACAAACCCTTCACAATTACGTTGAAGAGCTGAAATTAGGCTTAGCTATACAACGCGCCCACCCAGTGGTAGAGTGAAAAAATATAAGTAATAACTTTAATGACACTGCCAGAGCGCACGTAGGCTTCAAAACGCCGAAAAGAACTCACTGGATGTCTGATGATATTTGGAAACTAATTCTGGAGAGAAAGGAGATAAAGTCAAAAATGAACACAGCAAGAACCCGTGGAGAAAAAGTAACACTTGAAGAGTCATACACTCGTCACGATAAAGAAGCTAATCTTAGTGCCAGAAATGACAAAAGAAGATGGCACGAAACACTCGCTACCGATGCGCAAAAAGCCTCAGAGGAGCACAGATCAAAAGATTTGTATGCAATTACGAAAAAGCTCACTGGCAGAAACTTCGCAAGTAGTAAACCGCTGAAAAATAGTGAAGGCGTTTTAACAACATCCACACACGCACAACTGGAAATATGGAGACAATATTACTCCAATATGTTATCAATCTCTCTCACAATTCCTTAAAATATCTGCTCATGCATAGCCCATATTGTAAGACCAGATATCTCCATACAGGTTCCCGATTTTCTCGAAGTTTTAAGTGCTTTCATGGCCCTTAAGGCAAATAAAGCTACTGGAGTTGACGGTATAGCCCCTGAGATGCCCAGAGCCGAATGTCAAACAACGGAAAATTTACTGCAACCCCTTATAGTTAACTTTTGGCTCACCCTAGAACTCGATTCGCATCTAAAGGAAGGTGTCATTATCAACATCCCCAAAAAAGCAATCTTACCGAGTGCAGAAACTGTAGAGGTATTACAATCCTTAGTGTAGTAAATAAAATAATAGCCCATATTATCAACAGGAGAATTTCAGAGGCTATTATGAATGACCCAAGACCAGAGCAGGCTGGTTTTCGCCACAGAAATCATGCATTGACCATATCAATAGCCTTCGCATAATTGCAAAACAGCCTGCCGAGTGGCAGTCCCCCCTCTATATGATCTTTATAGACTTCGAAAAGGCGTTCGACACCCTCAACCATAATGCAATATGGAGCGCTCTAGCTTGCAAGAGCGTTCCTCTAAACATTATCACACTAATTCAAGCCCTGTAAAAGGATGTTGTGTGTCGCGTAGTCCATAACAACGCACTGAGCAACAGCTTTGACGTGGTAACTGGTGTTCGTCAGGGATGCATACTATCCCCCTTACTTTTTAACATTGTTCTAGATGTTACAGTGCAAAATGATACTCGTGTGAGCAGAGGTATAAGATGGGGACTCAACCAGCAACTCGAGAGCCTGGATTACGCTGTTACTACTGCTATCGCCATATTGTAGCTAGACTCAAGTCCCTTGAGACCGAAGCATCTAAAGCCGGCTTGAAGATACACATAGGCAAGAGCAAAGTTATGCGCTGCAGTACCCTTTACAACTCAAAATTCAAGATACAGGATGTTGAACTTGAAGAAGTTAAATCCCTTTGCTATCTTGGCAGCATTTCAACGCATACAGGCGGCTCCAGTGATGACGTAAACTATCGTATCTCAAAGGCTAACCAGTCATGCTTCGCTCTGTATGGAAATCTACAATAATTTCTTAACGTACCAAGATAAGCATATTTAACTCCTGCGTTAAATCGGTGCTCCTTTATGCCTGTGAAACTTGGAACACAACAACACGCGACTTGAATGCGATCCAAGTATTCGCTAACCTCTGTCTTCGTAGGATCCTAAAAATATTTTGGTCTAACACCATATCTAACGAGCAACTCTGGCGGCAATCAGATCAGCGTCTTATCCGAGGCGAGCTCCTTAACCGAAAATGGCGTTGGATTGCACACGTTGCGCAGACCTCAAGGCAACATTGCCAAAACTGCTATAGATTGGAATCCTCAGGGCATTACTCGAAGAATAGGACGACCCTCGCACATTTGGCGGCTCCAACTCGACTCCGAAGTTAACCAAAGCGGCATGAGCTGGAGAGATAAAAAATATATCATCAAATCGACCCCGATGTAGAAACTTTGTTGTGGCCCTTTGTTCCTCAGAGGAACCGTAGGACATAATGTATATATATATATAATTCATAACAAAAAAAACATAAATGAAATAAAAGAGAAAAACAAATACATTCAATATATTTTATTATTCTTATTTACAAATACTTGCAATTGACTTTCATTAAAACTAATTTTTCAAACGAAAAATTAGTAGTGATTATCGCCTTGGACTGTTAATGATCCCGGCAAAAGAAAACAGTTGTCTAACTGGAGCTCGAGACGTTAAGGGCATGTTAATATAAATATTTGCTTCCTTTACAAAATAATATTTATGCCAAATCTCATCAGCACAAGAGATGTCATATAAATAGCTGAAGAACTGATTTTTTATTGTGGATCGTCGGTCTTGTGGAGAAAGACTTGTTACAATTACATCATCTGCAAAGTTAAATCTTTAAAGTTTAAAAAATTCATATTAATGCACACATTAACCCACCATCATTTAAATCAAAAAAATTGCGGCATAGTCGATAAACTATTATTTTACATTTCAAAATTCTATGTATTGCAATTTTTGGTGTAAAAAACTCTACTAGTTATATTCTCTAAAGTTAGTTCCGACATTTCTTGGCTTAATCTCTGCAACACCTTTAGATATCTAATTTTGATGCTTGGAGTTGGTACTGTTGCAGCAAGTGCGATATTTGCCTCAGGCTGCAGCATGAAATATGGTTGAAACCTTTTTCTTAACTGCTGTTCCATTTTCAAAATAATAAAGGATATTTGGTGCAGCTCCTGGATTCTGCGTAGTTTATGCAGGCCAATGCTGAGTGTCACAATAGCCGGTATTATGAATCCTATTTTTAATGAAATTAATATAAATTTTAATATTCAACGAAACACAATATATTAATGAAAAATATATTTGTATATGGAGGGCTTATAGAAGTTTTGCCGATTCACTAAAACTTAAACAATGAACAAGTATACTCTTCCAGAGAGCCGTTAATGAATATAAGCCTTCGATATGTAGCTTGCCAGTAGTACCATAAATTATGTTATTTTCACCTTGAAGAATGTCTAGCGCCATAGCAATTGGCTCCATTACCAACTTGCACAGCTCCAGGTAGTGTAAGTCAACTGTAGAAAAATGTGGCGAAATCAGCTTATCGCAGAGATTATTTAGCTTTTTTTTAACAAAGTAGCTTTTCTGCGTCATATAATGAATTCGAAGGGGTAAAAAGTGTGCTTCAATTATTTCCGAAGACTTTGGCCATTTGCTCTTCTACCACAAATTGTTGCATATATCGAATTGTGAAAAAAAATAAACATTAAAGACATATCCACAAGTATGTTGCGTTTGAGGAGTCGCGGAACAAAAGAAACTCTTTCTGCTCTTTCTTAATTTCATTAAATATTAATTATTTGAGTTGAAAATTAAAACTAAATTTTCTAAAGAAATTGCGTGAGTTAAAAACTATGTCTTGCCCTACAGCTCCTGAAGTACCGAATGTCAAAAAAAAAATACATAAACACTTCATGTTATTACCATCCTATGCTGGATATATAGTGGCTGTTAATTTTTTAATAATTTTTCGAAATCGGTTGAAGCAAGCAAATTGAGATTATGGCTGCAACACGTGTAGGCAACACTCTTTCATTATCAAAGACTTGGAGATCGTCATTAATATCATCTTCGAAAAAGTTATTTCCCATACCGTAATTTCTGAACTCCTTGACAAAATTTGAACCGTTGTCGGTAATGGTCAAAATAATGTTAGAGCTATTCAAACCAAAGTTAGTGTTGGAGTCAGTAATCACCTGCGCTATATTTTCTGGGTTTTGTACTCCAAAAATTATTTTGCGTGCAAAGCTGCCGGACCAAATATCTGCTGTGGTACAAAAATTTTTGCAAGAAAACATGTTTTCCTTCACAATCTGCATCATGATGCAAAATCAAAAATAGGTAAATTTTAAAATATTGAAAAAATTTGCCACCTTTATGTAATTCAATAATTTATTCTGAAAAGTTTTAATCCAGCCAATATTAAAGCCGAACTAAATTCTACTTTGGAGCAGTCTCCTCCTTTGTTTCCCACTATATAATTTTGGATGGCAAAGCTTAAATGAAGTCATATGAGCTGCTAAGTATAACATCATAGTGTTCGAAAAAGTGGGCATTACATACCGAAAAAGTGGGCATTACAAAAAGTACTTTCAAAAATTTAGAGATGGGAAAGCTGTCCGCAAGATTGGAACCGTCTTTGCTTACAACAGAATAAAAACAGCGTCGAGAATATATTTCAATAGAGTGTTTGGCTAAGCTTTACCGCAATAGAAACGAGTTTTTGCATCGATTCGTAATCATGGATGAGACATGGGTCCACCACCTCACACCTGAGACTAAGAAGCAGTCAAAACTATGAACTGAAATGGGAGAATTGTGTCCGAAGGATACGAAAATAGTTTCATCTGCACGTAATGTTATGTTGCCTTCATTTTGGGATGCGCAAAGAATAATTTTTATGAATTATCTTGGGAGAGGCAAAAAATCAAGGGTAACCAACTCCAGTATTTAAGTGATGAAATTAAGAAAAAATGCCGAATTAAGTGAAACAGAAAATGTTGTTTTCTCAAGATAATGCACCAGTTCACACATCCACTATTTTGATGGTCCCAATCCATGAATTGAAGTTCGAATTGCTTCCTCATGCTCCTTATTCACTGTATGTGGCTTCCTCGGATTATTTTCTATTTCCAATTTTAAAAAATGGCTCGGTGATAGAAGAATTTCCAACAATGCAGAGATGGAGTCTGCAGCTGATGGCTCTTTGGAGAATCTAGACAGTTAGAGTATAAACAGGTTATACAAGCAATTGAGTATCACTTAAAAAAGTGTATCCAGCTTAAAGAAGATTATTTTAGGAAATACGGAGAAATTTTCCCAAATTTGTTATGTATTTTTTGGCAGGTCGGGTTGTTCTACGTGTAATTTACATTAAAATTGCCAGAAATCAACTCATTCTATATAATTTCTAGATAATGTCATTCTACTGTCTGTTCCAAAGCACTGATAAAACCCAAATTATTCATTTTAAATACTACTTTCAATTACCCATATGGCTTCAAATTTCGTATGAGCTGCTTTCGAAAAGAATGGGAAAAATTAGATATTTCGGAAGGAGTTTTCAGAACGCCCCATTTACTGGGGCATTTAGTTTGTTACGTTTATATTTTGTAGCAGGTTCAATTAAATTCTAAGCACTATGAAATGAACTTTAATCGAATTTATTTGTTTTCCTTCAACTAGTTTAAAATCTATCTTTACGATATTTTTTCGTTCAAATTACACGATGTTACAAAATATAAAAAATGTATAATAATTTAAAATTTTTCAAAATTTTGATTACTTCCCATTAATCTGAAGATGTCGCCAAAATACTATTTTTAACTGAATCAGTTTTTAACCGATTCAAGATCTTTATAAAAAAGAAGAAGTGATTTACTCAACCAGGCCTACAACTTAAATTAGGTCATTTTAAAATTATATTTCACTATAGCACCGTATAAGTAATCAAAGGAAATAAAATATAGGATCACCAAAAATTGTGTCCTTTTTTAACTAGTGTTCATTTGTGAGTGATCAGAATCCTGTTCAACACTTTGACATTTTTCGGAAAAAAATTAAACACTTGTAACCATTTTTCAACAATTCGTGGCTAAACTTGAACAATTTTCAAAATAAAAAAATGTTTTTTTTCATATTTTTTAGTTCACCGAACTCAATTATTTATTTCAACCTAGGCAGTAAGATCAAATTTTAAAAATTCATATAGTTTATAATTTAGATCAACTAAACTAAAGCGCTAAGTACTTTAATATTACACTTTACAAGAGGAGAAATTTCGAGTCATCGTGAAAGCAAATCAAGTTGGAATAATTTTATCAAAAGTAATCTTAAAAAAAAAAATTTGTTTGCCCTTTTTATAATTTTTTGAATAACATACTCGTAACATATGCAGAGCGTATGAGTCTAATTTATTAATTGAGATGTATACGCATGAGTGATATTCTATCTTTTACATGGATATATTAATGAAAATTATTTATTTAAGGATCAGCTACAATTTTGGTAAAGAATGAAACGAGAAAACTAAGCGAACAAACAGCGAGATAATGAACAAATATAATAGGTTATAAAAAAAGTTTTACTACACTTGTCTAGTACTTTCAACATGACTTGTAGTTTCTCTCCCCCAGACAATGACCCCAAAAACGTTCCACAGTACTACTTTTAATTACTTAGGAGGAAAAAAGTGGTCTCTGCGCAATCAATATCTTTCTTATAACTACTCGTAGTTGATTATTACTGTACTTTTTATTACATTTTGTAATAAATATTTTTAACCTTATAAAATATCATATCGTAAATATGTAGAACTAAAGGTTAAAATGCGAATATTTCTTACTTATATAGTACGGAGATTGGAATATTGCTAATAATGTTAAATTATGTTTGTCACCCCAAAACTTTATTTGGTTTTTAAATCCAAACAATATTTTCTGTCAATAGTTTTCCACTTATTTTCTGAATTTTTTTTTTATTTTCTTTTTTTATATGAAAATTTTATAAGCAGTATAATATATCAATGAATTCCTAAAAATCCTGTCAATTTCTCATAATCTTTGATTTTGCATTACCAATGAGTTCTTAACACAACTGCGTAATAATTTTTTTATATAAAAACGAATAAAATCCACCCTAATTCAAGTTCATTTATATTAAAGGCAGAAATAATTGTTTTTGTCTGTGCCATTTTAATTGATATGAGCTAAATTGAATTTTTTATGTTGCGAAAGCAGTTTAAGTTATTCGCGCATATTTATTATATAAGAATTTTATGTAACCTGCAACATGCGGGTTACATGCAGATTAAAAAATTTAAAAAAAAAACTTTAATGACATTACTAGTTTACAAAATATTATTAAAAAAAATTCTATAAATAAAAACGTTTTAATAATATTTAAAATTATTAATTAGTTATGCATTAAAAGCCAGTGCTTACACATTTTAACACTAAGTAGAGCCACAAAAAACAATTATGAATCTTGTACCACAGAACATATATAGATTTATGTGTGTTTTATTTTAAAACCTATTCTAAAAAACTAAGATCATAAAACACTAACATCTATTATTCAATACAAACTAAATTTAAACAAATTATTTTAAGGCCTCATTGTGTAAAACGTAACGAAATGACAGAATTCATATGATAAATTTAAAAATGTTTCATATAAAAATTTGTAGCATGTAACCAAAATCAGCAGATAACCGAATAGAATTTTTGTTTTCAAGTTTTAGTAGCAGCAGCACGCACCTATATTCCGGCCTCTATCTCGTCGGCAAACGGGGAGGATTCTTCGCTACATTATGCTTGATAGTTACTAAAGGAGATATGTTACCAGGGAAGATTTTATTTTGTACTAGCTTAGTAGTTAGAAGAAAAGAAGAAGTGAAAAGAAATATTTATTTATGATGGAACCGAGTGTCGTATCTCTAACCGAATGTGCATAGATGATAAACACGTTTACCCCTCCCTACCATGATCATACACTGGAAAGCTAAAATTTGTGTAATATGATCCCACGAATAAATGACCCTATCCGAACAGGTTACCAGGAATCAAGACAAAGGCTTTTTAGAAATTCATAATTAAAATTTTATTTAAAAGATGGAGAAAAAAAACATATGACCTATAATTAACTTAATTATAAATCTAATCTCAACTTAAAATCTAAAATCAGCTTACTCTAAAATCTAAAAATGTGAAGTGAGCAGTTATATTTGATATATGAAGCATACAAAAAAAAATTATTTATTTTGTGGAGAGCAAAAAAACCATAACAAATGAAGTATAATTAAAAGAAATTTTGAATGCCAAAAAAAATTAAAATGAAATTTTAAAGTTTAAATATTACTACAATCACTACTAGGGTCGCAAAAATCGAAATAAAACGCTGAAAAAAAATTAGTAAATGTCTGCATCCCGTTCGGTTGCCAAGGACAAAAAAATAAAATATACAATATTTAAGGAAAAAAATTTGAAAAATAAAAAAAAATCGCGGAAAAAAATTATGTAGTTCCAAGCATAAACTTGGTTTATAACAAAAAAATAGTTGTTAATAAAAATTTATAAACCGTAAAAAAAATCGAAGGGAAAAACAACTTTTATATAAAAAAAATTCGTTATTAAAAAAAATTAAATTATCGAAATGTACAATAACCAAAAAAAAAAAAAAAAAACAATCTAAATAGCTTGTAAAATTTAAGGGCTTGGATGTTTAGTCAGGACAGAAACTCACCACTATACTCTCAAAAGAGAAGAGCGATGCTTCTTCTTACTTTCCGCTATGATATATTTTTAATATTAATCTTTAAATAATTTATTTTAATTGTCCAGCAACCATAAATAAATTAATATAAGTATTTGGTACCTATATTCATCAATTTTAATTGCTGACAATATTCTTAAATTAAAGCAACAGCAAATGATCAATTTTTTTTAAGCCACGTAAAATGCTCTGTTAACTTAACAGGTTGACTCCATGAGAGCTTTCGTTATGTTAACAGCCCAAATATAAAAATATTAAAATAAAGCTTTACCAGTGAACGATCACTGACCCACGGCAAGGAAATAAATTAAGACAAAAATGTTAAATACCAACTTACAGTTTTACAGTCCCTCGATGAAAGATCTTTCATGCTGCTGGATGCTGGTAACTGATGTTGATGAAGCTATGTAAATATTATGATATGATCCAAATTTGTTTTATCACACTTTGTTAATTTTTTCTCAATTTCGTGTTTTTTTTCCATAACTCATTCCAATATATTCTGTTTTATTTTACTTAATAAAAAAAACGCTAAAAAGAAATCGCGGAACAGAATGGGTGATGGTAGCGCGATCTGGCGTCAAGTTAAAGTCACCAAATTACTTTTTTTTTCTGAATTATTATTATTTTTTCCTTGATTGTCTTTATCTCATTTTTTATACCCTATACCACTATGTGGTTTGGGTATAATGACTTTGTGCTGCTGTTTGTAACAACCAAAAATATTTGACCTAGACCCATCTTTAATTATACCGATCGAATCAGAATCACTTTCTGAGTTGATTTAACAATGTCCGTATGTTAAATCTGCATTGCATTAAATCTGCTGCATTGAAAGGTAAATACGAACTAATTAAAAATTAACACGCTCACAAGCAAAACATAACCTTCAAAAATTTGCAATATTTTTTTTAGGTACAATCCCGATCATCTCAAGACTTTGGAGGCCTATGTTGAAGATCAAGCTAAGAGCAATACCTATGATTTGGAAGCTAATTTAGCTGTATTGAAATTGTATCAATTCAATCCTCACATGCTAAATTTTGACATCACCTACACAATTTTGCTCAAATCATTGACCAATTTGCCACATACCGACTTTGTTATGGCCAAATGTCTGTTGTTACCTCAACAAATGAAGGATGAAACAGTGCAGACAATCATTGATTTAGCTGATATTTTAGAACGTACAGATTTCTCTTTATTCTGGCAACAGGCTGACATGAACAAAAGTATTTTCCGACATATTCAAGGTTTCCACGATTCAATTCGCAAATTTGTTTGCCATGTTGTTGGTATAACTTTCCAAAGCGTTAAGAAGGATTTGTTGAAGGAATTATTAGGCGGTGTTGATGGTAAGTAAATTTAAGATTCGATCGATAGGGAAGTTTTAGAGTTGATAATATAAAGTGTAATAGCTAGCAGAATCAGCCAAATAAGCATTTCACTTGTACTTTATATAAAAAGAACTTTGAATTTGAACCTTTCAGTATAAATAAATATTTTAAAAATTAACAGTTTCCTATTTGAAAATTAACCACTTAGTATCTAAATAAAACAAAAAGAAATTTACAAATACGAACTTTAATTTTGCTCCACAAAATTGTATATACTCACGAACCTTCCTATCTCTATAACAGAATAACGTTTTCGCTATCACATAGGAATAATGATTTGACTCCAATTATACATCGAACTTCAAAGTCTGAATGGCATTTTTATATCCATTCTATACGTCTTTGGAACTCTCTACCTACGAACATACAATTTATAAGCAATGCCATGCATTTTAAAAGGTCCATTTTTGATCTTTATAGTAGTGCAAAAACATGTTATTTTTATACCCTATACCACTATGTGGTTTGGGTATAATGACTTTGTGCTGCTGTTTGTAACAACCAAAAATATTTGACCTAGACCCATCTTTAATTATACCGATCGAATCAGAATCACTTTCTGAGTTGATTTAACAATGTCCGTCCGTCCGTCCGTCTGTGTGTCCATGTAAAGCTTGTAATCAAACTGCAGGTCGCAAATTTAAGTGAAGATCGGGAAGCAGCTCTATATGGGGTCAAAGGGATCCTTTTTGAACTACTCATTAATGGATGTAATGAACGCATACAAACCCAATTAGAGTAAGATCTATATGACAATTTGGATCTTATGGCAATTTATGTCGATTTCATATGGGTAATTTGTATGGGGGCTAGGTCTGAACATGGACCGATTCTCACCAATTTCAACAGCGTTCATCCCATGGCCGACAAAAGCTTACATACCAAATTTCATCAAAATATATTCATATTTGCGACCTGCAGTTTGATTGCAAGCTTTACATGGACACACAGACGGACGGAACTTTTTCATATCGGCAGCCAAAAAAATTAATAAAAATCCCACTCAAATTTGGATTTTGCTTATTTTCAATGTCCAGTTAGTTGGGCCTAAGAGATAGGGTTTCTAAACGCATGGTATAGGGTATCGTATAGTCGGTCTAGACCGACTATAATTTTCTTACTTGTTTTTATATATTTTTTTTTACATATGGTTATGGTTAGTTAGTCGAAAGTGTGATTTTAACTTTAGCACAGTTTATGCATGGTAAGTAAAAAAAAATCATTAACATTTAGTAATTTATTAATCAACTAGCTGTACCCGGTCCGCTTTGCTGGCCCTTAGTAAAGATTTTAAATATTAAAAAAGATTTTTTGTACAACACTTTTTATTAGTGAATAAAAATGATGTATATTATATACATAGTATACATGAAAGTAATTAGTAATATTTTATTGTAATGCTCTCTGATTAACAATATAAATAATGATGATGGTCTACCAACACGTGAGCATCCAACATATAATTGTCCATGTGAGAAACATGGTGCCTCAAGATTTAATCCGCAGACTTGAAACGATTGAACTTGAGATTTACTAATTGTCATAGCAAATGCTAGACGTACTGGAAATTGAATGCGTTTAAAGTTAAATGGCATATCTGATGGAGTTATTGGTATATATGGAATTAATGCATTTTTATCTTTGTATTTTCCAGTTAATATAGTTGCATCAATGATATTGTTGAGTAATTTGTTAACAGCCAATCTGGCACCATTACAAAGCCGTGGTTGATTTAAATTATGTAAAAGATTATTGACACACCGATTTTCAATTGTAGAATATGAGGTGGAGTTCCAGGCAAATCAAGTGAATTTAAAAATTCTGTTGGGTAGTGCATAATTTCATCTGGATCCATAATGCAATCAATGGATTTGTATGTTTTTGTTTGGCCATTAATTTTATTTAGAATATCGATATTAATGTCATTGACATCTTTGGTTTTGGCTGCTAAAATAGCGCGATCGCTTAACCATTGATGATTCTTATAATTATGTATGATATATGGGTACACACTTGAAATTAAATCTTCTTTGGATTCATTAGTAATACAAAAATTTTCAGGTAATGTTATTAATTCTGTTGTATTGCCTATAACAATTTTTCCTTTTCCAACGTCCAATAATTGGTTAGAAAACAAATATGCTGATTGGTCATTTTTTAAATGTACGCGCATGTTTATAGTAAGTGATCGCTTTTGAACAAAATGCCACAAGTTAGATGATTTTAAACATGCGTTTAGTTCATCTGCTGTGTTGGTCGTGTAATAAGTGGTAAAGTTTGCCTAAAATCACCTGCCAATAATATGAGAACACCTCCAAATGGTTGTTCGTTGTTACGTAAATCTTGCAATGTTCGATGCAATGCCTCTAGTGGCTTCTTATGTGCCATTGTGCATTCATCCCATATAATTATCTTGCACAGTTGGAGTACCATTGCCATTGAAGATGTTTTCGAAATATTGCATGTTGGTGTTTCCGTTAGTTGCATATTTAATGGTAATTTTAATGCAGAATGTGCCCCTCTGCCACCATATAACAAAGTAGGCCATTGCCAATGCTATATTACCATTTGAACGTATTGCTGCTAAAATTACTGAAATTAAATATGTTTTCCGAGTACCTCCGGGCGCATCTAAGATATAAATTCCAGCAGTTCCTGCATTAACAGATGGCATAATATTGTCGTAAACGCGTTTTGCTGCGGCTTCATGTTTGGTATATTCAGTTGAAGAAAAGTATTTACTGCATTGATATTGTCATTTTTTTTTACGTTGTATTTCATGACTAACCCGGTGTGCTTCGCTACACCCTCTCCCTTCCCCCCGAATCGTTATGAAAGGGCTCACGCAAAGTCCCAAGGCTCTCACTAATACAGGAATTTAGATATATCACATTTAATATTAAGTCTGTGTAGAGGTGCAACGTGCATTTGCCCAATCCCGCCCATTTTTTTGTCTGACTACTCCCGTTAATAATAGATGACCTGCGACAAATTTGCAAAGCTTTCTGTATCATATTAATATATATGATACTTAAAATTTACTTTGTATGGGAGGTGCCACGCCCGCTAAAAATATTTTAAAAAAATTACAGCCTAAGCACTCCCATATTCGCAGTAAGACCCTGTGAAAATTTCAGGAAGGTCAGATGAGTAGTTACGGAGATTACCTCCTACAAACGAATAAACAAACAAACACATATAACCTCTTTATTGTGTTAGTATAGATTATTAGCATAGATTTTTTATTCGAATACTTGCTGATATACAATGTTTTTTGTTTTTTTCATTCGGTACAACAATTATCAGATTTTTCGGCGTTCCTACCCTGGAGCAAGGAACATGTAGCTGCCTATGAGAAGAAGATGGATTATCAAAATTAGATCTGGCAACACAACTATTGGCCTTGAACTTAGCCATATAATTCCACGACAAATCACACTGATAACTAATGTACTTAACAAAAGACTGTTGCTTCCGTAGTACTTCATATTATTTATATAGGAGGTGTCACGCCCACTAATCCCATCCCGCCCAATTTTTATTGGACTAGTCACATTAATATCTGATGGACTCGTGCAAAATTTCGAGTCTTTCCCTTTCATAGAACACCAGTTATATGATATTAGATATCTACTTTGCATGGGCGGTGCTACGCCCACTGCTATGATCACGCCCATTTTTTTGTTCGAATAATCATACAAAGAACCTATGGGCTCATGCAAAGCCACAAAGCCCTCTCGTTCACAGTACTCCAGATATATGACATTAAATAGTTACTTTGCATGGGGACTACTCATACTTAAATCTGATGGTGTCGTGCAAAGTGTCAAAGCTTCCCTTTTTTAATACACCAGTTATATGATATCATATATTTACTTTGTACGGGCGGTGCCACACCCACTGCTCCGATCACGCCCATTTTTTGTCTAACTAATCACATGAATAACTTATGGGCTCGCACAAAGTCCCAAGACTCTTACTATAACAGTGCTCCAGATATATGGCATTTTATATTTAATTTGTATTGCAGGTGCCATACATCCGATACTGCCCATTTTATGTTCGACTACTCACATTAATAATAGGTGACATCAGACTAATTTGAAAAGCTCTCTCTATCACAGTACTCGAGATATATAATATTGAATTATTACTTGTATGGGAGGTACCACGCCCACTTGTCCGATCCCACCCATTCCCGGCGTAGCTACTAATATTAACAATAGGTGACCTCACACAAATTTGCAAAGCTCTCCCTATCATAATACTCAATATATGTATATGATATTAAAAATTTACTTTGTGTGGGAGGTGCCACGCCCACTAAAAATATTTAAAGAATTATAGCCTATAGCACTACCCATATCTGCAGTAAGACTCTGTGAAAATTTCAGGAATATCAGATGGGTAGTTACGAAGATTAACTCCTACAAACAAACAAACAAACACACAGTACCTCTTTATAATATTAGTATAGATTAATAGATATATATATATATATTTTTTTACTGTTTTTAGCACAATTGTTCTAATAATTGGAAAGCACTGAAGAGTCTCGTTTTATTTTGATTTTTGCCTTACAAAGGGGTTAATTCACTTCAAAAAAAAAAAAGGTAAGATATGTATATGATTACATTTAAACTTAGGATATTTCAACAAATTCTAACAATTATTTTTTTCTTTTTTTCAGGTAAACTAAGGATTCTTCGTTTTAGTTATTTAAACACTGAATATTTAAAAAAAAATATATTTAACACTATTTTGTTTTAAAGTGAAATATGAAGTGAAATTTTTCTCTTTTATTTTAATAGCAAATAATGTTAACGCGATTTTTTTTTACTTGAATCGTGAAGACTTAATGATTTTTAACAACTTTTTATGTGCGGTTTTTCTGATTCTTCTCCTTTTTCTTTTTAATTGCATTTTGGACTTTAACTATGCTTTAGACTTTCTAATTTTTCTACCCTGGACGATTTTTCCCGTTTCTTCTAATTTTCACACTTTTCACTGACTGTCCACTATAGCTAATTTTTACGATTTACGCCCGATTTTAACACTTTTCACTTATGATTTTGTATAAAAAAAAATATGATTTTAACACTGTTGCTGATGGTGATGGTGGTGATAATGATAAGAGTGTAGATTTGCAGGTTGAGACTTTTGAAGAAAATGCAGATGATAAAGCGGTTGGTATTTTTCTGTAGTTTTAAGTCGGGTTTGCGCAAAGGGTTTCCCGTTCCCAAAGAAAAAGAAGTAACTTGTTTTATGAGCTTGACGCCTCCCGCTCATAAAACCAAGTTGTGAAATGCCAAGATTTTAGCCAAAAGCTTTCTTCAAGGGTTTTTCGGTGCTGAAATGGAAAACTTAGTAAAGGAATTGGTTTTTACATTTACTCGTGTGCGTTTTGTGTTACCTTTTGATAAAAAAAAACTATCTAATGTGAAAGTTACCGCTTATGGTAACAGCCAAGGCTATTTACGTTGGGAATGAAATTTTCTATTTAGGAGAAAAAATTTTAATTAGAAGAACTGGGTGTTTTAATACATTTAGAACAAGGTGAACTCACATTTGGTTATATCTTTAATTGGTTCAAAGGCAATCCACACTCAATTATGAGTTTAAAATTAATGGAATTAACCAAAATCCTTTTGAAATAAAAAATGAATTTTAATAAAACCCCATATATTAAATTTATGATTAACAATAAAAAATTAAAGATCATAAATAAAATTTATGAT
This sequence comes from Cordilura impudica, assembly GCA_963682025.1. Classification (NCBI taxonomy): domain Eukaryota; kingdom Metazoa; phylum Arthropoda; class Insecta; order Diptera; family Scathophagidae; genus Cordilura; species Cordilura impudica. The sequence goes on from OY821519.1 coordinate 6,794,395, forward strand.
TAAAAAAATAAAAGAGATCATAACCAAAGAAACTAATTTGACTTACGTTTTCCTCAGACAAAAAAAATGTTTCGCCAACGTGTAAAAACACTACGATGAATTTTCAGCAAAATGGGACGGTTTCCATCTTGAAAAGCCCTTTTATACCGATACAATCGTACACAAAAATTGGAAATTATTGGAAATGTCCGTTTATTCAGCGGTACTTTATATATACACACAAAAAAAACCAATACCCTTAAAGTTTACTAAACGTCAAAACTTTTGACATACACTGCCTTATCATTTTTCACAGCATTGTTAAGTTAACGAAAATACCATATCCAAGTATTCACCATTATCTCAAAAATAGTTAAAAATCATAATATTTTAGATCTATAGAAAAAAAAATATATAAGTGCTACAAGCGCCTCTACAAATTAAATGCTATATTCTATTTTATTTATGCTATATTTTATTTTATAGAATCAGTTTATTGATTAAGTTTAATAAGCACTGCCTTTAAAGAACATTAGTTATTATATTTACTTGAAAATATGATTCGATTTTCACAATTTTTCAAATAAAATACAATCAATCTTTGATTGAGGTACATATATAACATAGATGACGGAATTCGTAAGTGCTAACAAATCCCTTTAAAAAAAAAATTAATCAAGCATTTTCTATTATGATATAGGAGTGAAATATGTGCTATGTGGGTTAAAAATATAAAAAGAACTGAAGTCAATAGTTGTGCCATATATGACCCCAGAATGATATTTTGGTTAATATAATATTTAATAATAACAGCAACATTATTTCCAAATATGTCATGAATTTCAAATATAACAACACCAACATACGAATTTAAGTAAAATTACATTTACATTTCAAAAACAAGTGACAAAATTGCATTGAATTAAATAAATGCACACTCACACAATTGCATACACAAACACGCACATACACATGCAAACAGTGCAATAAAATGTATGCATTTTGTAATGAATAGTTTTATGTTTAATGCTAATTATGATTTATGCTTAAAATGTGAACATTAAAAACAACTACAAACAAATGAAATATGCTTTCAACACATGTTTTGTAATATTTTATGATTATTTTAAATATCAATTTGCATATTTTGTTAATTCTACAAACATTCAGATGCTTAGGACATTTGTAGTTGGCCACTGATGTCCATTTACTTATTACAAATAAAGCAAATTTCAGTTACTGGGAAATAAGCTACAACTATTGTTGTGTTGTGTTCTGTTGTCATTAATATGAATTTCAAAACATTTTAAGACTTTTGAAATTAATTAATTTAAAGATACAACTTAATAACATATAAAAGTTTTGAATATGGTAAAAGTTCAAAAATAGGTAAGGCTGGTCGAAAAAAAAAATTCATATATATGGAAACATTATCTTTGTATACGAATATATATGTCTTCTGTCGGCTGAGCTGATTTTTATTAAAAATTTTGTGTGCGATTAAGTTCATTCAAGAATGGTTTAGATTAAAATTTGAGTACGAACAGATTTGAGTACGATAAGATTAGTCGGCGTGGCACATCCCACAGTAGGCATTAATTAAATATAATATATCTCGATTACTATCGTAGTTAAAGGTTTTAAAATTTGTGTGAGTTCATTTATTAGTACCAATAATGATAAAGTAAAGAATTTTTACAATGGTGAGTAAGTAAATAATACACGGTATAAAAAAAATTTATTTAATAAATAAAAAAAAATAAAAAAATAATAACAAGTAAGAAAATTATAGTCGGTCTAGACCGACTATACGATACCCTATACCATGCGTTTAGAAACCCTATCTCTTAGGCCCAACTAACTGGACATAGAAAATAAGCAAAAACCAAATTTGAGTGGAATTTTTATTAATTTTTTTGGCTGCAGATATGAAAAAGTTCATATCGGATTCTATATCTAACTATATGGGTACTAGGTCTAAAAATGGACCGATCCTGATCATGTTTGGTAAAGTCTTTTGTATTTTGCAAAAATATATATACAAACAAAATTTAAGAAGATTTAGTGCAATATTTTTGTTTTTTGATAGATTTAAGTGAAGATCGGGAAGCAGCTCTATATGGGGCCAAAGGGATCATTTTTGGATACTCATTAGTGGATGTAATGGACGCATACAAACCCAACTTGAGTAAGATCTATATGACAATTTGGATCTTATGGCAATTTATGTCGATTTCATAGGGGTAATTTGTATGGGGCTAGGTCTGAACATGGACCGATTCTCACCAATTTCAATAGCTTTCATCCCATGGCCGATAAAAGCTTATATACCAAATTTCATCAAAATATATTCATATTTGCGACCTGCAGTTTGATTACAAGGTTTACATGGACACACAGACGGACGGACGGACGGACGGACGGACAGACGGACATTGTTAAATCAACTCAAAATGTGATTCTGATTCGATCGGTATAATTAAAGATGGGTCTAGGTCAAATATTTTTGGTTTTTACAAACAGCAGCACAAAGTCATTATACCCAAACCACAAAGTGGTATAGGGTATAAAAACATGGCTAATACAAATAAAGCATAGAGGTTGAAATTAATAAAAATTAAGAAAAAAATATATAAATACCACGCACCATTTAAACAAAATTAAAATTTGCATATTAGTTACAGTAGTAATTGCAATATGTCTGAAAAATGACTATAAATCTAACAAACAAAAAATTTCTTCGCTTCAAAGCGTCATCTCAATTATATGTAAAGTACATATGTAGGTATGTACAAAACCGTACATCACATCTGACAACTCTTACGAAAACTGAGAATAGTGGAAATTAGAAGTATAAATGCAAAAAATGTTCAAAATTCAAAAATAACGATTGCATGTTTGGACAGAGTTGTATCTTCTGAAATTAATACAAAGCAAAGCTGTATGGTACGAAAACTGTATCTACCCACACTGCTCATAGGCTTGACTTTAGGTGAGTGTGTTAAACCGCTGACCAAAAAGTGCAAGTACGAGTGTATATGAAGGTTCATGGTTCAAACCTCAAGGCCGCCCTTAGTAGAAAAATTTTCATAAAGAATCAATCTATTCAATTAAAACATAACAATTATCACAATGTTCAATAAATCGCTGATAAAGGCTCTAATTAACTCAAGTAGATCCCAGCCCTCAAAATGCGAGTGCAAATTCTCATTTAAAAAAGATATAGGGTATGCTAGTAAATTTTAGCCAATTCACAAATCAACACTTTTTGAATATTGTTATATATTGGCTTATGTCCAAGATTATCTTTCAATTCAACAAAGTTATTATTGGGAATGGAGAATACAAACAAATTTTTTTTTTACAAACACATTACCAAATTTAACAAACAAACACATAGCACCGTACAGTTTTATGTATGAATTAGTAGCAACTGCATTTTACTCAAAAAAAGTTTAAAATTTAAAAATCTGTAAATCTGGTGGGTAGCTAAAACGGAAAACCTTTAAAATAATATACGTTTGGTCAAAATCTGGATTCAGCTGTTTAACAAAACATAGGCCACAAGAAATCGCTTTACCTATTATTATTATAAATAAACATAGACTTAAAGGAGAGCTGAATTAAAGAGAGCATAATTATTTATGCGAGATATTGAAATAGTTTTATGTGTTTATGTGTTTGTGAGCAACCCTGTAAAAACTAAACGTGAAGTGTACAGTGGGCAAATGGAAGAAAAGCAATAATAAAAAACATGTCTACAGAAATCTGCCTACTCTTGGGCTAACCAACTAAGCGAAGGTGGCCTGAAATCGTTTGATGCAATATTTTTTTAAATTATATCGCAAAAAATTGTTGCTTACAAGCGGATATTTGCAAAAACATTTATCAGAAGCAGAGTACGTTGAAGCAAAAGAAGTGAAAAAAGCTTTTTAGATGTGGAATGTGCTTGACAATAAAGGTACTAAATGCCGAAATTGCTCCCAATATCAATATAAGAAAGAGAAAATATGATAAAAAATAATAATCTAGTATAAAAACATTTAGTAGCCTTATTCTACAGTACAGAAAAATGGCCTTTAAAAATTTTTTCCAAATATGAGTAAACCATTTTTATTTAGTGAATATAAAAGAAATAAATTAACAACATTATAAATATAAAATTTGTTTGCTAACAAATAACTTGAGAACAAAACAAAAAGAAAAGAAAAAACTTTTCTTGGCCAAAATTAAAAAAATTTAAAAAAAATAATTTTTGGGTAAAGAAACTATTTTTTTTTTTTTAGTCTAGGTATATTTTATAACTCTTGGGCGAAACTATTAATCCTTAAATGCACATTTTTTAAATTAATGAAATTATATACTCTATATACATCTTTATATTTTTAGTCGATTTTTGAGTTCCAATTAAGAAAATACGTTTTAAAAGTCATTATATTTTTAGTTATAACTAAATTATTCACATTTGTTTTTACTAAAATTATACAAAACTCGATACAATAAAATAAATTTTTATGTGCAAAAGTATACAATTCACATTTTTAAATTAAAGTTTCATCTCTAAATTCTTCCAGTTGACAATAAGCTTTATATAAAACAAGTAAGAAAATTATAGTCTGTCTAGACCGATTATACGATACCCTGCACCATGCGTTCAGAAACCCTATCTGTTAGGCCCAACTAACTGGACATAGAAAATAAGCAAAAACCGAATTTGAGTGGGATTTTTATTAATTTTTTTTGGCTGCAGATATGAAAAAGTTCATATTGGATGCTATATTTAAATAGGGACTAGGTCCAAAAATGGACCGATCCTGATCATGTTTGGTAAAGTCTCTTGTATTTTGCAAAAATATATACAAATAAAATTTGAGAAGAATCAGTGCAATATTTTTGTTTTTTAATAGATTTAAGTGAAGATCGGGAAGCAGCTCTATAAGGGGTCAAAGGGATCATTTTTGGACTACTCATTAATGGATGTAATGAACGCATACAAACCCAATTTGAGTAGGATCTATATGACAATTTGGTTCTAATGGCAATTTATGTCGATTTCATATGGGTAATTTGTATGGGGGCTAGGTCTGAACATGGACCGATTATCACCAATTTCAACAGCGTTCATCCCATGGCCGATAAAAGCTTATGTGCCAAATTTCATCAAAATATATTCATATTTGCGACCTGTAGTTTGATTACAAGCTTTATATGGACACACAGACGGACGGACGGACGGACGGACGGACGGACATTGTTAAATCAACTCAGAAAGTGATTCCGATTTGATCGGTATAATTAAAGATGGGTCTAGGTCAAATATTTTTGGTTGTTACAAACAGCAGCACAAAGTCATTATACCCAAACCACATAGTGGTATAGGGTATAAATAATTAAAATACCTTTATTGCGACTGTGTTTTTTATTTAGTTTTTAAAGCTTTGATCTGAAAATGATAACCAGAGGCTATCGAAAATTCATTAAAAAATAAAATAAAATAAAATAAAATAAAATAAAATAAAATAAAATAACAATTTTATAAAACGACTTGAAGCCTGTTTTTAATTCATCACTTTTGAAACTTAAATACGAGGTCGATGGAACACCAAAATTATCAAATAAAGTCTAAATTCTTCCTCTAATTCTTGCCCATCTTCACCACCGTCATCATTTCGATCAATATTGTCTTTTGAGAAATTGGCTTTTGTGGGATTCTCGCAGATTAATTATTCGATTATTTTTAGTGGAAGTGTTAAACGTTTCCTCTGATGAATAGGTGTATTTAAACGAAAAGATGATATTATTGGATCTGATGTATCGATTGCTCTATCAAAAACGTCTGACAGATTACCAACATGGCTACTATCAAATTTATTTATTTTATTCCCCGATTCTGCCGCATCCTCTGCAAAATACCCTACAGGAAGTGCTGTATTTTGTATGATTACTTTATAATGAACAAGCACTTTATGATATATGGGTGTCATATGGAGCCAAGTGTATTTATTTTAAATTGGTTGGCCTAATTCAGTGCAAATAGACATGATAAACATATCAATATTTTTTTTAAAGGAAAAATTAATTCTGTGTCAACTCCTGTAATTTTTGAAAAAAAACTCATGCTTTACAAATGGCCGACGTGAAGTGTTGCTGTCATTTGTAAAACTTCCTGTTTATCGAAAGTCAACACGAAGGCCAAGTAGTCTCCAAAATGCCTTTTTAATATGATCGTTTTTTTTTTTTTTTGAGGTGCATCTCTGTCTTCATTAGCTCTAATTTGTCATTTCTTAATATCACATTTCTAGCCTTAATGTAATACAAATTCGAAAAATCTAATCCAGCAATAGAGAGAGGTTATTTCATGCCCTCTCCAGAATAATAATCTTTAATGCTTATGAAATCCTTTGAAGTAGCGCCGCAGACAGGGAAAACTTGAGTTGATTTGGTCCCGGTTATAGCATTTAAAACCTTTCCGTTAATAACAGAAGAGGAATTGAATTCTATTTCGATTGTTCTATTTTCTTAAATTTTTATGAACAAATTTTCGCGTCCTTTAATTTGTTCATCCCAACCAGATTTTCTCTTGAAATAAGTTTATTTGTTTTTTTTTTTTTTTTTGTAAACTTAAATCTTAATGAACGACAAAAACTTTCCGATTTAGGATTACTATTGTTCCAAAAAGCTTTTCCTGGGGATTCTAATAGTCTAAATGGAATTACTATCGTTGCCAAAGGGTCGAATCAGCATAACGGGATGTACTTGGCTGAAAAAAGGATTGTCTAGATTGAGCTTGGCCAGTATTACTATCAAATCAATAGCTCAAATTCATTACGGTTACAAAAACTTTCTTTTGCATCTCAACTATTCTTTTTTGATGTGCTCGTTAAACGATTTCGTAAAGGGACTTGTGCAATTGCTTCGCTTACTGTTGTACCATCCGGTCAACACTTTGTATGAGTTCGCAGGGTATTAGTGTGAGTAGTCATGCTGAAGATGGGCGGTATGGAATCAGTACACTTCTGCCATAGAAAAAAGTTATTGAATATCATATACTTCGAGTACTATGATAGGGATATCTTTGAAAATTTGCATAACATATCTGTTATTATTAAAAGTAGTCAGTCTAAAAATGGGCGGGAATCTTGGTGAATATGTATGCCTGACCATTATGGCTGAATCACTGAATCTAACAACCTTATATTCAAACATAGGTTCCTGAGGTGCTCCAAATTATTTCTGTTTGTTCTAGTCCATCTACCTAGTGCTGCTGCCGTTTTGTTTGAAAAATCGTATTTGTCCACCGCTTTGGCTCCAATACATACCATATGATATCGACATTAAAAGATAGTTGGCTCTTTCAAGGCCAGTCTATGCAAATTCACGTCTTGGCTTGCGACAATTCAAGCTCCGCCCACATACAATTAAATACAGCCTGATTCAAAGAAAATTGAGACAAATAAAATATTGTCCACACATTGGCTTCAAAAAAGATTTTTATTTACTTCTAAATATCAGGCGAACATTGTAATATATGAAAGAAGATTGAGTTTATGATTCGAAGATAAAATGCGCATTTAATATAATATACAAAATTTCATTTTATTGCTACTGAAAAAAGTGCTTTCATAACTGAAAAGTTTATCAGCACAAATCCTGGAATAAAATAATCATTTTTGGGCAGAATAAATTTTGCCAGTTCAGCTACTTGTTGCCAAAAAAAAGTTTACATTAATCTGATTAACTTGAATAACAGTAATATTCATACAAAAGATTTGCTGAAATGTACGTGTCAGGTACAAAAATTCTATGTATTCAAGTAGTTCAGAGGAATAACAAATAAATTCCATTAACGCAAACTGATAATATTGTTAATGATGGATATGGCAGCTTATTGGGGTGGATCCCAAATAAATATCTACATTAATCTTTTTAAATTATTTTAAGTTTTATTATAAACGTAAGTGTATATTAAGATAACATTCCAGCCGATTCTATCTTCAGTTTATCGCAGTATTAAACGAATCATGAGCTCATGTATTACCAACATTTGTAGACCCACTCCTCTCGATTTAACTAATGAAGTTTGAAAACCGATATCGAGTCACGCTACAAATGTTGTCTCTCAATTCGAAGTATTCTAAGACCCAGACTATACGGTAACGACGTACAAAATTAGCTGAGCGGGTTATCTATCGAATTGAATGTAAGAATTCCATATCAGGACATCGATCGCAGTTGAACTTATATGCTCCCCCAGCTACTAAGCATTTTGAAAAAACATAAATTTAATAAAAAAATATTTTCACAAATTTTGAACTCTTCACAAGAGTTTATTTTTGTCACTACTTAAAAACAATTAATTATAAGATTAAAACATTAAAGCTCCAATTGCATTTTAGAAACAGTTGACAGAAAACTTCAGAAAGTAATAATATTTTAATAACCATACCATTTTCTATTTTTATTGCTTTATTCAACTCTGGTACAGAAGTTAAAAAGTTTCCATTGTTTTGATATCACAAAAAACACTGTTTTTCGTTGTCCTATTTTTGCTGTCCCTATATCTTAGGCCCAACTAATTGGATATAGAAAATAAGCATAAACCAAATTTGAGTGGCATTGTTATTAATTTTTTTTCCTTTGAATATAAAAAAGTTCCTATCGGATGCTATATTTATATGGGGACTAGGCCGAAAAGTAGACTGTTCCTGATCACATTTGGTGAGGTCACTTATTTTTTTTACAAGAACATATACAAACCAAATTTGGGAAAAATCTGTAGAATATTTTTGTTTTTTGACAGATTTAAGTGAAGATCGGGAACTGGCTTCATATGGGGGCTAAGACTAAGAATTGTTCTATAGGGTTTTTCTTTTGGACTACTGACTAATGGGAGTAATAAACATACACAAGTCTAATTTGAAAGATATCTATATGATAATTTGGATCATATGGTGTCATTTGTATGGCGACTATGTCTGAACATGGACCGCTTTTCCCCTATTTCAACAGCGTTCATGCTATGGCTGACAAAAGCTTACTTACCAAATTTCATCAAAATATGTTCACATTTGCGACCTGTAGTTTGATTAAAAGCTTAACATGGACACACAAACGGACAGACGGACGGACGGACAAGGCTAAATCGACTGAGAAACTGATTCTGAGTCGATTTGTATAATAAAAGGTGGGTCTAGTTCAAATATTTTTAGTAGTTACAAACATCAGCACAATGTCATCATAAAACCATATTGGCAAACTCAGAATTTTGTAAAAGTTTCAATTGTATTGTCTGCCACTCAATGCAACCAAATATACTCGTAGGACAGTCCCTGTGCGTATGAGTATCACAAAATTCAAATAATTACAGAAATATTGAAAATACGCAGCAGCTGTGATTTAGTGAATAAATAAACAAGCAAATATAAGTACTCATTAGGGCGGGTCGATTTGTTGTGAAACAGAGTTTCACATATATAGAATATAATAGTATAAGATTAGTTTAAATATAGTATAGAGATAATAATGGAATGTATAGTGAATATAATTTAATATAATAATAATAATATATGATAATAATAACACTATATAATAATTTAGTATTTAATATAATGTATAATTAATATAAAAATAAAATATAAAATTTAACATAATAATAATAATATACGATAATAATAACAATTATTATGTGAATTCATTTAATTAATAACGATCGATTTTTCTCGAGCGTAATTATTAAATGTTTATTCACAAAACATACATTTTCAGCCGCGATTGGCTCATTTGCTTATGTTTGAATTTTTTGTCGCTTTGAATGTGTAGCAATACGATATTGTTCCGCGTTGACAGGTGTTGCGTTTTGTGTTTATTTCTTTCGTTACCATGCGTTGTCTTGCTTATATTTGTATTTTTTTTATGTGTTGCCGTGCGCTTAGTTTTTTTATTGTAATGTTCTGTTATTGCAATTTTGTGCAATAACATTGACTTAATTTTTTTTAGTAAACGTCCGTGTATATTAAGCGGGGTGGTTGCAGTAGATGGCGACCAAGAAAATGTATATCTTTTTCTTTTTGTGTTGTTCCCACGGTACTCGTGTTAGTATTATTTGTTTTTTTTTTTTTATTTAATTAATTTAATTTTTATTTCCGTATTATTATTATCATTGTTGTTGTAGCATCATTATTTTAGTTTTAAGATTTAATATAAATAACTAGCATAACTAGCACTCTGAAAGTGTTTCTGAGTCGATCGGTATTATAAAAGATGGATCTAGATAAAATATTTTGGCAGTTATAAACATCAGCACAATCTTAGACATTGCACAGGGGCGCCTGTAGAACAAGTGAGCTTGCAAAAATCAAAAATTTCATGTGCCCCTAAAAAATAATGAATCAACTTATTTTACGGGAAATTGTCCAACGATTTCAAATATGCTCGTCTTATTGCAATTTGATTCAGAAGATATAGCCCTTCAAATTTTACTGATTTTCAGTGTTTAAAGCACCAGATCAGTTTTGGGTAATTTGCTCCGCTATCAGATACAGTACGTAACGGATCATCATTGGTTTTGATTTGATTGATAGACCTATTTATTAAGAAAATAATACAAAAATTGTACTCTTAGCTTAGTGTTTATCCAGGTAAATCGGTATTTACCAACTATCCATTTTTTTCAATATTTCTCGATTTTGATGGAAAAGAAAACAAAAAACTATAAATCTCTATATTTGCCATATTTTCAAAATAAGTTCTTTGATTATTCTTTTATCTAATGCGAAAATTTTTAGCTGTCCGTCCTTGCACCGTTTTTTGCTAGAGGTAAAATTTTGAAAAAAAGACATGGTTCCAGAATTATTGCGCAATTTATGACATAACCGTTAAAACCCATTTTATTGTTATGAAGTGAATATGAATATGCAATTTCACCATTGCACGTAAGAATAAGGTGTGTGGAGTTAAAACTATCGTATACGCTTCTACAAGAGGGGGAACACTTTGATGAAAATACACCAAACAAAGATAAGGAAAGGATCAGAAAGAATCGAATACAGGATGCGTTTTTCAAACAAGTTGGAGTAAAATTAAACTTCTCCAAATACGGATACGGAAACTTAGATGATCGAAACACTTCGAGAAGATTTTTTGAAAATGATGAGGCTGTAATTCGAATCACTGGAATAAACAACCAAAATCGTTAAGAGATTGGGAACGATCTTGAATATTTTAAACTGAGAGGAAAAAGTTGATTCTGAATAATATGGAGAATATGTTTTGAAAACTGCATCACTTTTAGCAGAATTATATCCACAGAGAAAGTTAACCCCGACAGTTGATAAAATATTGTCGCATGCCAAAGATATAATTGAGTATCAGACATTGCCAATTGGAGAGCTTTCTGAAGAAGCACAGGAGTCCCTAAACAAATGTTATAAAAAATATAGATAAATTACTAGATGTAACCCGGTGTGCTTCGCTACACCCTCCCCCTCCCCTCCCCCCTTCGGAATCGTTATGAAAGGGCTCACGCAAAGTCCCAAGGCTCTCACTAATACAGTAATTCAGATATATCACATTTAATATTAAGTTTGTGTGGGGGTACCACGCGCCTTTGTCTAATCCCGCCCATTTTTTTGTATGACTACTCACGTTAATAATAGATTACTTGAGACAAATTTGCAAAGCTTTCTCTATCATAGTACTTAACATATATGATATTAAAAATTTACTTTGTATGGGAGTGCCACGACCACTAAAAATATTTTAAAAAATTAAAGCCTGTAGCACTCCCATATCCGCAGTAAGACTATGAGAGAATTTCAGGAAGAGCATATGAGTAGCTACGGAGATTACTCCCCTACAAACAAACAAACAAACAAATATTACCTCTTTATAATGTTAGTCTAGAATATTAGTACAGATTTTTTTATACCCTATACCACTATGTGGTTTGGGTATAATGACTTTGTGCTGCTGTTTGTAACAACCAAAAATATTTGACCTAGACCCATCTTTAATTATACCGATCGAATCAGAATCACTTTCTGAGTTGATTTAACAATGTCCGTCCGTCCGTCCGTCCGTCCGTCCGTCCGTCCGTCCGTCTGTGTGTCCATGTAAAGCTTGTAATCAAACTGCAGGTCGCAAATATGAATATATTTTGATGAAATTTGGTATATAAGCTTTTATTGGCCATGGGATGAACGGTATTGAAATTGGTGAGAATCGGTCCATGTTCAGACCTAGCCCCCATACAAATTACCCATATGAAATCGACATAAATTGCCATAAGATCCAAATTGTCATATAGATCTTACTCAAATTGGGTTTGTATGCGTTCATTACATCCACTAATGAGTAGTCTAAAAATGATCCCTTTGACCCCATATAGAGCTTCTTCCCGATCTTCAGTTAAATCTATTAAAAAACAAAAATATTGCACTGATTCTTCTCAAATTCTGTTTGTACATATTTTTGCAAAATACAAGAGACTTTACCAAACATGATCAGGATCGGCCCATTTTTGGACCTAGTCCCTTTATAGATATAGCATCCGATATGAACTTTTTCATATCTGCAGACAAAAAAATTAATAAAAATCCCACTCAAATTTGGTTTTTGCTTATTTTCAATGTCCAGTTAGTTGGGCCTAAGAGATAGGGTTTCTAAACGCATGGTATAGGGTATCGTATAGTCGGTCTAGAGCGACTATAATTTTCTTACTTGTTTTATTTCAATGCTTGCTGATACCGATATACAATGTTTTTATACCCTATACCACTATGTGGTTTGGGTATAATGACTTTGTGCTGCTGTTTGTAACAACCAAAAATATTTGACCTACACCCATCTTTAATTATACCGATCGAATCAGAATCACTATCTGATTCGATTTAACGATGTCCGTCCCTCCGTCCGTCCCTCCGTCCGTCCGTCTGTGTGTCCATGTAAAGCTTGTAATCAAACTGCAGGTCGCAAATATGAATATATTTTGATGAAATTTGGTATATGAGCTTTTATCTGCCATGGGATGAACGCTATTGAATCTGGTGAGAATATGTCTATGTTCAGACCTAGCCCCCATACAAATGACCCCTATGAAATCGACTTAAATTGCCATAAGATCCAAATTATCATATAAATCTTAGTCATATTGGGTTTGTATGTGTTTATTACATCCATTAATCAGTAGTCCAAAAATGATACCTATGGTACAACTCTTAGTCATAGGCCCCATATAGAGCTGCTTCCCGATCTTCACTTAAATCTATCAAAAAACAAAAATATTGCACTGATTATTCTAAAATTTTTGCAAAATACAAGAGACCTTACCAAACATGATCAAGATCGGTCCATTTTTGGACCTAGTCCCCATATAGATATAGCATCCGACATGAGCTTTTTCATATCTGCAGACAAAAAAATTTATAAAAATCCCACTCAAATTTGGTTTAGCTTATTTTCTATGTCCAGTTATTTGGGCCTATGGGGTAGGGAAGCTAAACGCATGGTATAGGGTACCCTATAGTCGGTCTAGACCGACTGTAATTTTCTTACTTGTTTGTTGTTTCATTCGGTACAACAATTATCAGATTTTTCGGCGTTCCTACCCTGGAGCACGGCACATGTAGCTGCACATAGAAGAAGATGGATTATCCATATTAGATCTAGCAACACTTAACTATTGGCCTTGAACGTAGAACATCATTTGGCAATTTTTCTTTTTAGCGATTCTTGATTTTGTCCATTTTTGATTTTGAAGATTTTTGTTTTTTGGGCGATTTTTATTTTTCTCAATTTTTGGGTTTGGCGATTTTTGGTTTTGGCGATATATTTTCCACGACAAATTTCATTGATAACTAATGAACATTTCAAAAGACTGTCGCTTTCGTAGTGCTTCAAATTTTTTACATAGGAGGTGCCATGCCCACTAATCCCATTTCGCCCAATTTTTATTGGACTACTCACATTAATATCTGATGGACTCATGCAAAATGTCGAGTATTTCCCTTTCATAGTACACCAGTTATATGATATTAGATATCTACTTTGCATGGGCGGTGCTACACACAAAGAACCTATGGGCTCACGCAATGCCACAAAGCTCTCTCTTTTACAGTACTCCAGAAATATGATATTAAATGCTTACTTTGTATGGGTGGTGCCACGCCCATTGCTCCGATCACCCCCATTTTTTGTCTAACTAATCAAATGAATAACTTATGGGCTCACACAAAGTCCCAAGACTCTCACTATTACAGTACTCCAGATATATGACATTTTATATTTACTTTGTATGGAAGGTGCCACGCCTATTGGTCCGAAACCTTCCATTTTGCACCCAACTACTCACACTAATAATAGGTGGCATCAGAAAAATTTGAAGAGCTCTATCTATCACAGCACTCGAGATATATAATATTGAACTATTACTTGTATGGAATGTACCACGCCCACTTATCCGATCCCGCCCATTTCCGGCGTAGGTACTAATATTAAAAACAGGTGACCTCACACAAATTTGCAAAGCTCTCTCTATCATAGTACTCAATATATGTATATGATATTAAAAATTTACTTTGTGTAGGAGGTGCCACGGCCACTAAAAATATTAAAAAATTATAGCCTATAGCACTTCCCATATCCGCATTAAGACTCTGTGAAAATTTCAAGAAGATCAGATGAGTAGTTACGGAGATTACCTCCTACAAACAAACAAACAAACAAACAAACAAACACACATTACCTCTTTATAATATTAGTGTAGAAAATAAGTATAGAAGAGGGAAAAGTCAAACAGTGGCAGATTAAGACAACATTAATGCCGTTTGGACGTTGATAGACATCACCTGCCAGCGCTATAACATAATAGGCAAATCCGCGGTTAGGACTTGTTAGGGACCATAACGTTTGTTTCGTTTCCGTTTGGTTCGGTGTTTAGGACTATAACAGATTTGTAAGGATGCAAACAAATCGCTCAAGTGACAAGGAAAATCATATTATAGGGATCAAAATAAGAAACTTTGATCAAGGAACCATACCTCTAAAACGAATTCTGATGTCCAGACTTTTGACCTGTCTGTCTGTCTGTCTACCATGGGGCAACCCCATTCCCCCTCATGCAATTGATCTGAAACTTGGCCCATAGTCTTGTTGTGACTACAGATTAATTTTGGGGTAGTCACGCAGAGTCACGTTATTTACCCTCATCCGATCGATCTTTTTAAATAACATAACATAGTCAAGGCGTATGATTAACAGAGTAGACGATACGTAATACGTATGAGAGTTAATTTTAATATTAAATAAAACATAGTTAGCCCAATTCTAAACAAAAAATTGTGATTTTTTAAATGTTTTTATGGGGAACCCCCCAAGGGGTTTCAGGGGGTATACCACTGGCATGGGTGGGTCAGCCCTCGAAAGTAAGTGGGGGTCAATCATACATTTGGACTCGATTGGGGCACTCTAAATGGGTCAAAGTGAGACAGACAGACAGATCAAAAGTCTGGACATCAGAATTCGCTTTGGAGCTATGATTCCTCGGGTAAAGTTTCTTATTTTGATCCCTAGAATAAGAATTTCATTGTCAATTGGGCGATTTTTAAATCGACCCGCGCTAGTACTCATGTATGATAAAAATATTCACTGAGATAAGTGTTAATTTTGTAGCCTTTATGTAGAAAAACTTGAAAGACAAATTACTACATGGTGTGTAATGTACGTGGCCTCCCATAGAGATGGCGTGATAAGTGCCCATTTTGCCCGTATGTTTAGTAGGGCCAACTGTTAGAAAAATTTTGTAATTTTTTTCATTAGAAAAAAGTTACCGTTATAAAAATGATAGTGTTTTTAAAGTTTGAGAAATAATGGATTTCAAAAAGTTTCGCGTATTAAATAAACATGTTTTTTGGCTTGAAAAAATACTGCACAAGCCAAAGAATGGATTGAGAAACATTACGGTGAATCTTCGCTGTTATATTCAATGATCAAAAGGTGGTATTTCGAATTTAAACGTGGTAGTACGAGCAAAACTATTACAGATCATCCTGGTTATCCAAATGAGGCAGCTACAGAAGGAAAGGTAGGAAAAGTGCATCAGATAGTATTGGATGATTGAAAGATTAACGTGAGTGAGATTGCTGGCATCATAAAGATATCAACAGAGTGAGTTCGGTATATAAGACATGATCATTTAAGTATGGAAAAGCTTTCTGCTCGATGCGTGCCGCAGTTTCTAACAGCTGAACAAAAACTGAAACGTGTTCGTGATTCAAAGAATGCTTTGGAGACGTTTCAAGTTAATTCAACTGAATTTTTATATCTTCTTATAACAAGTGATGAGACGCGGATTCATTATTATAAACCAGAGTCCAATAAGTAGTCTGACAATGACTATAAATCCAGCTTGAAAAGTAACGGCTGCGGTTTTTTATGATGGATGGTATAATATTTATTGATTACTTGGAGAAAGGAAAAAAATAGGTGCCATGTACTATATTGAGTTATTCGACAGATAGGAGGAAGAAATTGGGAAAAAAAACGGCCCAACTTAAATAAGAAAAAAATCTTGTACCATCATGACAATGCATCGGGCTTTCATCTGCTTCGGCTTCGGAAAATTTAAGTCTTTACATTACGAATTGCATCCACAATGCCTGTATTCTCCAGACCTGGCCCCCAGCGATTTTTTTTGTTCCCAAACTTGAAAAGATGGCTCCAGGGAAAGAGATTTTTTTTCAAAAATCATATTTTTTCAAGGGCATTAAGATGTTATGGGATAATTGGAAGAAGTGCATTTCAAATCCAAAAAACTGCTTTTCACTCCAAAAAACTGCTTTTCACTTCACAAAAATCTTGTTTTAAGTTTTCATCTGACTTTAGGAATAAAATGTTTACAAAAAAAATTATATTTAATTTTCAAAGTTATCTAAGCACTGGATCTATAAATTTACTTACTATTTTTCTATTTTAAGAAGTACAAATATAAAAACCTTACTGGAGTAAAATTTTGGTTACAAGAAAAACCCTTTTTTCACAGAATAGTCAGTGAGGTCAAATTAAAGTGACATTGTTTTGTAAGCAAACTTTAACTTCAATATTCTTGGACCACGCGCCGTTCATCAAAATGAAAACATTTTTTTCAGGATACGTATTAAAAAAATCATGTGAGTCCGATCACAGGGGACATGTGTAAACATTTACTAATTAAAGTTTTTTCATGGCCTTTTCTTAAATCAAACAGAAAGTGTCATCTATGTATCACTTATAGCAATCTACTGAATGGGCTCTACTTACATAAAAATACTTATTATTATTTATTATTTAAACTGGATAATTTCTAATTTTTCGATTTTCATTTTTTATTTTTTATTTTTAATTTTTATTTTTTCATTTTTGATTTTTCATTTTTAATTTTTTGTTTATTATTTTTCATTTTTGTTTACTTTTTTAATTTTCATTTTTCACTTTTCACTTTTCGTTTTTTATTTTTAATTTTTTTAATTTTTCATTATTAATTTCTCATTTTTCATTTTTAATTTTGCGTTTTTAATTTTTCATTTTTTATTTTTATTTTTTTGTTTTTTATTTTTTATATTTCATTTTTTCATTTTTAAATTTTCTTTTTATTTTTAATTTTTTAATTTCTAACTTTTAATTCTTCATTTTTCATTTCCTTACTTAATTTTAATTTTTAATTTTTAGTTTTTCTTTTTTAATTTTTCGTTTTTCATTTTTTATTTTTAATTCTTCATTTTTTATTTTAATTTTTCATTTTTAATTTTCCAATTTTTTTTTTTTAATTTTTAATTTTTCATATTTTATTTTTCATTTTTAATTATTTATTTTTATTTTTTCACTTCTAATTTTTAGTTTTTCATTTTCCTTTTTCATTTTTCATTTTCATAATTTTTTTAACAATACAATCATAAGTCACACCGATTTTGTCTTAGGATCATGGTTACGCTGTTTTTGTAACTGTATTGTGAAATAGGTTTTTACCCCCCTGCGCGTATAGATGTTAACATATCAAAAATCTTATTTTCGGTCTTTATCATTTTAATGATTGAGTTACAAATTAATCAAGCTAAAGATCAAATGTTTTTACATTAAATAAAGCAAACACATTCGCTCCAAAAATGTATCGTTATTTTGCATTACATGTTGTGCAACTATTTAGGGTCGAGTTACCAATCCTCATCAGTAACCAAAATCAGAAGATATGTTTGTTTGCTAAAAAGATAATTTAAGAAACCTTTGCTGAGCCTAATGATAAGCTAAGCAAATAGCTATGCTACTTAAACTTTTTCCAATATAATAAATACATTTGTATATGAGTAAAAATTTCATATTTAATAAAGGGTCCGCCAAATAACTTTTTTTTTTTTGAAAATGCTATAAAAAAAAACTACTGAACATTATCTCAAATTTCTTTTTTTATTTGAAAGTACAATACTTCCGGTTATTAATAGAAAATAACTTCATTCAAATGGCTGCCTCGGCTGGCCATGCAGTAGCCTACACGATCGGTCCAATTTTTAAGCACATTATCGATTGTGTGCAGCTTTATTTCACCAATGGCTTCACCAATATTGTCCTTTAAAGCGTCAATTGTCTCCGGCTTGTTGGCGTAACACTTATCTTTGAGGGCACCCCACAAATAATAGTCCAACGGTGTCAAATCGCAACTCCGAGGAGGCCAAACGACATCAGCTCTGCGGCTGATAATGTGATCTTCAAAAAACAGGACGCAAAACATCGAGTGTAGCTTCGGCTGTGTGGCACTAGCGCCATCCTGTTGAAACCAAATGTTGCCAATATCCTCCTCTTCAATTTTTGTGAACAAAAATTCGTTCAACATGGCCCAATAACGATCGCCATTGACTGTAACGGCCACTCCTAGCTCATTTTCGAAGAAAAATGTCCCAATTATGCCTCTGGACCAAAATCCGCACCAAACAGTCACTCATTTTGGGTGTATGGGCTTTTCAGTGTATGCGTGCGGGTTTTCTGTGCCCCAAGTGCGACAATTTTGCTTGTTTACATACCCGCCAAGATCAAAATGAGCTTCATCTGAAAAGATGATTTTTTTGGCAAAATAGGCATCTTCTGTAAGTCGATCGGAGGCCCACTTAGCGAAGCGACTTGGACTTTGTATGGCATCATACCAAGGTCATTATGCAAAATTCTTCTCAATGATGCCTCCGAAATGTTCAATTCTTGAGAACGACGGTGTATTTATGTTGATGGCGCTTCACGCACACTTTCTGACACAGCAGCAATATTCTCGGGTGTACGCATTGTTTTTGGCTTTTCACGCTTTGGTTTATCGATGAGGATGCCAGTTTCTTTCACTTTTTTCACAAGATAACGAACATACGGAGCTGACGGTGCTTCTCTTCTTCCAAAATCCGTACGCAAAATCCGTATGAAAAAAAAACGTTAGATGGCGGACCCTTTATAATTTTTTGTTATAGTTTTGAAAAAGACTATTGGTTTTTGTTAAACTCATATTTAGCATTAACGCCATGCTCTCCGTATTTCAAGTTTGTTATTTTTTTAGTTTTACAATTATAAAATTAAAAAGTCTTATTTTTCAACTTTATCTTTTTAATGACAGAATTAAAAGTTAATCATTAACCAGCTACTTTCTTTCTTAGCAAAACAAACAAAAAATCAACAAAATATAACCGGCCGAAGAAGAATGTGAATAATAACTGACTTATATTGGATTCGTTAGCACTTTCGCTTTTATATTGAAACCAAAAACCCTTCAGGTTCATAGAAAATAATTCCAACCATTTTTCAACAAATAACAAATATTTTTCTTCAAATATTGGTCTATAATTTAGTTTTCAAATCGTTGTCTGTCTTTATTTATGGAGTGTCTTAAACCAAATAAATAATGAGGCGTAAACAATATGTGATACATGTTTTCTTTTTTTTTATTTATTTTTCAAATCAATACTGGCGTTACCCCACATTATAAGGCACAATTTAACACAATCGTTAATTTTTATATAAAAAAATATATGAAAAATATCTGAACATACAGCTCGTTGCATGATGGCTCTTATAAGAATACAGAGAAAACATTAATACTGATTTAAAGAAATGACTTGTTATATACGAGTATATAAAGAAAACAACAGATAATGATGTGGAAACTAATTTTAAATATTTTTAACAACTCTTAGGAACATATTTCGTGAATCACAAAATGTCTTAACAACTGTTTGCTTTACAGCAATTTGCGTTATTTGGCAATATTACAGTCTTTTATTTAATGGCTTAAAATCTATAGAAACCAGATTTTCAGTTTTTTTTATTAGCATTAGGTAATGCAAGTGTGACTATGTTTAATTTTAATATTTAATGGATATAAAACATTTAAATCTTATATCACAATTTAAAGATTTTTTATAAGTTCAGCATAATTTAATGGCTTTTGAATTTATCTTAATTCGAATATATTAAGAGAGTCTTATTTAAATATTTAAAATTCTTATTTTGATCTTATGTTAAAGTAGATTATAATCTTTTTTGTTACTTTGAATTAGATTATGGTTTATTCAAATTAAACTTATAATACTCAATAAATTCTAATTTATAATGTTTATGAATAACGAAAGAAAGTACATTTATTCTTAAGGTTATTCGCTTTTAGAATATACAGTGGTTGCGCAAAAGTGTGTGGAGAAACAGTCAAACCACATGAAAGCTAAAATCAGTCAAAAATGACAATTTGACGTTACGAAAATTGTCCAAATTATTTTCCACTCAGGTTTGGGCTAAATTTAATATACATTCAAGGACACCCAAATATTTTGAATGAAATTTTACTAGTTTTTCATAAAATTTGGATAATAAAAATTTAGTGCATTTGATTGGAAAATAACCAGTACCTAATTGAAACACAAAATTTTTTGAATTATTACAAATTTTTGTGGCCACCAATAGTTTTTTTCTAGTGAGTAAAAATGAAAAACAAATTATTATAAATTGTATAATTACACTGTGGAACAAATTCAGGTTAGCAAAAGTTAGGTCGATTCTGAGATTGAGTGGTGAAAATAGCGGCTAAATTAGAAGACCCGTGTTTATGTTAGTTCGAATTTTTTAATTGACCTTCGAACTTTGCAGTCAAATGCCGATTTTCAGCATATTGTTTATATCTGTTTTTGGCTATAACTCGTCGACTAATTGATATTTTTTCAATCTGTAAAAGCCAAATTATTGCTAGCAACCTATGCAACAACCAAAATTTTTAAAAAAAAAATTGATTTAGAAAATTTTTGTGGTGCTTATGAAGCAAACTGTTGGAAAAATTATTTTTTTCATGCTTTTTGAAAATATTTTCCACAAAACTAAGTCTTTTTTGCTTTCTGTTTGATCTATAATATGCTTCTCAGTTTCATCAATAAATTTCATTTGAAGAGAAAACAATCATAATACAAAACTTGCGTTATCCAGCTTAATATTAATTTACTTCTCATTTTTTATGTAGCAATTTTGTTTAGTGTTGGTTTTGAAGAAACATTGAAAAGGAAATTATAAGAATATGGAAAAAAATATATTTTTGAAATGTTAGTTATGAAAAGTTTTAAGTAAAAAAATAAAATAAATTAAATTAATGATTTGGCCAATTGCCGTTTAGCAGGCGGCTGTGGATCAACATCACTGCTCTCTCTAATATCTTGGTCATCGTCATCATCATTAGAAAGGTCGATAATTTCGTCCAACAGATATTCTGGAATTTCATCTTTGTCTTCCCCTTCTTCCTCTTTTTCCTCGTCTTCCTCTTCTTCAAACGTGTTTTTATACCAACAACAAATTTAGCGAGTATTGCATCTGGATATTTCTTTCCTCTGTACCTGAAACGAAAATAGTTTTCAATCGTTAACATGTTTAAATTGTGCACTCTGACAAAGATATTAGAGAAATTTAGTAATTCAAAATATGCACACTCTATAGTTACCGTATTTCAAATGGAAGCGCAGTTTGGTGATAACGTTCGCCTTGCTCATCAGATTCAGTTGGCAACTGTTGAGCGAGTTGACCAAGATGCTGATGCAAGAGATGAATTTCGTACGACATATTAACCCCAATTTCATCGAAAGCTGCCAACATATTTGCAACAGATTGCCTGTAGTTGTCTTTGCGTTCTTTACCCAAAAGTCCTTTAATGACTGCTTTCAATGCGAACCATGCATTTAATTCTCGGTCTGTCAGTTTTTTTTTTTTTGATATTTTTATGAAACCGATGCACTTAACTTAAATCACTCACAAAATGAAATAAGTTCCAAAAGAATTAATAGCGAATTTTATCACGACCGAGCGAAAATTGAAAGACGTCAGCTTCGGCTGAGTTTCGAGTCTTAACTGAATCTTCATTTTTGAAATTAGTTCGCTTGTACGAAATAAAAAAATCGCTACCTGTGCGGTGGTTGAAAACAAAAAAGTTGTTTTACGAATTCCTAATTCTTGGAACTTCCCTTTTTAATTACTTCTACCTAAATCGCTATTTATTCAAGGGTTTTAGGATTTTTAACGCAAATTATCGACTAAGACCATTTTCTTTTCAAACTAAATTTATTGAAGATACTGAGAAGCATATTATAGATCAAACAGAAAGCAAAAAAGACTTAGTTTTGTGGAAAATATTTTTAAAAAGCATGAAAAAAAAAAATTTTTCCAACATTTTGCTTCATAAGCACCATTGTTGCACAGGTCTCTAGCAATAATTTAGCTTTTACAGATTGAAAAATGTCAATTAGTCGACGAGTTATAGCCAAAAAAAAAACATATAAACAATATGCTGAAAATCGGCATTTGACTGCAACTTCGAAGGTCGATTAAAAAAAATATTCGAACTAACATAAACAAACGCCGCGATACGGGTCTTTTAATTTAGCCTCCATTTTCACCCCTCACTCTCAGAGTCGACCTAACTTTTGCTAACCTGATTTTGTTCCACAGTGTAATAATATATTCATCATGGATGAATATGACGTTGTTTCTTACTATGAGTATAAACCAGGGATGGGCGTTTACGCGTAAACAGACGCTGTTTACGTTTACTCTGTAAACAGACGTAAACAGTCGTAAACAGCCGTAAACAGTCGTAAACAGACGTAAACATGTAAACAGACGTAAACACGTAAACGAAACAGCTGATTCCTTTGACGAAATGTGAAAGAGCGGCCACAACTTAAGTTTAAATTTAAACAAAGTATATAACAATACATATAATACATCTTTATAATAAAAATAATACTGAAAATAATAATAAAAATTATAATATAAAATAATTTATTCATTTATATTTTAGCTTGTTAACATACATATGGTAATAATTTTATTGAAAGTTATCATAAAACATTTACAATGCCATAACATGGCAACACTTTTCAACAATTACAAAGCACTCAGTAAAGTTTAATAAAAATGTCGGCCTGCAATAACGCCAAAAGAGACATTTTTGTGGATTTAAGCTTTGAGTTGCACAAAAATGGAAGAAAATATACAGCGGTATGCTTGTTTTGCATAAAAACGCTAGCAAACATTGCAACAGAAAGATTAAAGGCGCATAGGTGAGCTTTATTAATTTTTTAAATATTTGTGCTAAATGTGGTTAATATTTGCCTACCATTATGAACAGAAATCGTTGTAAAAAGAAGTCTAATGAGGACAACAACAAGGATGATATGAACATGAGTTGTATAACGGATCTAGATAGCAGTATTGATATTTCCTTAATTGATATTTCACAAAATGAAGATTGTGAAATAATATTGATTTCAGATCTTCCCAAGACATCATCGACAACACTAGTTACATACACAGCATCTACAACACCAACAACATACACACCGTAGCAACTCCAACAACATCGTCATCATTATCTTCAGTTTCCACAATACCATCATCATTATCTTCAGTTTCCACAATATCGTCATCATTATCTTCAGTTTCCTCGATATCCTCATCATCATCAGCTTCCACTACACCACCAAATTTTAAAAAGCCTAAATCAAAGGAAAATGGCGTGTTGCACAACTTTCTCGATAAGACCTCTAAAAAAGATGAGGAAGAAATTAATGAATTAGTAACCAGGTTCTTTTTCGGATGCAACATTCCACTCAACGTTATTGAATCAAATCATTTTAAAGATCTTCTACAGAAATTAAGACCAGCTCATTCCAAAGTTTTACCAAGCAGAAAAACACTTTCAACAACTTTATTGGATAAAGAATATGAGAGGCAGATTGTAAAAGCCAGCAACCAAATTGGATTAGATCAGTTCTTCTAAGCGACGGCTGGAAAAATACTGCGAGTAATTGCAAGCTAGTAGTTACCATGCTTTATAATGCTGGTAGAGAAGAGGCATTTTTAAGTGCGTGGGACTTATCAAGCGAAAGTGAGACGTCAGAGAAGCTATCAGAGATCATTGATGAATCAATTGAACTAGCAAAGAAAATGTACGGCACTGAAGTGTATGCAGTTGTTTCAGACAACGCTGCTAATATGATCAGGATGGGCAAAATCGTTAATATCTGGCATAACAATTGCAGTGCCCACGTCGCTAATCTGCTTGCTGAAAATAGAGTGGATAAAGATACCGCAGACAAAGTTAAAAAATTTTTAAAGAGTTTCGCCACCCAGACCTTGAAAACTTAAACATTGAAAAAGGTGGTACTAAAATCAAAATCCCTGCAGAAACTCGTTGGTGCTCTATGCGCGATTGTTTCCTGTGTTTGAAAAATAACGTAAAATTCATGCGAAAGTTGATTGCAGACTCATCGCGAAAAGTAAAAACGACATAAAAAATCTCCTTTTTGATGATATGCTTTTTGAAAGGGTGGAGGAGGAAATCGCTTTACTGGACCCAGTTTGCGTGTAATTAAATAATGTACAATCCTCAAATTGCTGTGTAGAAGAAGCTGTAAATTACTGGTTATCATTAAATGAACCTAATAGTTTGAAAAAAAAATTTTGTGACCGCAAAGATCAATCGCTTAATGTATATGCCATCAGTGCATATTTCTTAAATCCTTTTTATGATAGAGAGAAGCTCTCTACAAAACAAACAAATTCATTAACAAGTTTCCTTTTCGCAGAGTTGATTGGATTTGTTCTTGAATCGCAAAGTTTATTTCGTTGTGTTGTTCTCAAAAGATTTGGGCAATGATGTTGGATTGTTTTGGCGCATGGCGTCTTTAAAATATCCATCATTGTCTTCTCTGGCTTGCAAACTTATAAACATACCGGCTTCATCTGCTCAAATAGAAAGGGTTTTCTCAAACTGGAGCTACATACATTCTAATATAAGAAACCGAGTAACTTTTGAGCTTTCAAAAAAATTGATACACATTTATTATAGCTTGAAAATGAATAACATCCCTTGTGATGATGATTAAATATGTATATTTTCTTAACAATAAGGATTTCTTTTGTTTTTTTTTTTTTGCTGTAAATATATATATGCTGTAAATAAATATATACATGTTATATTTATGTTTTTCTTAAATAAAAAAAAAATTTATGAACAAATTGTTTGATTTCTTCTTAATTCTAGTAAGAAAAACAGAAAAATATGAACTTGTTTACGTTTACTTGTCTGTTTACGTTTACATCAATTGAAATCTGTTTACGTTTACGTTTGTTTACGCGTAAAGAGCAGTCGTAAACAGCGTAAACAGTTTACGCCCCCATCCATGGTTTAAACACATGGATCAAAACGCAGAGTTATTTAAATTATCTAAAATCGTCAGGTCTACGTATACTATATGCCTTCGGTAGATAATCAGGTCAGTTTTTTAGACCAAAATCTGCCAAATGTGTTTTACAAATCTGTACCTTTAAAAATTAAAAAAATGCAGTTATAAAATAAAATCTTGTTTCAATCAGATTAAGGACAACAGTTTACAATATACAATTTATATAAAGTCAGAAACTGCTAAATCTGCACCATACTCTAGCCTATTTATTTCCGCTGCAGGCTTCAAAAAAATATGGCTAATTTTACAACAAATTGGTATCTGAAAATGTAAGAAATTTGTTAGTTCTGAAATAGAGACTGATTTGCCTAATAAGGCATCTCCATATATGGTGGATATTATACTCGTAATTCTAATATTGGTTCAACGTAATCCAAATTTCTTTTTCTTTTCAATGCGTAAACCAACTGAAAATACATTCTACATGTCAGGGTGTAAAATCGGATAATGCTGACTCTTATAACATACATTCCAGATTTTTTAAGGAAATTCTACCTCAACTGTTACTTCAAATTTTCCATATTTTTAGCATTACTCTAACAAAAAGTATTTTTTCCAAATAAATTAAAGAAAGGCCCATTGTTACCCTACCATAATTCTCTAAATTGCTTGAAAGCTTACTGCATCATCTACTCTCAGACAGACAATCAGACTTTCGTCCTAAACATGTTGCATAACTGAACCTATTGATGTGTCTGAAGATATATTTGAATATATTGATTATAGTTTTATTGCATTTCTTTGAAACCACTGCATAGCATTCGATACTGTGATTCATGAAATCCCCTTCAGACCGCTTCTTTTTTAAAAATATATATAAATGATTTCCAAAGACAAATTTCGTATTATCTTTTTCGTAAGTATGCTGATGATGCAACATTTGTAGTCATTTTGAAGAATTAAATGACCGTATTGTAAACATTTCAGATTTATAAACCTAATATTGCCAACACAAACTAAAACAATAAGCAACGGAGAAAAACCTTGGTTTACTTTACAGATTAAACATCTCATAGAAGGTCGCGATTATGCATACTCCCGTTGGAAGGGCTGCAAAACAGTTGTTCTAAAAACAACTATCGAACAGCCAGAAAGACCGCAACTAAAGTCATTAGACAAGCCAATTCAACGTATTACAATGGTAAGTTTGTGAGTTCAGTTAAACCAGGTAAAACTTGGAGAACAATAAAAGAAATTAGAATAGTGAAACAAAAAATCAATGAAAAAACTTAAATTTCAGATCCATATGTCACTAATGAAAATTTTATCAATATACCGATGCAATAGGCGAATAATTGTTACTAAATTAACTTTCAGGATGAACTTCTACTAGAAAATCAATTAGTTTTGATTGTGTTAGTCAGTATGATGTAGTCACGAGCTGCTCATCCTTCAAATCTAACGCACCAAGTGTTGACGGTATTCATCCCACTTTTTTAAAAATGCTCTTTCCATATATTTTTACCGGTGAAAACCCAAAAACATATTCAATAAAAATAATCATGACGGGTACCTACTGCTACAGATGAAAACAAGCAAAAGTTCTTGTAATACCAAAATCGCCCTCCGAGTATCGACCAATTGCCATATTACTGTACCTGTCACTGCTACCTGTAACTGCTACATAAGCAAATAACTAATTATATCAATGATAATAATCTTCATACTGGTAAATAATCCAGTTTTCGTGCCAAGCATAGTTATGGTACAGCTCTTACTGATGTACCCGAAGATCTTAATAAAGGACAAGACGATGACTGTATGGCAATGCTGCTGTTGCTAGATCACTCAAAGGATTTTGATAAAGTTGATCACACTATCTTGTTTCAAAAACAGGAAAAGATTATGCATTTTTTTACAACGTTTTCCAAATTGATATATTCATTTCTAATGGTCGAGTACAGTATGTATAAATCAACTCATAGATAACTTAAATTTCCTCCCCATCGGTTGGGGCGTACCACAAGTTTCCATTCTTGGACCTCTTTTTTTTTTCATTTATGCAACTAATTTGCCAGACCAGCTGATACTGCAACATTAGAATGTATGCTGACGACATTCAGTTGTAAATTAGCATTAAAAAGGAACATATTGAAGAATGCACACAAAAGTAAAATTATGGTTCAGAACGTGCTTCTTTTGGACTTCTGTATATGGCCTAAGTCTAAGTCCAAATAAAACAAAATGAATTTTACTATATAACCGAACGCAGAAATTTGTCGAAATATATCCAACGTTTATGTAACAGCTAAAATTAGAAATAGTTAATAAATTCAAAAATCCAGGTGTAATTTTTAAACGTTACAAACGCATGTACCCAACTCAATATTGCACCCTTTTTAAAATCAGATTGCTGCTCGCGAAAACGTATTTAATACCTATTTTAATATATGGTTGTAAAATTTTTTCAAGTTGTGATGCAAATAGCAAATGTAGACTAAACATAACATATAATAATACTGCAAGTTACATTTGGTCTTCAATTTCATGGTAACAATGAACATATTAAGCCATATGTAAAGAAAATTTTTGGCGTTCAGCTTGACGACGTGATGAAGATTAGAATTCTAACATTTTTACAACAACTGGTGAGCCTAATTAGCTGTATAAACGAATCGCTTTCAGCCGATATAGGAGAAATAATCCTATAATTTAAATAAGACATCATACGCTAATATCAAGTGGGCAATTTTACAAAACCGCTAATCGTCTTTGGCAGAGTATTCCACCAATTACTAGAGCAACCAGCAACGCGTTGCACTTTTAGATAAGATTTTTTGAGTATTATTTTTAATATTTTTAATTCAAAATTTAACTAATCACTCATTAATTTATTTTTTTATTTTTGTTTTTTATTAATTTTTAGGTTAAATAAATATGTTATAATTGTTACGTTAAACTGTGTGTAATTTTTTAAGTCATGGAAATATAACCATATACGGACACCACTACGTGATAAAAGACCCAAAAAAACCCGTGTGTTCTAGTTTTGCCCCAAGTTATGCAGTCTTTTTTAAGGGCCCTCAAAGATTTGGGACCTCGGTGTCATTTTTGAAAAAAAGTTTTCAGCTTCTCAGGCTCATATCTTGCAAACCTTCTGGAACTTTGATTTACTCTGAGGCGAAGTTGTAGCTCTTGTCACGAGGAAAAAAAATTGTGAACATGTAAAATCAAAAACCTTCATCTTCAAGATCAAAATCGCAAAAAAAGCTTTTAAAAATTCGATTTTTTTTTACCTTTTTTCCTTGTTCAGGTCCATAGGTAGCACACCGTTCAAAATTAAAGAAAACAGTCGACCACGAAAGTGTACCTCAGATATCAGTAAACAAATTTCTAGAACATATTTACTTCCTAGGAATGATTCTTAATACCGTTTAGGTAGCGCTTAAGTAGCCGCTACAACTTTGCCTAAGAGTAAACCAAAATTCCGAACGGTTTGCAAGATATGAGCCTGAGCAAATGATCACTTTTTTGCAAAAATTACACCGAGGCCCCAAATCTTTGGGGGCCATAAAAAAAGTGCATTACTTGGGGCTAAACTGGGAGATACGTGTCTTTTTTTTTTTTTTTTGATCTTTTATCACGTGGTGGGGTCCCTATATGGTTATATTTTTTCGTGTTGCACTGTGTTATCTTACAGCATTATTATTATTTTTTTTTTTTTTCTTTTCTGTTGTAATTCCACAACTTTTAGATTCATATTTTGCTGTAGATTTTACCAAAATAAAATAAAAAAACTGAACTAAACAAAATGCAGATCTTCAACAATATCAAATTGACTATGACAAATAGGCTCTATCTCAATGTATCAAAGTCTAAATGTATCAGTAATAATTGAAGATTTTTATTTTCACTTACTATACCAGACATTATTCTTAATTGCAAAATGATGGAAAATGCACAAAACAACAAAAATCTTTAAAATATATTCAATAATATTTTCTCCTGGTCCCATCATATAAATGTTGCTTGGGGAAAAACACATTCAATACTTCAATAACTGTGGAAAACTACTTGCAATAACCTACCAAATTTTAAATTTATTGCACGATGCATCCATCTTGATTAATGACTAACGTGAAGAAATCCAATTTTAGCAAAGAGAGATGACATGAAAATTAAAACGAAAAAAGTGTATTGGCTTCTAGGATCTAATTCTCAGATAACTTTGGAAAACAAACTTCTTAAATTATGTGGCCTTCAGACAGCGACCCTAACATGGAAATACTACAAAGATATCAGTCAAAAACTTTGCGTGTTATTGCAAATGCTTTATGGTACATGACAAACAAACAGATACATAGAGTTCTTAAAATTCCATTAATTAAAGATAAAATTAATAAATTTAGCAGCAGATATATGGATCAGTCTAGCAATCACAATAATATATTATCAATGTCTTTATTGGACGAAATGGGGGAAGTTAGAAGGTTAAAACGACTTCATGTCTTAGACATCCCTTTAGAAAATAAATGTAATATAACCAAGTAAGAAAATTTAAGTCGGTCTGGAACGACTATACAATACCCTAAACCATGCGTTGAGAGACCCTATCTCTTAGGTCCAACTAATTAGATATAGAAAATAAGCATAAACTAAATTTGTGCATTGTTACTAATTTTTCTTCCTTTGAATAAGAAAAAGTTCATATCGGATGCTATATTTATATGAGAACTAGGTCAAAATATGACCCGATCTTGACCATAGTTGGTAAAGAAATTTATTTTTTGCAAAGCACATCCAAAAAAAATTTTTGTTTTTTATAACTGACTATACCAAATATGGCAGGATGGGGTTGTTTTTCGACCTAGTCCCATATAAATTTTGAGTTGTGACTCTTTTCTACTTAAGGTGCGATGTGTTATTGTATATTGTCTATTTGTCAACAGCATATAAACAAATACTTTTGTAACAGGCCTAATTATATATATTATATAAAATATTTAAAAGAAAACATTATTATTTATTATAATTATTTATTTAATAATAATTTGTTTGTTATAATAATTATTACCATCAATGTAATTGAGTTCAATTTTTATTTCTTTTTTTCATTCAGTTAAATGTCATTATTTTTACTTATTTAATAGCTTAAATTCAACGTATATTTATTTTTTCTCACTTAATGGACACTAAAGTCATTTATTTTTGTTTATTTAAAGAGCAAAAAAATAAAAATTTATTCATTCTGTTCTAATTAATAATAAACAACTCAAAAAAATATAGAAAAAAGCCTTTCTTTTATAAAAGAGAAAAATAATAAAAAATAAATAAAATAAATATTAATCGCTGGCGAATTACACGCTTTGACTGTCTGTTCTAGCTTCGATAATATAATTTATTATAATAATTATAATTAGTGAACAGCTTGGACGGACACGTTCTGGCTTTGTCCCTATTTAGTTATTACCTATAAAGAGTCTCAAACCCTACACTTTTAATTTTTGTGAATTTTTTCTGAACTTATGTTAATATTTCTTCTTTGGTAAATAAATAAAACATACAAGTGTTTAAATTAATAAAATATTTTTTTAATTTTATTATAAAATTTTTTGGTATTGTCCGTCCAAGTCGTCAAAAATATATTTTGTTAAAAGTTTCCATCGTATTGTCACTCACACCATATTTCTTATTGTTTTCAAATATTATTATGGCCTAAATAATTGATACAATAATTACGCTAACAACGTAGCGAGTATACTGCTAGTTTCTATATAAAATTATTATAACAAAGGCTCAAAAATATCTTTTTGAACGATCATAGTTCGCAATATCTTCCAGAGAAAATCAAAGAATTCAATTCAGATACCGGGAGCTTGCCTCTTTTTTGTTCAAACTATTCGTCTCTGGATCCAACTTCCTAATGTTATGCAAAATGCAAGCAAGGCAATTGGGTTTAGAAAATTACTATACCAATACTTTAATTGATTTTATTTGCTACTTTAATGTTTCAAATTTTAATTTGTTATATTTAAAATCTATAATATTAATAGGCTAGGCGATTTCTTGTAATCGATGTTTTGGTCTACCGTTTTATCCCGATTTTGACCAAACGTATATTATTTGAAAGGTATTTATTTTTAACCGTTATGCAAATTTACAGATTTGTAAATTTTTTCCTTTATTTTGAGTAAATTGCACTTAAAGTTGCTACTAACACAGACATAAAATTATACAATGCTATGTATGTGTTTATTAAATTTGTTAATGAGTTTGTAATAAAAATGAGTTTGTTTTTTGTGTTGATTTGTGAATTGGCTATAATTGATTAGCATACCTTTAGGGTCTTTATTTAATGAAACAATAACATTTCTTAGAATTTGCACTCGAATTTCGAGGGCTGGAATTTGCTAGCATAGATTAAGAGCTAATAATGTTATATACGATGAAAAACTTATCTGATTCCATTACTGTAATTTATAGGATACTATATCTTTTTGTAATGGAAAAACAAATTTAATATATAAATACTAAAACACTTTAGCTAATTTCGGAAGTAGCTCCTTTCAACAAATAAAATCCAATTGTTCACATTAACTTGGGCAACTACTGTGAAATGGCTTTGTTTGCATCCTCAGACACAGCAAACACAATAGCGGCAACAACAACAATGATAATATACTTATTGTGTGTTGGGCTAAATTTACCATAAATACAAATTAGCAGAACATGAATATTTGTGGGACAGCCAGTGAGTGCTTTAACTTAGTTAAAGTAAACTTTGAAGTGAAAAAGAAAACTGAAATATAAATTATTCATATGATTGTAACATAGACTAAACTTAATGAAGCAATCAAGGCAATGCCGTCCGTAAAGGCAAAGCAAAGAAGTCAATGAAGTGACAAATTTCATTTTATGCCACAAAAGACATCATCTTCAAATTCAAATAAAAACGTATTTCAAATTTCGAACGAAAATTAAAGTATTTTCCTATGATCTTTAAACTTGCTCTGTCTGATGCTCTATAAATTTTTATCAGTTATTTAAAATTTCTCTTTTATAGTTGTAATCGTATATGGTTGCTAACTTTAAGTTACTTTGTTTAATACTCCTGCCTTTAGTGTCATAATCATACTTTAATTATACTCGTATATAGAGAAACGCATAATGTTGTAGATTTTAATTGGATGAAACGCAACTTCTTCTTCTTCTTCTACTTCTACTGCTGCTACTACTACTTGTTTGTTATTAATTTAATTACTTTTCTTCTTGTTAATGCTATTCTTCTACTTGTTTTTATATGGAATTTCTACTGTGCTGCAGTGTGTTTGGCATACATTTACAAAATGTTATTAATGCCGGTGTGCAGAGCCTGAGAGTTTATACATATAATTAAATGCATGCTCGCATTTATATATATGTATATATGTGTGTGTGTGTGTTGGGTGTGTATGTCTGTTTGCGTTAGTCAAAAGTGTTTTATTAACTTAAGATGTTAAAGAATATGTTTTAATTAAACTGCAAAGAAAATCTAAATTAAATTCTTCAGAGCAAACAAATCAAATACATTTTTATACCAGCATACACACTTACACACACACATATATAAAAATATTAAAAAAATTGGAAGACATTAAAAGGTATGTAATAAATCTTTTTACTCCCTTTATTTTAACTCGTAGTTTCTGTTTGTCTGTTTGTCTGCCGAAAAAAATTTTGATCGATTTTTAACACTATTCCCGTGATATAATCGAAATGAAACTTTGCAGGCATACTCGTGACGTCAATAAAAATGATCTAACATATTTTCAGATCACATTGGATTAAGGGTGGCACCTACCATACAAATTAGTTATACAATATCAAAAATCCCGAGTCCTATAACAAGGAGCGTTTTGAAAATTTAAAGAAAGAGAGTAAAATAAAAACTTGGTACTTGTGTGTTAGTTTTTTTTTTTTTTTTTTTTTCTAAATATAGTAAATTCTCAAAAAAGTGAACTAATTTTTGCAAGGGGTGTTCGCGTTTCTTATTTTGTTCAAGTTTGTGATTGGAATTTTGTTTAACTATTTTACTGCAGAATTTATTCCAATTGTATCAATACTTAGAATAAATTCTATTCCAAGTACTTCAGAACCAATCATTATATTGATTATTTAACAAAAAAATAAAATATGAAAAGATTTTGAATATTTTTCTCCTGGAAAATTCTTAAATTCAAACATACATTTTTAGACAAAATTTTTGAATATTCAGAAAAATATCAACATTTTAAGCAATTTTTCTTATTAAAAAACTTTCTGATTCTGGGACTTTTTTAAATATGTAGACCAAATTCAAAATCTAAGACAATTTTTGCATACCCAAATTATTGATTTTAATACCTATTTGATATTTAACAGTTCTTATTATAACCTATACCACAATGTGGTTTGGGTAAAATGACTTTGTGCTGCTGTTTGTAACAACCAAAAATATTTGACCTAGATCCATCTTTAATTATACCAATCTAGTAAGAATCACTTTCTGAGTTGATTTATCAATGTCCGTCCGTCCGTCCGTCCGTCCGTCTGTGTGTCCATGTAAACCTTGTAATCAAACTGCAGGTCGCAAATATGAATATGTTTTGATGAAATTTGGTATATGAGCTTTTATCGGCAATGGGATGAACGCCATTGAAATTGGTGAGAATCGGTCCATGTTCAGACCTAGCCCCCATACAAATTACCCCTATGAAATCGACATAAATTGCCATAAGATCCAAATTGTCATATAGATTTTACTCAAATTAGGTTTTGTATGCGTTCACTACGTACATTAATGAGTAGTCCAAAAATGATCACTTTGGCCCCATATAGAGCTGCTTCCCGATCTTCACTGAAATCTATTAAAAAACAAAAATATTGCACTGATTCTTCTCAGATTTTGTTTGTATATATCTTTGCAAAATACAAGAGACTTTACCAAACATGATCAGCATCGGTCCATTTTTGGACCTAGTCCCCATATAGATATAGCATCCCATATGAACTTTTTCATATCTGCAGCCAAAAAAATTAATAAAAATCCCACTCAAATTTGGTTTTTGCTAATTTTCTATGTCCAGTTAGTTGGGCCTAAGGGTATCGTATAGTCGGTCTAGACCGACTATAATTTTCTTACTTGTTTTTTAATAACTGATAAACTGATATTTAAATTTTGTTGTATACATTTTAAAAAATTCTAAATTTCGGGGATTCATCATCGTCAGATTCTTCTTGGATTTCACAAATATCACATTCTGTTGAGTACTCATTAGGGTTGTTAATCCATTCCTCCACATGTGTGGCAGTAAATTTAACTTGCAATAAAAATATACAAAACTATTATGCATGTTTACACCTTTTATTTACCGAACCTGAGGTATCAATGTATTAAGAAGGTCAACTGCTCTTTCTTCTAACTCTCGAGTTTCCATAATCCAGTTTTCTCTTAAAATATTTAAAGGGACGTTATCATCAGGGTCGTCATTGTCTGAAATCAAATTCAAAATATTTTTCCAGCATTTGGATAACGTATCCTTTGATAGCTGATTCTATGCAGACTCTAATTGAATAATTGCTTCCTTTAAAGTGATCTGCTTTATTGATTCAATCAAATCAGTCCCCTTTGCTGCAATTGATGCTAAAATGCCATTTCTGTAATGAAGCTTTGTTATTTTGAACACATTCTGATCCATAGGTTGGATGAGGGATGTGGCGTTAGGAGGCAAAAAAAATTGCACAAATTAAGCCATCTGCAGATTTTAACTCGGTTTCTGGTGGATGTGACGGTGCGTTATCTATTAGCAAAATAGCTTTTACGGGAGACCCCCTTTTCTGTTAAGATTTCTCTAACCTAAATAAGAACGCATAAAACGTATAAAAAGTTAACGTTTAATTTCTTTCATAAATGTGATGTTTTTACCTCTGGAACAAATGAGTGATGAAACCAGTCCTTAAAAATGCAAATGTCATCCAAGCAGGCATATAAAATTTTTGAAGCTTCTGGGATTTTTGGCCTTTCCAATTACAAGGAGTTTGATTTTATGTGTTGCTGCAGCGTTTGCACTACACATAAACGTAAATCGTTGCTTTTCCATTTTTGCTCTAGGCACAGTCTTTTATTTTAATTAATTATTATTTATTTATTTGAAGAATGCAGTACAACAAGAAATAGATCTTATTAATATTACAGTACTGGGGAGCTAAAGTTAAGACAGAAGGTGTTATTTAATTTAACATAAAATAAACAAGTAAGAAAATTATAGTCGGTCTAGACCGACTATACGATACCCTATACCATCCGTTTAGAAACCCTATCTCTTAGGCCCAACTAACTGGACATAGAAAATAAGCAAAAACCAAATCTGAGTGGGATTTTGATTAATTTTTTTGGCTGCAGATATGAAAAAGTTCATATCGGATGCTATATCTATATGGGGACTAGGTTCAAAAATGGACCGATCCTGATCATGTTTGGTAAAGTCTCTTGTATTTTGCAAAAATATATACAAACAAAATCTGAGAAGAATCAGTGCAATATTTTTGTTTTTTAATAGATTTAAGTGAAGATCGGGAATCAGCTCTATATGGGGCCAAAGGAATCATTTTTGGACTACTCATTAATGGACGTAATGAATGCATACAAAACCCAATTTGAGTAAGATCTATATGACAATTTGGATCTTATGGCAATTTATGTCGATTCCATAGGGGTAATTTGTATGGGGGCTAGGTCTGAACATGGACCGATTCTCACCAATTTCAACAGCGTTCATCCCATGGCAGATAAAAGCTTACATACTAAATTTCATCAAAATATATTCATATTTGCGACCTGCAGTTTGATTACAAGGTTTACATGGACACACAGACGGACGGACGGACGGACGGACGGACGGACATTGTTAAATCAACTCAGAAAGTGATTCTGATTCGATTGGTATAATTAAAGGTGGGTCTAGGTCAAATATTTTTGGTTGTTACAAACAGCAGCACAAAGTCATTATACCCAAACCACATAGTGGTATAGGGTATAAAAAGCATAATATTATATGACATAATTAAAGAATAATTTTAATAATTTAAGTTTTTTAAA
The DNA here is from genome assembly GCA_963682025.1 of Cordilura impudica. Lineage (NCBI taxonomy): Eukaryota > Metazoa > Arthropoda > Insecta > Diptera > Scathophagidae > Cordilura > Cordilura impudica. The sequence goes on from OY821519.1 coordinate 6,831,205, forward strand.
AAAAAATTTTTTGTTCAAAATTGATAGGAAGTTACATATAAATATTTATTTTAAATAAATGAAGAAAAAACAAAAATTTTTTTAAAAATGAGAATGAAAAAAAATTTAAGTGCAACACAAAAAATTAAGTTAATCAAAGTGGCGAAATATTGCTGTTTTAAAGAGCTTTGCATTGCTAATGGTTTGAATATTTTGAGGACGTTGCTTCCAAAGTTTTATAGTTTCCACAAAAAAATGTCTTTCAGATATTTATTTTTGATACCGAATTGAGTTTATTTTATTCCCTCTATTAGATCTAGAAAATTGTAGCCTTTTGTAAAGATAATCTGGTTGCTTTGTGTTAACTATTTTGTGCAGAAATATCAGAGTTCGGCATTTTAGCAGATTTTCGAATGAAGGATTGTTTATACGTTTTGAAAGCTGCGAGATTTCATCAAATCTTCTACTTCCAAATATGTATCTAGCAACATTGTTATAAGTTACTTTTAGCTTTTGTTTGCTTATTGCAACACAACTGGCAAATAGCTCACATCCATATAGAAGTGTCGGCAGTATATAGGTTTTGGCAAGGAGCATTCGAATATTTAATGGTGTAAAATATTGAGTCATCCACAGAGTTCTCAGTATACCATGCGTTTTACCATCCCGAGGTTCTTGGCAGTTTCAGTAACCTCAATAGTTGAGTTATCTAAAAGTAGTGGTGGCAGAGTGGTAGGTAGAATGTTAGAGTTTCCAATAATCATTGCTTTCGACTTTTTCGCGTTTAAACAAAGCCCATTGGCTGATGCCCATCTAGATCATTTTTTGAGATCTTCATTAATTTTTCTTATGCAGTTTATGGCATCCGACTGCATACAACTGATGTAAAGCTGCACATCATCTGCATACAATTGTATTTTACAATTTTCTAGTTGTGAAGGTAAGTCATTGGAGTATATGGAATACAAAAGTGGACCGAGTATTGAACCTTGAGGTACTCCACGCTTAATTAGTAAAGTGTTTGATACCTCAATGCCATTGCAAACAGATTGACTTCTACCATTAAGATATGTGTCAATAAGCTTTGTAGCGGTAGGTGAAAAATTGCACATATTTTTAAGCTTTAAGCAAAGTGTTGAGTACTCCACTGTGTCGAAAGCTTTAGAATGATCCAGAAGAACCAAAAATGACATCATCTTGTTATCTAATTTAGTTCATATCTCCTCTGAGACATCAACAAGAGCAGAGATAGAACTGTGCTTTGGCCTAAATCCTGATTGCCTATCAGTTAGAAGTTTGTTTTCATAAAGATGTTGGCTTATTTGTGCATGAATTAAGCGTTCGAAGACCTTCGATAAGAATGGCAATATTGCTATAGGCCTATAGCTCTTATCTTGTTTAGTAACTGGAATTATTTTCGCATGTTTCCACATTGACGGAAAAGTTGATGTGGTTATTATTGTATTAAAAAGGTGTGTTATGTGCGGCAGTATGTAACTTAGGATTAATGTTATAAATTTAGGGTGGACTTCATCATATCCAGCAGAGCTCGATTTAATACTTAAAACAGATTTTAATACATCTATATGGGTAATATTTTTGAATTCGAAGCACATCGTCTGTAGGTTGTTTGGGACATTATTATTTGTTGTACTTGAAGAGTTGTAGAAGTTTTCATCAATATCTGGCATTGGTATATTGGCAAAATGAGAATTTAACTGTACATTAATTGTGTTGTCAGTTACTATAGCATTATTATTAAAACGTATTACGTATTACGTATTTCTTTCCATTTTTTCTTAGAACTGATAGCTGTCTTAAACTTGACATCGAAGTATTGTGTCTTAGCAGTTCGTATCTTTAAATTCACTTAAGATCTACAGGATTTGAAAATAGTAGGAAGTTCGGTCGTTTTAAAACTTTTCCAACGCTCATATGCTAAATTTCTCTTATCAATTAAGGACTTTATTTCTGATGAGAACCATGGTTTTTCGTTCTTAAGTTTCTTTGTTTTCACCAAGACAAATTTAATGTATAAGCTTTGAATATTGCTTTGCAAAAAATTTGTTTGATCATCAAAGTAAGGCATATAAAAAATTTGGTTCAGATTCATTGTAGCAAGTTCAGTTTTCATTGATAGAAAATCAATATTTTTAAAATCTCTAAAAGTTGTCGTTTGGTCTTGGACCGGATATTTAAAGAGGTATGATAAAAAAATTAGATCATGTTTTGAAAACATACTTGCAGACAGCTGATCATATAGCAGTAGTTTAGAAGGATTATCCGTAAAGCATAGATCCAGTAGCGTACTTGAGGTAGATGTAAAGTGTGTTGATGTTAAACTGTTGATTAAAGTTTATCCAATGGCACTCATTTCTTCTATTAGACTTTTGTCTACTAGTACGTTTGTAATAAAGTCTCCGCTTAAGATAACATCAGTGTAACCAAGAGAAAGAGTTGTTAGCTCGTTAAAAAGCGGAAAAATATTAATATTTCTATTAAGTTTATACACAGTACCTAGTAGAAGCCTTTGGTTACTGTTAACAATTTCAATGAATAGATATTCCAACAATGATACATATGTTTTGTCTGGTAAATTTTTCCAACACAAGCCAGATTCATCGGCGTTATAAAGCTGGTCATTGCACAATCCGAGCTCCTCAAATTTTGCCTTTAATTTTACTTTAAACGGATTTACCAACTGGGGCAGCGCAGAAAGCTTTTCTCCGCAAATTTTTTAGTAGTCGAATGCCGTATCTTTTCTTTTCTGTATCCATCCATCACTGGCATTAAAACCACGGTTATTTTCATTAATTTTTGAGTGAATCTCTAAAGCTTTTCCTTTTAGAATAAGTCCACTTATCGGTAAGTTTTTCGTTCGAGTTTGAATATACCATTTGTAAAGGGCTTGCTCCATTCTTGGAAGCTCTGAGGTGTGTAACGTTTTACGTTTTCCAGAGCCACAAAATGTGTTGTTAACACAAAATATGTTGTTAACACGTTTTGTTACACATTTTGTAATGGCTTCTTTCTTTTTTTTATGGCACAAATTGTCGATTTTGCCACATTATACTTTTTTGCTAAATTGGAAACACTGGAACCTTTTCTTAATAACTCGAGAATATCTGATTTTTCTTTAAGATTTAAAACTTTTGGCTATTTAGTAGACATTTTTTCTAACAAAAATTCACTTATAAAATCACTCTGACTTTAACACTTAGAGATGCTTTTATTAAAACTGTCGCACGACAACTGAAACTTAAATGAAGCTGTTCACGTTACAAAAGGTGTTTATTATAATTCCTGGTTTTCACTATGTCATATAAGCTGACAACAAACAATTGCCTCAACTGATATCTAGAAATTTTCTGTTCATTCCGTATTCATTACATGTTATAAACGAACAATAAATCCGGCTGTCAAACACAAATAAATTGTCAACGTGCTGGCAATTTAATTTCAGACGTCAAGTTTTTCCAGGGGCTGTAAATGACAAGACATTAAAACCCGTTTTCATAAAACTGACAATAATTGACAACAATTGTCGTTGAAAATGACATAATGAAAACTAGACATAAGAACGTGGTGAAATTGTTATTCGGGGCTACCCCAAATTACTAAAATATTGAAGAAAAAGAAACATTTCTTATAAAAAAATGTATTCACGTTTTAGAGCTATTGAACTTTGTTCACGTTTTAGAATAGTCCATGTAAAATAAAGTGTTCATGTTTCTGGGACGTTCATGTAACTGGATGTTCACGTTTCCGCGAGTCCACTATACTAAGAATGTTAAAAATATCAAATTATAATTAAATTATTTTTTAAATTAAAAACATCTAATATTTTTCCATTTATTTTGATAATTCCTCTGAAATTTTTATGCCCTTTAAAATCCAAGGTAACCATAATTTGATTTTTAACTTTTAAAATATTTAGCCAAAATTATGTTTCCAATATTCTTTGGTTAAGTAGATTAGTTTTTACGTTAAGTCCCACAACTATTCTAAATATATAACACATGAAAAGTGTCATCTATTGCTATTACAACATTTTTTTTTAATGACTAATACAAATGATATTGGCTTTGCTTTTATATTATCTATTAGTTATGATGACAGTTATGATAAACATAATTTGCTACCCGCTTTGTTGTCATATGGTGTGTCACGGTTATAGATGAATTAATTAAGCCTTACACTCATTATTCACAACTACGACCTCAACTCATCTAAACTTAAATTATGTAGTTGATTATTTAAACATGCAGCCATTGTCAGCCAGTGATTAAAATTTACTCATATTGATGTGTCTAAATTTACATTTACTATATTTCGATATGTTTCAAATAGAACTCAAAACAGCTTGGCATAAATAAGTTTAACACAATCATGCAAATATGGGAATAAGCCTCATTTTGTCGAAAATTTTGAATTATTACATACTAAAAAAAATATGATAGTGCTTTAGTAAATGCGAGTTTATCATTTAAATTGCAGTTCTAAGAATACGATAAAATTTTATCGGTACTAAAAACAATTAAGGCGAGAAATTTATTATCATGGGTGCATACTAGGGTGGCCCTTTATAAAAAAAGTATTCAAACTCTCGGTCTCATGCAAATAGGAAAAAAACTGAAAAATACGAATTTTTGGGCCAATCAAAAAACATTCAGCGGTGCCTCAACGCTAATGAAAATTTCAAGTGCGTTTATATGGGGAAAATATGACTTTTTTTCAGATTTTACGAAAATTTGGTTCTATAGTTTTAATTTTTTCGGCAAGTTATTATATAATTTGGGATCAGTATTAAATTAGCCTTTCAATAAGCTATAACACTTGAAAATGGAATAAAACTTCGCCTAGAAATAGCAAATGCCCCAGACCACTTTTGTGCCAAAAAAAACTAGGTCATGAAATTTGATGGCATTTTTTTAAACTTTGAGAAATCGATTAAAGTCATAATTATTTTGTTTGGTCTCTATACTCAGATATGAAGTATTGTTTTAATACGACATTGGTAACCTATTGCGCATTTAGACAGAAAATGGGAAATTTTTGGTAAAATTTTGAAAACCCCTTTTTCAAGTTTTAAAAAATTTTCTTTAACAAATTTTGAAAAAAAGGGTCTGAAACTTTAAGGTTTTGTTAAATACATGTTACGGATTAACTGTTTGAATTTTTAATGAAATGCCTATGTCAGAACTTTTTTTCACAAGGAGTTTATTTTTGCGTATTTCGAGAAAAATGCGATTTCTGTAAAATATTCTGTAAATGTACTCTTTATAAATACTTCGTATCAAAAATTCATCACTTTTCCACTTTTAAATGTTACATTTTATCTTAATAGCTTAGGGTTTGGGAAAAAAAATAATATGACCCCATTAACCCCTTTTGGAATTAGGGACATATATGACCCCAAGCTAATAAAAGAAAATTTATTCAAAAAATTCAAATATTTTGTTATTGTGCTGTTGAATTTTTAGATGCGACACTTATAATGTAATACCGAAATGTGTAGAACTTCTGTTCCTAAAATTTGGGGTAAATCCGAGAACGTTAAACCATGATTTGCCAAGGCCAGCTTCGGATTTTCAGATATTTTTAAATAAAAATTACCTAAAACGACTTTTTCTATTAAACTTTTTAACTCTTTAACCCTTCAACGCTCCTCGAATCAAAATAATACATTGTGATAAATCTTTGCTGCAATTATGTGCTTATTGCTCGCAAATACTATATAAATTAAAACAACTTTTAACCAATTTTGTTAAAAAAAATATTTTATGTATAAAAACCATCTATATTTTTCTTAAACGGAAGTGATATTGTTGCAAAAATCAAAGTGACAAATAATACAGCAGAACACGTTGTTAAATTGTTTGAAGAGTATAATAACATATTAACGAAAGTAATACTTATTGCCAGTTGTAAGTGATTTTGGAAAAAAATTTGAATCTCACACTAAATAATCCTTAAATACACCAAAATAAATTGAATTAATTTTATATTTCATATTGTTTTGAATAAATTGTCTTTTATAAGCTTTGGGTCATTTGTGGGTCTTCTTATTTTATTTCGAAAAATATACATAGTTTTTATATATAAAATAATTTTATAACAAAGTTGGTTAAAAGCTGTTTTAATTTATATTCGCGAATTTACTGAATAAATTGTATTTTATTAGCTTGGGGTCATGTGTGACCCCAATTCCAAAAGGGCTAATGGAGTCGTAATATTTCTATCCGAAACCCTAGGCTATTAAGATAAAACATAAGACATAAAAGTAGAAAAGTGATGCATTTTTGATACTAAGTCTTTAGAAAGACTACATTTACAGAATATTATACAAAAATCCCATTTTTCTCGAAATCCGCAAAAATAAACTCCTTGTCAAAAAAATTCTGCAAAAATAAACTCCTCAGTAATAACTTCGTCCAAAAGTGAGTTCAACGCGATGTAATCGTTTAAGAGATTGAGGAATTGGATTTTGGGTATTGTAGTATTATCAAGAATCATATAAATGAGGATGTACAAACTGAAATTTGTTCATCATAAATCTATCCAAGAGTGGCGGTTCTCAGAATGTTCATGTGAACATTGAACATATTTATGAACAAGAGTGGCAGAACTTAAAATGTTCATGAAGAAGAAGAGTTGCGATGAGCAGCCATTTTGAGGGTTGCCAAAGATGTGTTTAAAAACAGAATAAAGATAAAATGTAGTAGGAGAAAATATGAAACTGGAATTGTTAAAAAAGAGGTATATGTTATATATTATAATTTGTAATAAAAAAAATATATGATTCTTGCTTGTACATTAAACGTATTTAATAAAGTGTTGTGCAAAACGAAAAAAAAATAATAAAAAAAAATTAATTAAAATGAAACAATAAGTTTGGTGGGGTTTCTAAAAATAGATGGATGAATTGATTGCCTTGGGAAAATTTTATTTTATTTAGTTGATTGTTTTCTTTTAAAATAAGAGTAATTTTAAAGAAGAAGAAAAATTTATTAAAAACGCAATGTGTGGTGATAGAAATAAGTGGAGAAATGTGTTGAAAGATGTTAAATAAAAGGTCTTGTTAAAAAGGTAAACAAATTTATAAATTATTTTTTCTTAATACTATAAAAATATGCCATAAAAAAAAACATAAAAATTTGTTTTTTATTTTTGCAAAAATTTTAATAATGTTCAACAATTTACGATAATTTTGTATATCCTGTAAACTTGGAAAATATTAAGATTTCTTTGTTTTACATTGCAGAGTTTGAAATTGGTTTTGTCTTTTTCAGATATCGTTGAATTCTAATCAGAATTAATATTTAAATAATTTATAAAAAAAAGTATTGTTCGTAGAAATGAAAAAATGAGAAATGAGTGTTTAAAAAGATTTTAGGTAAAAGCTATTTTTCGTATTAAATTATGAAAATTAATCTTTCCTTGTGTAAAAAACAATATAAAAATTATTTTCTATTTTTTCCATCATATCCTGCACAACTCCGAAATTGATAAGATTTTGTGCTTTCATTAGAAAATAGTTCAGATAATATTTAATTCGCAAAGTTTAGATTTTTCCATTTTTTATACATTGGAAACTTTAACAAAATTCTAAATTTGCAAATTAATTTTTAATAATTTGGCGTTAAGTCCTAAAATTATTTTTTTTCTTGCGAAATCACTCTTTGCTGTGTTCTCTAACGAAAGATAAGAAATTTGTTTAAAAAAAATTCATTTAACAACAAAATAGGCGAAAAAAAAATTTTTTAAGCATGCCAAAACAATGGAAACTTCTGTACCAGAGTCGATTTGAACAACAAAAATAGAAGATGGTAATAAATAAAATGTGTAAAATCTTAACCGTTATTTAAATATTTAAAGTTTCTGGCATTTGAACTATTTTTTAAATATAATTGTATTTTTTAATGTTTTTATCTTAAAATTATTTACTAGTGTATCCCAGCACTCGAAATTCGAGTGCAAATTCTAGGAAATATTATTTTTTTCATTCAATTTTTGTCTTGCAATGTTTTTTAATCTATATATGTGACACGGAAAGTTAAAAGGGACATATGGTCAGAAAATAAGTTTTGGAGAAAAACGACTTTGAAGTTAACAAGTTGATTTTGAATAGTGAATATTTAAATGAGCCTAAAGGTATGTTAATCAATTTTAGCAATTCACGATTCAACGTAGAGCGTCGGATATATAATTTAAATCATTCGCATTAACAGGGTGCAACGGTGGAAACGGTGGCAGCGGAATGCCCACAGAAAAAAAAAGAGGTGGTAGTGGCATGCCCGCCAAATGAAGTTAAAATGGTAAAGAACCCAGTCCTATATCGATATAATTCGAAAAAATGTGAAGCCATGGACGACTTCGACGTGTGCGGGGTCACCGTAGCTTCGAAACTTCGGCAGATGACCATTGAACGGAGCCGAATAGTGGAAAGGAAGATAAATGAGCTGCTGTTCAAGGGTTTAGATGAAAATTGCATAAAATGAATTTTATTTTTTTATTTTTTTAAATTTTTTATTTAAATTTATATTTAAGTTACTAAATTGTTTTTTTTTTTATTATTTTTTTAATTTTTTTATTTATATTTATATTTAAGTTTCTGAATTGTTTTTTTTTTAATTTTTTTATTTCCTTATTTTATGAATTTTTTTGGTTTACATTTAAAATTTACTTTAAGTTTTTTTATAAAATAAAATTTTTGAAAAAATTATGCATTTGTGTTATTTGCTTCAATTTCACATATTTTTTTCAACCATGTTTGCAAAATTTCATTCCACATAAAACAAATGTCTTATGATATTTTTCAAATAAACTTTACTTGATGAAATTGCAAATGTTAAAAAATTTAAACTTTTCTACTTTTTGCCTTTTACAATTTGTTTTGTTTTCTTATACTAACTATGTGTGTGTGTTTGTTGTTTGTTATTGTGTGCCAATGTGTGTATACCCAGTCAGCATTTCATATCTAGTCTCATTTCAATATATACTCATAAAACCAATATTCTTCATAAAACCGTGTCATAATTTCATTAAATGCTAACTGGGTTTTTATGTTCTTGCTGCATAACAATGATCTTGCTTATTATTTCGAATGATCTTGCTTATTAGCAATGTGAACATATTTTATGTTCATATATTTTTGAGTATTCTGAGATCTGCCACTCTTGTTATGATGAACAAATTACATTTTGCACATCCTCATTTATATATGATTCTTGGTATTATTGCATAGTGTATCCCATTTTCCAAGAATGTTCTTAATAGCTAAGTGAATAGGTATATTGGTGAACAATGATACCACGTCAAATGAAACTATAATGTCATTTTTATGTTAAACTATGTTTTCCAATATATCTTTCAGTTCATACGAGTTTTTAATGTTATAAGTCGGCGAGATCAATTTTTTAAGGATTTGTCCTATATATCTAGCTAGGTTGTAACACGGTATTTCAATGGAGGATGCGATGGGATGTTTTCCTTGTAAATTTTTGGTAATCCATATAATTCAGGTGCTGAGGCCGCGTGTGCTATCATATTGAACTTATCCAATTTTGTAATGTGTTCGTCCTTATATAGTTTTGTAATAAAATTGTTGTTTAGCTTTTGTAGTTTTGAGGTTGGTTCTATTTGAAATGGTTAATATGTGGTTTTGTTCTCTAATAGTTCCCTCATTTTTCGTTTGTATTCTTCCCTGTACATTACTGCAGTTTTGTTTCCTTTGCCTGCCGAGGTGCTTATAATATTATCTTCGTGTTTCCTTATTAATTCTTTCATATCTTCATAGATGGCTAATATATATTAATATATAATATTTTTCTTTGTCCGTGTTTTTTAAGTTCCTTTTATAACTCGTGACCCTATTTGCAATTTTTGCTCGTTTTATGTCCTTTTCCGTATCATCTTTTATATTCTGAACCCATTGTTCTATGTCAGCTATAAGTGGGATTGGTGCAAAACTTTTATTCTTCAATGGTAATGCAATTTTATTTCCTAATGATAGAAGCCATATGTTTTCAATTCCAAAATTTATGTCAGTATAATTTACAATCCAATTTTCATTAAATTCTGGGTTAAACTTCTTGAATTTTTCTAGTTTTAATCTCTCCAGTTTAGATAAATGTGTCCGGTTAGTCTTATTTATAGAATTTTTCCATTGTTCTTTTTTAAATTTTGTTAGTTCTGTTTCGTTCAGTGTAATATTAACCTTTGTTTCAATTTTTTTTATCTTTTTTTGTCTGTGATGTGTTGATGTGAGTTTCTCTTATTTCAACTTGTTTTAGGAAAAAATATATCCTCACGTCGACAAGCCTAAAACGGTAACACTGCTCGCCGGTCTTTCGCAGATCATTCCCTTTTTTCCCGTATAACTGACATTGCAAATTATTTTGATTTCTATATGTTGCCAGTTCCCAGTTCCCCTTTGACTTGGAAAGTTCAAAATCTTTTGCTTTAGTACCGCAAAAATTATACATAAAATATCCTTGGCTTCCAATGACTGCGACTATGCATAAGCTTTTAATTCATTCAAAAGAGATAGTTGAAAATACAATGGCTGTTTTAAAGAAGATAGACTTTATAAATAGGTAGACTTTATAAATCTGATAAACTGCTTCATGTCAGAAAATGTAGCCGCAAACATTATACGTCACATATTTTCAACAGAGCCATGGTTATGTCAGATCCACTCGTTTCTTATATGTGTCTAAAAAGGCGAACGCATTCAGCTTCCTAGAGGAGTGATTGACATGTTATGCAATTCAAATATTATTTCATTTAGTTTTGAAGATACTGAGGATCTTATTGCCAGCGAATACGAAGAGTGCGAGGATGATGCCAATAATTTAACAGACTCCATATACACAAATGTATTGGATGATAATAATTTAGAAAATGACTTCCATGTTACAATTGAGTAGAAAAAAATAAATTTTAAAAATATTGTTCCAACCCTTATCTGTGGATAAGAATGCAATATCTTATTTTTAGATAATAACAAGTAAGAAAATTATAGTCGGTCTAGACCGACTATACGATACCCTATACCATGCGTTTAGAAACTCTATCTCTTAGACCCAACTAACTGGACATAGAAAATAAGCAAAAAACAAATTTGAGTGGGATTTTTATTAATTGTTTTTGGCTGCAAATATGAAAAAGTTCATATCGGATGATATATCTATATAGGGACTAGGTCCAAAAATGGACCGATCCTGATCATGTTTGGTAAAGTCTCTTTTATTTTGGAAAAATATATACAAAAAAATTTGAGAAGAATCAGTGCAATATTTTTGTTTTTAATAGATTTAAGTGAAGATCGGGAAGCAGCTCTATATGGGGCCAAAAGGATCATTTTTGGACTACTCATTAATGGATGTAATGAGTAAGATCTATATGACAATTTGGATCTTATGGCAATTTATGTCGATTTCATAGGGGTAATTTGTATGGGGGCTAGGTCTGAACATGGACCGATTCTCACCAATTTCAATAGCGTTCATCCCATGGCCGATAAAAGCTTACACATCAAATTTCATCAAAATATATTCATATTTGCGACCCGCAGTTTGATTACAAGGTTTACATGGACACACAGACGGACGGACGGACGGACGGACATTGTTAAATCAACTCAGAAAGTGATTCTGATTCGATAATTAAAGATGGGTCTAGGTCAAATATTTTTGGTTGTTACAAACAGCAGCCCAAAGTCATTATACCCAAACCACATAGTGGTATAGGGTATAAAAACTGAATTAAAATTATGTCAACAATTTTTATACCCTATACCACTATGTGGTTTGGGTATAATGACTTTGTGCTGCTGTTTGTAACAACCAAAAATATTTGACCTACACCCATCTTTAATTATACCGATCGAATCAGAATCACTTTCTGAGTTGATTTAACAATGTCCGTCCGTCCGTCCGTCCGTCCGTCCGTCCGTCCGTCCGTCCGTCCGTCTGTGTGTCCATGTAAAGCTTGTAATCAAACTGCAGGTCGCAAATATGAATATATTTTGGCGAAATTTGGTATTTAAGCTTTTATCGGCCATGGGATGAACGCTTTTGAAATTGGTGAGAATCGGTCGATGTTCAGACCTAGCCCCCATACAAATTACCCATATGAAATCGACATAAATTGCCATAAGATCCAAATTGTCATATAGATCTTACTCAAATTGGGTTTGTATGCGTTCATTAGATCCACTAATGAGTAGTCCAAAAATGATCCCTTTGACCCCATATAGAGCTGCTTCCCGATCTTCACTTAAATCTATTAAAAAACAAAAATATTGCACTGATTCTTCTCAAATTTTGTTTGTACATATTTTTGCAAAATACAAGAGACTTTACCAAACATGATCAGGATCGGTCCATTTTTGGACCTAGTCCCTTTATAGATATAGCATCCGATATGAACTTTTTCATATCTGCAGCCAAAAAAATTAATAAAACTCCCACTCAAATTTGGTTTTTGCTTATTTTCAATGTCCAGTTAGTTGGGCCTAAGAGATAGGGTTTCTAAACGCATGGTATAGGGTATCGTATAGTCGGTCTAGACCGACTATAATTTTCTTACTTGTTTATTATAGGTTTAAAACAGGTTTTTAGAAATTATAAGTTGAAAAGATAGTAAAAAAAAGTTCAAATCCAAGGTTGGTTAAAATTGGAACACTAGGAACACTAGGGTTAATATTTTTTTAAGTCCACCCAAATCTTTCATTAAGGGCCTTCTTTCTCCGAAAACGACTTTTACGATTCGAAAAACTTTTCAGTCTGGCTGATACTAATTTTGGCCAAAAAATTGGATAAATTACCCACAGTGCATTGTTTCGATAAAAATTTAGTAGACAAAAAAGTATAAGTTGTTTTAAGACTGATTAAATTTTATTGCGGTGATTATTATATTGGGGACTCCAGCTGAAATTTCCGTATTCTAAATTGGGTCCAACTGATGATGTGTAAACTTTTTTTTTGTGATATAATTGTCGATATATTTTCAGCTCATCGTTTTAGAAAAGCAAGACTCCACGAGCTTTGATGTCGTTGTAACATATTGAACAAAATTTAATTTATAATTCACTAAAAAAATTGAAATCCATGAACAAGTCCACCCAATCCAATTGATAACCACCTTAGGAATAGGACCAAACAGTGCCAAATCTACTGGAAAAGAGCACATGTTCAAATTAGATCCATCAAGTTTGAATTGCACCATCTAAAGAACTAATTAAATCACGTAGAAGAGAAATTTATTTGCCATAAATATTGCAGCTCAGAAAGATTTTAACGTCATCAGCGAGTAAATTGCAATGTACTTGGATCAAGATAAAATTGGATCAAGATCACTAGGTTGAAGGGCTTCAATTTAACAACTATATACTTCGACATATTATTGGTTTCTGCCAGCTCACACAGGTACTGTTGAAACCCATTAACTTTTCTGTTTATGAGAAGGTCCCTAGGAACCTTTTTGATTTTCAATCTCTCACATGGGTTGAATAACCGAAAAAGTGTGCTGAATCCAATAAAGTCAGTTTAGAGGTGATGCGAGCAATAGTTTATATCTCATTGAGGTTTCATGATGCTTAGTAAGTGGATTAGTGAAAAGGTCAATACGGACTTTGTTGTATTTTTAGAAGAAAACGCCAATGAGTTGTGTTATTATTTTGAATAGGGATGCCGAAAATAAACTGGTTACTTCAATAATCAACTATTTCATAATAAATACTTACTCATGAAAGTAACATTTTTCAGACATCAATTTGTACAAAATAAATTTTTAAAAATTAAATATTCCAAATCATTTTCTTAACGGACGGACATCACTTGTTTGTATAAAATTTCTAATTATCTTTTCATCATCTCTTCTACATTAACAAATATTTATATGTTAAATTCAATTTTTGATTTATATAAATCCTTTGGGAAATTCGACATATTCAAGCAAAATCATATCCTTTGCTTTGATTTAATAACAAAACTTCAAAAATGAAAAATGTGTGCACAAAACTTTGTTTCATAAATTAAACAGAGACTCCCTTTTAACTCTTTCATATTCTCAGAGGAGTTTTCCATCTTTATGAGAGAGAAAAACAAATGCAAGAATAAATAAACAAGACTAACAAATGACTATGGTTTGGTTGCGAGATAACGAGAATATAATTTAAGAACAATGGACATTTAATGGGAGCCAAAATAAGAAAAAATAATAGTCAAAACAATACAATACAAATGAGAGTAAATTAAAATGTAATATAAGCTACACATGCACGCACACATGGCTATAATACCTTCTTGAGTTATTAATACGAGCGATAAAAAGAGTTTTAATTTTTTAATTAAAAGGAAACAACAGATTTAAGTTATATTGCTTTCAGCTATAATTTGTATTGTGTGAGACTTTCGTAGAGTGATAACAACGAATATATTTATATGCAAAATGTAGCCAATTGTAGCACAATATATTATGGCATCCGATTTTTAAATACTTTTTCTGCTGCTTCCTTTTTGGATTTTTTTTTTTTTTTTTTTTTGGCTTTCATGCACACATACATACATGTATATATATTTTTTTTAAATATTTTGCCGTAACTCTTTTAAAGCCCTTCAGGTTAAATGCATTTACATAAACAAATTTACATTAGTATGAAAGTATGTTTATATGCTCGTATGTTTGTGTGTCATTTTCACATTTATGCCATTTTAAAATGCAAATAACGTTTGTTGTTGACTCAAGAGTGTACACTTTGCCTTTTTGTTGCCACTTTTGACTATTACCTGCTGGCGACATAAAGTAATCTTCAGCTTATAATGTTGCTGTATGTTCAGATGTTTTTTTTTTTATATTTCTGTATATTCCTTCTGAACGAAAGTTGAACTGTGTGGGTTACAAAGACAATTTAGCTTAAATGAGCAGAGACAGCTTGTAGTCCATGTGTACACAAGAATTTCAAAAGGATGAATGTGCAGTTTTGTAGAAAGTATACAATCATACATACATACATTAAGCATTATGTATTTCATTACGGGTATATAATTTGTAAATGCCTCTTACAGAACAAAAGATTTGAAAAAATTATATTACTGTTTTTTTTTCTCTCAGATTTAGTAAAACGTTTAAATTGTTTTTAAAAGAATTATGCAAACGACTGTTTTGGCCAAGTGTAAAAACAAAATATAAATAAGATAATAATATAAAATATTTAGAGAAATGTACAATTAATTGAAATCATTTATAAAACAAACAAGGGATTTCACGTGTCCGTTCAAAAATTATGAAAATACTTTTCCATTAATTTATTTTTGATGTGTAGGCATCTATACGCGCCGGGGGGTAAAAATCTATTTCACAATACAATCACAAAAACAGCGTAACCGTGAGCGTAAGACAAAATCGGTGTTACTTATGATTGTATTGGTGAAAAAATTATGAAAATGAAAATGAAAATTGAAAAATGAAAACTGAGAAATGAAAAATCAAAAATGAAAAATGAAAAATGGGAAATAAGAAATGAAAAATAAAAAATTGAAAAATAAGAAATAAGAGATAAAAAAATGAAAAATGAAAAATAAAAAATTAAATAAAAAAATATTGAAAAATGAAAAATAAAGAATGAAAAATGAAATATAAAAATTGAAAAATGAAAAATAAAAAATAAGAAATGAAAAATAAAAAAAAAAACAGAAAATGGAAAATAAAATATGAAAAATGAAAAATTAAATTGAAAAATGAAAAATGAAAAACGAAAAATGAGAAATGAGAATTAAAAATTGAACAATAAAAAATTAATAATAAAAAACAATAAATGAAAAATAAAAAATGAAAAATAAAAATTTAAATAAAAAATAAAAAAATGAAAAATTAAAAATAAAGAATGAAAAATCAAAAATAAAAATTGAAACATGAAAAATAAAAAATAAAAAATGAAACAGAAAATGGAAAATAAAATATGAAAAATGAAAAATTAAATTGAAAAATGAAAAACGAAAAATGAGAAATGAGAAATAAAAATTGAAAAATAAAAAATAAAATAAAAAACGAAAAAGAAAATAATATTCATATTATGAAAAATATAAAATGAAAAATGAAAAATAAAAAAATAAAAAATTTAAAATAGCGCAGAAAATGGAAAATAAAAAATGAAAATTGAAAAATTAAATTGAAAAATGACAAAATGAAAAATTAAAAACGAAAAAGGATAATTAAAATATGAATAATAAAAAATAAAAAATTAAAAAAGAAAAATGAAAAATAAAAAATGAAAAATGAAAATTTAAGAATGAAAAATGAAAAAAAAAATTAAAAATGAAAAATAAAAAACGAAAAATTAAAAATAAAAAATGAAAATGGAGAATAAAAAATCAAAAATAAAAATAATAAAAATAAAAAAATAATAATAATAAATTAAACATTAAAAATTAAAAATTAAAAATAAAAAATAAAAAATAAAAAATAAAAAATAAAAAATAAAAAATAAAAAATAAAAATAAAAAATAAAAAATTTAAATAAAAATTTAAAAATTAAAATTAAAAAATAAATAATAAAAATAAAAAATCAAAAATAAATAAAAAAAAAAAAAATTAAAAATAAAAAATAAAAAAAAAAATAAAAATAAAAAAAAAATAAGAAAATTATAGTCGGTATAGACCGACTATACGATACCATATACCATGCGTTTAGAAACCCTATCTCTTAGGCCCAACTAACTGGACATAGAAAATAAACAAAAACCAAATTTGGTGGAATTTTTATTAATTTTTTTAGCTGCAGATATGAAAAAGTTCATATCGGATGCTATATCTATATGGGGACTAGGTCCAAAAATGGACCAATCCTGATCATGTTTGGTAAAGTCTCTTGTATTTTGCAAAAATATATACAAACAAAATTTGAGAAGAATCAGTGCAATATTTTTGTTTTTAATAGATATAGGTGAAGATCGGGAAGCAGTCTATATGGGTCCAAAGTGATCATTTTTGGACTACTCATTAAAGGATGTAGTGAACGCATACAAACCCAATTTGAGTAAGATCTATATGACAATTTGGATCTTATGGCAATTTAGGGGTTATTTGTATGGGGGCTAGGTCTGAACATTGCCGGTTCTCATGGCCGATAAAAGCTTACATATCAAATTTCATCAAAATATATTCATATTTGTGACCTGCAGTTTGATTACAAGGTTTGCATGGACACACAGACGGACGGACGGACGGACGGACATTGTTAAATCAACTCAGAAAGTGATTCTGATTCGATTGGTATAATTAAAGATGGGTCTAGGTCAAATATTTTTGTTGTTACAAACAGCAGCACAAAGTCATTATACCCAAACCACATAGTGGTATAGGGTATAATAAAAAATGAAAAACGAAAAATTAAAAATTAACAATGAAAAATAAAACAGAAAATTAAAAATAAAAAATTTATAAAGGAAAAATAAATATTGTAAAATGAAAAATTAAAACTAAAAAAGGAAATGAGAGTGAAAAATGAATAATAAAAAATAAAAAATAAAATATAAAATATAGAAAATTAAAAATGAAAAATTTAAAAAGAAAAATGAAAAATTAAATATTAAGAAGTAAGAAAATTATAGTCGGTCTAGACCGACTATACGATACCCTATACCATGCGTTTAGAAACCCTATGTCTTAGGCCCAACTAACTGGATATAGAAAAAAAGTAAAAACCAAATTTGAGTGGGATTTTTATTAATTTTTTTGGCTGCAGATATAAAAAAGTTCATATCGGATGCAATACCTATATGGGGACTAGGTCCAAAAATGGACTGATCCTGATCATGTTTGGTAAAGTCTCTTGTATTTTGCAAAAATATATACAAACAAAATTTGAGAAGAATCAGTGCAATATTTTTGTTTTTTAATAGATTTAAGTGAAAATCGGGAAGCAGCTCTATATGGGGCCACAGGGATAATTTTTGGACTATTCATTAATGGATGTAATGAACGCATATAAACCCAATTTGAGTAAGATCTATATGACAATTTGGATCTTATGACAATTTATGTCGATTTCATAGGGGTAATTTGTATGGGGGCTAGGTCTGAACATAGACCGATTCTCACCAATTTCAATAGCGTTCATCCCCGATAAAAGCTTATATACCAAATTCCATCAAAATATATTCATATTTGCTACCTGTAGTTTGATTACAAGGTTTACATGGACACACAGACGGACGGACATTGTTAAATCAACTCAGAAAGTGATTCTGATTCGATCGGTATAATTAAAGATGGGTCTAGGTCAAATATTTTTGGTTGTTACAAACAGCAGCACAAAGTCATTATACCCAAACCACATACATAGTGGTATAGGGTATAAAAATGAAAAAGGAAAAATGTAAAATAAAATATGAAAAACGAAAAATTAACCAGTTGAAATAATAAATAATAATAAATACATTTATATTAGCAGATACATAATGATACATACATAGATGACGTTTTCTGTTTGATTTAAAAAAAGCCGTAAAAAAATCTTCAATTACTAGATGTTTACACATCTCCCCTGTAATCGGCATCACATGATTTTTTTTAAAGAGCACTTGTTGCAAACAATAGGTCCAACAATGCTGGCGATTTCTGAGTTCTGTTTTCTGTTCTACTTCCATTTTTTATTTAAAGTAAATATAATTAAGCATTTTCATCATATTTTTTTTTTGTTGTTGTTAACAAATGGCAACCAAAAACATTAAATTTGTCATTATTTAAAGTTCCCTAAGTATTCATGTCCTGCAAGAAAAAAATGATGTACCAAATCATTAGTAAAGCTTGAACTTTGACAAAAGTGGTCATATTTGTAAAATAAAAATCATCTAGTGGCAGTATTGTAATAAAATGGACAAATCCAACAAAGTTGCTGAACCGTTTCGAAAAGCCGTCATTAAATTGAGGAATGATGGCAAGTCTCCAAATTAAATTGGAAATTTATTAAAGTTAAAAAAGCCCACAGTACAAGCAATAACAAACTTTTCAAAGACAATTTAAATTATAAAAGTTGGGCACGTTCTGGATACCTCACAGTGGACTGTTTCACGAGAAAGAGGTGAAGTACCCATAACATTTGATTGGATTGGAATTTCGACATGCGTTCTTTTGTTTGGTAGGTGGGACTTTAGCCTTTTATTTTTGCTATAAAACGTTATGGAAGTTTTAAGCTACATTTTCATTTTTAGTTGAATTTTAATACAAAAGTGTAAACACTTCAAGGTTACAAAAGGTTTTTTTATTTATTCAGTTATTTTTTTGGTTAATTTTACAACTAATACATTTTAAAAAATTTTGAAGTTTAATTTTTTTAAAAAAAATGCCAAACTCGTCCCCCGTAAACGCTTTAGTGCTAGTGTTCACAAGGGCGAAATTTTGGCTTTTTTTAATATAATTTATAAAGCAGCGAACTTAAAAGTCACTTGATATTGGTTCAAGATAGAGAAGTTTCAATGAAAAAGTCGTTTGTTTTTACTTTAGCTAAAAATATTTTTATTGTATTTTTTTATATTTCTTTATCAATTTTTATTGTAAATTTATAAAATACATAATTTTTGAAATCAAGAATAATTGTTAACAATATAAAAAAGGAATAACTTATTGTTAATGTACTGAAAAACTACTTTAAATTAAATAATTTTAGTAAATATTTCTTGTAAATAGCCTTGATTTTCATCTTCTAATTCAATTGAGGGAAAGTAGGTCACTAAAGTATTACAGAGTTTTTTGCTCTATTTTTGTATATTTTTTTCAATTTAGTAAATTAGCAAATTTTTCATCTCTTGTGGCATTTTAACTAAATTTTGAATAACCTTTGTACAGGGACTAGGTTCAAACGTGGACCGATTTCACAGATTTCTTATAGATCTCATCACTGGACTAATAAGCCCTTATGATTCAAATTTCATCGCAATTGAATAACATTTGCTACATTCAGTGGCATTGAAACCAATTTTGAGAGAAAATTTGTATGGGGACTAGGTACAAACATGACTGATTCCAACAAATTTAAGTAGGGTTCGTCGTTGGGTCAAAAACATTTTAATTTCAAAATTTCAGCACATTATCTTTATATTTGCAACATGTAATATTAACACCAAAATAATATTGAAATTCGATAGGACATGCTGAAGCCCCCTGGCGATCTACCATCCTCTGGCGGCATTCAGTTCAAAGGTAAGAAAGTCGTCTTTCAAAACCACTTATGACTTTTAAAATGCCTTAATCACTTTAAAAGTTATGATATTTGCAACGAAAAAAGTAAAAAGGCCCCACCGTGAGGCGGAAGATCAATTTGCGGACAACTTGAATATGAGAGAAACCATGCTGAAAATCGAGAGCTTGGTATGTAAGCTTTTATCGGTCATAGGATGAACGCTATTGAAATCGGTGAGAATCGGTCCATGTTCAGACCTAGCCCCCATACAAATGACCCCTATGAAATCGACTTAAATTGCCATAAGATCCAAATTATCATATAAATCTTAGTCAAATTGGGTTTGTATGTATTTATTACATTCATTAACCAGTAGTCCAAAAATGATACCAGTTGGACAACTTTCAGTCATAGGCCCCATATAGAGCTGCTTCCCGATCTTCACTTAAATCTATCAAAAAACAAAAATATTGCACTGATTCTTCTCAAATTTTGTTTGTATATATTTTTGCAAAATACAAAAGACTTTACCAAACATGGTCAGGATCGGTCCATTTTGGGACCTAGTCCCCATATAGATATAGTATCCGATATGAACTTTTACATATCTGCAGCCAAAAAAATTAATAAAAATCCCACTCAAATTTGGTTTATGCTTATTTTCTATATCCAGTTAGTTGGGCCTGAGAGATAGGGTCTCGAAACGCATGGTATAGGGTATCGTATAGTCGGTCTAGACCGCCTATAATTTTCTTACTTGTTAATCTTGAAAAGCTTTTTTACTGAAAAATTTTTCCTTTAACTTTAAAAATCTGTTTTATAATTGTATAAAGATTTAATAATAAATAAATTAAACTTTTCTTTCTTATAAGTTACAATCATCAGCCCAATTTTAAGATTTTGTTACAACTTTATAAACATCAATTTAAATTATTTTGCGCCCGAATGTGCTACATTGCTATTACATTGTAATTAATACTAAATTACGACTATTAAAGGCTGATGGATAATGTTAACTTAAACAATAATTTCATGTCTTGAAATTTTATGTACATTAATTTTATTTATTTATATAATATATATTAAGTTGTAAGGTGGACTGATTTTAAGACTAATCAAAAGCATTCAACTCTATTTAATTAGCAAAATATGAACGAGAGGTGTTTTATTTAATTCATTTTATTTTATTAATAATTTAATTAAGTAGACTTATTAAGCCTAATTAAATCCTAAAATTATTCTGAACAACAATGATTTATTTAATTTCAAAACCATGACCAAATTTCTGTTTAAAAATATACCAAAATTAACAAACCATTAACTTGATATGAGTTCATAAGGGAACAACAGAGGCCCAACAATAATATCCACAGACTACAAGATTTTTTAACATCACTGACAATGTCAATATATAACAATGTAACAATTTCCCAGAAATAACTGTAAAAAGAAAACAGACACAAACAAAACCGTATATAAGTAATATGGCGTAACTGGAAAAAATTGTGTTGAAGATTTTAGTTAAATGCTTGCTACTCTTGACATCATGCTAAAAAGAAAAGAACAACAAAAAAAACAAAAATTATTTAAGAGTGGGTCGAATTTCAGTTAACTGTTGATATGTGAAACATTTAGCAAAATATTTTTTTTAGAGGCATTGAAAGTTTCATTAATAACAAAAAATATTATAATTTAGAATTACCTTATTATTAAGAAAAAATATAATGAATTTTGATGATAAAAAAAAAAAATATTGATAGTTGTAAGAAGACTAAACCCACCATTGCATAGCAATGCACAGTGGCGCCATTAGAGTTTTTTCACCAAATAAGATAGTCAAAAAATTTATAAGGCATATGATAGATAATTGGTCAACCTATGAAATAAGTAATTGAAAACGGTTTTCCGCCTTTCAGGTTCCTACTTATGGGTTAGCAAACTTGAAATTTGTGCAAAAAATCAATTTTATGGGAAGTACAATAAAATATTTTTTAAATATTCTTAATTTTTATGTTACTTTTTATGTTACAATTATCAAATCAACATAATACAAATAACACAGTAGAACATTTTTCAATGTGCTAAAATATGACCAAATAAAAACCATAGCTGGGTTTTGAATTATTAGCTAAGTTTTTTTTTAAATTCATTTTTGAAGTTTTCGACTGGGAGGAGGATTTTAGTACATTTTTCAAAAGACATGTACTGATTCTTAAGTCTATATTTCGTGAACTATTCGAAATATTGGTTTTCTCTCTTCAGCAAATTTTTACCTCTTAATTAAAACAAACAACTCTTCTCAACAAGCTGACTTCATTTTATGACTCCTTCACATAGTTATAGCTCCACAAATTCATCCAAAATTCAATAAAGGACCAAGAAATCACTTTATGTTCACCGTAATAAAAATGCTATGCTTTTTTAAATGAAATAGGTACAAAATAGAAAAAAATAATGAAGATATTTGAGTTTTTTATTGAAGACATGTCGCAGCGACATATGTACCGAATAAACACCGTCAGAAGACGAAAACTCTTACACCTACTGCAACAACATAAAAGGATTAGCCAGTGAAATGGGATTGGAATATATCGCTGAAGACTGGCGACAGTTCATCGATAGGTCAGTCACTAGCTTAAAAGCAGTGTTACTGAACCTGAAGTCCTCAATGCCTTTAGCATTTAGCACAGACTTAAAAGAGTGCTATGCAGCAATGGAAATTTTGCTAAGGGACCTTATATACGCAGACCATTTATGGAAAATCTCTTGCAACCTTAAAGTTGTCAATATTTTGCAAGGCATAAAGGGTGGATGGCCAAAGTATTATCGCTTTGTGTGGCGTTGTGACACACGAGCAAAAGTCGATCACTACTCGTACACTTGGGAAAAACGAAAGTCGGGAATAAAAGCTGATACTTTAGACATGATAGCAGAGTCACTAGTAAAAAATATAAGTGACATGTTGTTACCACCTCTGCATATTAACTTGGGCAGAACGAAGAAGTTTATAGAGATGTTAACAAAAAATAAGGACAACGTATTTCACTGCCTTAAGAAAATTTTTCCAAGACTCACTGACCAAAAATAAAAGCCGGTAATGTCCTTCTTAAATCTCTTAAAATTTTTATTTATTTTTCGTGCTCCGAAAGCGACGACTTAAGTTCAATATACATTTAAAAAGATTTGAAGTTTCCTTATTTTTCATTCCATTCATTTTATTTCATCAGCAATAAAAATCTATGACGAATTTTACGATTTTTTGACTTTTTTTTTTTTTTTGTTTTGATTTAGATATTGTTGTTTTTTAATTCTATCTCAAGGCAAAATTTTTAAATCTCATTGAGAGCTAAAATTTGTCGAAGAGAGATAAGCAATATATCGAATAGTTCACGAGATATAGACTTAAGAATCAGTACATGTTTTTTGAAAACTGTACTAAAATCCACCCCCCCCCAGTCGAAAACTTCAAAAATTAATTTAAAAAAACTTAGCTAATAATTCAAAACCCAGCTAGGGTTTTTATTCCACCATCATAAGTTTTCAGATGTTGTGGTCTCAATTGGTTCAAGATTTTAGTGCTGCACTGTGTAATCAAATAAATGAAAATGTTCATCAGATTTCTTACTACCAAACTGTTCATGGTAAAAGTAATTAGAATATAATGGAAAAAAAGGGATAAATTCAATTAAATTTAAGAATTCCAATATGGAACGCCAATGGGCTCTCCAATCATGCAAATGAAATTGAAATATTTCTTCATACAAACTACAAACTTGGATATATTATTAGTACCTGAAACGAATTTCACATCAAGAAGTTACTTTCGAATTAGAGGTTACGATTTAGTTGCTGCAAATCATGCCAACAATAGTGCTCACGCTGGTTCTGCTATTTTAATAAAGTCCAGTATATATTATGAAGTTCTTGAGGAACACAAATGTCCTTCTATTCAAGCAGCAGGTGTAAAAATAAATTGCGATGCTAATAATATTTCTATGTATTCCTAATATTCACCACTTAGGCATACCATTAGTTGTCAGGATTATCACGATTTTTTTAAGAAAATTGGTACAAGATTTATTGTTGGTGGTGATTACAATGCCAAAGGCTCATGAATCCACAATGACGTGAACTTTTCAAGTGTCTCCAAAAATATAGTTACTCTGTCTTATCAACAGGAGGACCTACATATTGGCCAAGTGATCCACGCAAAATTCCAGACTTGATTGACTTTGTAGTTTATAATGGAATACCAAGAAGATATGGATAGTGATCAATTGAGCTCTGACTATTCACCTGTTATATTGAATGTATGCATAGTATTACAATCATAACAAAAATCATTTAAAATATTGTCGCCAAAAACTGATATGAATTCTTTCAAATACTGGATTGAAAAATATTAATCTATCTTCTCCTTCTCAAAATAGCATCGAATATAATCCATGAAGCGTCAGTTTTGTCTACACCCAGCCATGAAAACGCTGGAAATAATAGAAATAGTTTGGTTATATCTGCAGAAATTCAAGCCTTATTAAGGCAAAAAAGAAGATTGCAATTCCAATTGACAAAAGAAATTTTAATCGTGCCACAGTCGAAGTTAAAACCCATATTCGGGAATTTAAGATCGAAGAAATTAGTCAATTTCTCAAAAGCTTTAATGCTAATGTATCCAGAAATGACGAAAATGGCCTTTCGAATGCCACAAAATGTTTAAAATGACCAGTGAAACGAAATATCCCAATTAAAGACCTTAATAACTCCTGGTGCAAGACAGAAAAAAAGGCAGATGCATACTCCAAATACTTGGAAAATATAATCCAGCTTTTTCATATTAACAGCGATAACGATACGAATAAAATAGAACAATTCCTAAATTGTCCTTGTCAGATGGATCTTCCAATTCAATACGTTTCTGCACAAGATGTGCAAAAAGAAATCATAGCTCTAAATAATAGAAAAATTCCTGGATATGATAAAATAACTGCTATAGCTGTAAAAGCCCTTCCAAAGAAATGAATTATTTTTCTATCTATATACCAATGGAAATATGCAGAAGTGATAATGGTACCAAAACCAAGCAAACCGGAAAACAACATTTCTTCTTACTGACCAATTACTCTGGTAAAAAAATTTTTTAATTAGCTGAAAGAATATTTTTACGTAGGTTGTTACCAGTGCTGGAAAGAAAAACCATAATTCCAGACTACTAATTTGGTTTTCGGCAACATCGTGGCACTTTTAAGCAATGTCATCGGATAGTTAACATTACAAGGGATGCATTAGAAAGAAAACAATATTGTTCGGCTGTATTTTTAGACATCCAACAAGCCTTCGATAGAGTTTGGCACCAGAGACTACTATTCAAATTTAAATGAAGTACTTCCATCACCATATTATTTCTTCATTAAGTCATACTTAAACCAAAGATTCTTCTACGTAAAAGTAAATTCTGAAAATCTACCCAAAAATCTACCCATGTAACGTTTACTTTAAGGAAATGAGATTGTCCATTAAGTTGAACTCAAATCCCAAAACAAACTAAAGTTAAATATCTTGGATCGCAGACTTACATGGAAAGATCACATTAAAGCAAAAAGCCAACAATTAGATATAAAAACAAGAAAAATATATTGGCTTCTTAATCCAAAATCAGAGCTTACTATTAACAATAAACTTACTGCTTACAAAACAATACTAAAGCCATTTTGGACTTATGGCATACAGCTTTGGGGGACAGCTAGTAATTCTAATATTGAAATCTTGCAAACATTTCAATCAAAAACTCTAAGGTTGATAAGAAATACACTATGGTTCGTAACTAATGACAATATTTACAAAGATTTTCAGATTCTTACAGTTCAAGACGAGATTACTAGACATAGTTCCAGATACACTGACAAACTTAGAAACCACAGTAACCCAATATGCTTATTAGATGAAAGTGAGGAAATAAATAGACTGAACAGGCACCATATATTAGATTTACCTTATAGAAAATGATATCTTATTTTACAAAGTTGTAAATAATTTAACTGGATTAGGCCAAGGCCACGCAATGAGCGGCAAAACGGCAAGCGGCAGAGCGATGAGCGGCAGAGCTGCGAGTGGCTTATTACTGAGCGTCATTTCTGAGTAGTTAGTTGTCAAAATGCCATTGTCAATGTTATTATTTATTATTTATATAAAAACTTTTTATAATAAAAGGAAAATATTTTCACTATTTTATGAATTTTATTTATGTATGACTACATTTCCACCTTTTTTAACTTTTTATCGATTGAAAAACAACACAAAAATGTTTGTCGTTAAGATAAAAACAACAGCTTACTTTAACAATAGCGAATATCGTTTAACAATTTTAGTGAATACCAAAGTCGATAATTTTGTTGTTTTCTTTTTTTAACGATTCAATTATCATTAAAAGAAATTACTGAATCGCGATACAGCTTGACAAAACAAAGAAAAGCCATTTTTTGCTATTTTTATTCTTTGCCGCTCAGAAAACAACTAAAAATTAGAACAAGTTCCATTCTTGAGCGGCGCCGCTTAGACGCGCATTGCATGGCCACTTCAGTAGTATTTCATATGTGTTAATTTTTTGCCGCTCACCGCTCTGCCGCTCGCCGCTTTGCCGCTCATTGCGTGGCCTCGGCCTTAGAGTCCAGATTATGTTAACTTTATTTAAGTTTAACAAATTTGCTTATTGTTGTATAAAAACAGATTGTAAATAAATGAATTATAAAAAACAAGCAAGAAATTTATAGTCGGTCTAGACCCTATACCATGCGTTTAGAGACCCTAAACCAAACTTGAGTGGGATTTTTATTAATTTTTTTGGATGTAGATATGAAAAAGTTCATACCAGATGCTATATCTATTTCGGGACTAGGCCCAAAAATTAACCGATCCTGACTATGTTTGGTAAAGTCTCTTGTAAATATTTTGCAAAAATATATACAAACCAAATTTTAAAAGAATCAGTGCAATTTTTTGGTTTTTGATAGATTTAAGTGAAGATCGAGCACCACCTCTATATGGGACCTATGACTAAGAGTTCTCCCATAGGAATCATTTTTGGACTACTGATTAATGGATGTAATAAACATATACACACCCAATTTGACTAAGATTTATATGATAATTTGAATCTTATGGCAATTTATGTTGATTTAATAGGGGTCATTTGTATGGGGGCTAGGTCTGAACATGGACCGATTCTCACCAATTTCAATAGCGTTCATCCTATGGCCAAGAAAAGCTTACGTACCAAATTTCATCATATATTCATATTTTTTTTTAATATATTCATATTTGCGACCTGCAGTTCAATTACAAAGTTTACGTGGACACACAGACGGACGGACAGGCGGACGGACATCTCAAATAGTGATTCTAAGTCGATCGGTATAATAAAAGATGGGTCTATGTCAAATCTTTTTGGTAGTTACAAACAGCAGCACAAAGTCATTATACCCAAACCACATAGTGGTATAGGGTATAATAATAAAAAAAAAATAAACAAAAAATTTTTAGTCTTTTATGATTTAAAATTAATCCAGAAAAGATTTAAACAAATGTTTTTTTTTAATTTATTTTTAAATTTTTTGTAAAATATTGCTCACAATCCGTAAACGGAGGTATATCTAAAAGACTAATAATTTCTGAACTATAATTATCTTTCAACTTTTTCTGTAACTTTACATACCGCAATGATGAAATAAGTGGATCGGAAGATGCTGATAACTTGTTGAAGAGGTCCTCTTTTTGCTCACCCCCTAATGATTTGATAGTGTTCAGCAATCTATATGTTTTATAACATTTGTTTAGGAACTCCTGTGCTTCTTCAGAAAGCTCTCCAATTAGCAAAGTCTGATATTCAAATTTGGCTTTGGCATGCGACAATATTTTATGAACTGTCGGGGTTAACTTTCTCTCTGGATACAATTATGCTAAAAGCGATCCAGTTTTCAAAACATATTCTCCATATTATTCAGAATCAACTTTTCCCTCTCAGTTAAAAATATTCAAGATCGTTTCCAATCTCTTAACGGTTTTGATTGTTTATTCCAGTGATTCGAGTCACAGCCTCATCATTTTCAAAAAATCTTCTCAAAGTGTTGCCATCATCTGAGTTTCCGTATCCGTATTTGGGGAAGTCTACTTTTACTCCAACTTGTTTGAAAAACCCATCCTGTATTCGATTCTTTCTGATCCTTTCCTTATCTATGTTTGATGTATTTTCATCAAACTGTTCCTCCTCTTGTAGAATCGTATACAATAGTTTCAACTCCACACAATTTATTCTTACGTGAATTGGGGAGATTCCTTATTCATATTCATTCCATAACAATAAAAATGGTTTTTCACGGTTATATCATAAATTGCGCAATAATTCTGGAACCAAATCAAATAACCTGGAATCAAAATTTTGCCTCTTACAAAAAACGGGTCAAGGATGGGCAGCTGAAAATTTTCGCATTAGGTAAAGGAATAATCAAAGAACTTATTTTGAAAATATGGCAAATATAGAAATTTATAGTTTTTTTGTTTTATTTTCCATCAAAATTGAGAAATATTGAAAGAATGGATAGTTGGTAAATATCGATTCACCTGGAAACAGTAGAATTTTTTTATACCCTATACCACTATGTGGTTTGAGTATAATGACTTTGTGCTGCTGTTTGTAACAACCAAAAATATTTGACCTAGACCCATCTTTAATTATACCGATCGAATCAGAATCACTTTTTGAGTTGATTTAACAATGTCCGTCCGTCCGTCCGTCCGTCCGTCCGTCCGTCTGTGTGTCCATGTAAACCTTGTAATCAAACTGCAGGTCGCGATAGCTTCTATCGCTTATGGGATGAACGCTGTTGAAATTGGTGAGA
The DNA here is from genome assembly GCA_963682025.1 of Cordilura impudica. NCBI lineage: Eukaryota > Metazoa > Arthropoda > Insecta > Diptera > Scathophagidae > Cordilura > Cordilura impudica. The sequence continues at coordinate 6,860,263 of OY821519.1, forward strand.
ATCGGTCCATGTTCAGACCTAGCCCCCATACAAATTACCCCTATGAAATCGACATAAATTGCCATAAGATCCAAATTGTCATATAGATCTTACTCAAATTGGGTTTTGTATGCATTCATTACGTCCATTAATGAGTAATCCAAAAATGATCCCTTTGGCCCCATATAGGGCTGCTTCCCGATCTTCACTTAAATCTATTAGAAAACAAAAATATTGCACTGATTCTTCTCAGATTTGGTTTGTATATATTTTTGCAAAATACAAGAGACTTTTCCAAACACGATCAGGATCGGTCCATTTTTAGACCTGGTCCCCATATAGATATAGCATCCGATACGAACTTTTTCATATCTGCAGCCAAAAAAATTAATAAAAATACCACTCAAATTTGGTTTTTGCTTATTTTCTATGTCCAGTTAGTTGGGCCTAAGAGATAGGGTTTCTAAACGCATGGTATAGGGTATCGTTTAGTCGGTCTAGACCGACTATAATTTTCTTACTTGTTTATTCTTTTCTTAATAAATAGATCTATCAACGAAATCAAAACCAATGATGATCCGTTACGTACTGTATCTGAAAGAGGAGCAAATTACCTAAAACTGATATGGTATTTTGAACACTTAAAATCAATCAAATTTGAAAGGCTACGTCTTCTGAATCAAAAATCAGACGAGCATATTTGAAATCATTGGACAATTTTCTGTAAAATAAGTTGATTCAATATTTTTTAGGGACATATGAAATATTTGATTTTTGCAACCTCACTTGTTCTACAGGCGCCACTGTGCGATGTCTAAGATTGTGCTGATGTTTATAACTACCAAAACTATTTTATCTAAATCCATCTTTCATTATGCCGAACGACTCAGAATCACTTTCAGAGTGAATTTTGCGATGTCCGTCCGTTCATTTGCTAGCCTGTCCGTCTGTCTGTATGTGTATACATGTATTCCGTGTAATCAAACTACAGGTCGAATATCTGAATAGTTTTTAATTAAATTTGGTACATATAGCCTTCTGTCGGTCATCGAATGAACGCTAGTTAAAATTGGTGCATGTTCAGACCTAGTGCCCATACAAATGACTCCTATTGGATCGACTTAAATTAACATGGAATCCAAAATATCATATATATCTCGGTCAAATTGGGTTTATATGAAAATATTACAGTCTAAAAATAAAGCAAATAGGACAATTCTTAGTCATAGCCGCAATAGAAAGCAGCTTCCCGATCTTTACTAAAGCCTACATACAGAAAACAGATTCATTGTGGCTACCGAATTTATTACCAACCGAATTGCGATAATGCTAATAACCAATTTTCGGATTTACGATGATTACAATTCTATTGCCTTAACAGTAAATATTTTATCACAATATAAAATTCGCAGATGATTTTAAATTTCTGTTGATACAATCGAAAATACAGTTGTTCCTCTTTAGACTAATTCCGTTGGCAAATATTTTTTCTGTGTGTATCAAAAAAAATGCCCAGATTTTTCTCAAATTTGATTTGTTATGGATTTGCAAAAAAATAAGTTACTTTATCAAATACCGTCAGGATCGCCCAATTTTTCGACCTAGCCCCATATAAATATATCATCCGATATGAACTTTTTCATATCCGAAGGCAAAAAAATTAATAACAATTGCACTCAAATTTGGTCTATGCTTATTTTCTATATCCACTTACTTATAGGGTATCGCATAATCGGTCTAGACCGCCTCTAATTTTATTACTTGTTTTATTTTACGGAATTATTGAAACAAAGTCTAATCATTTTGAAAAACCCAAGGGAAAATTTTAATATTTTTTCTGATCAAGTTACAAATTATTCAATGATAAAGAATGAGAATACAATTTTACTATCACTTATATTTTTAACACAAACTCTTTCTATTTCAAAAAAAAAAAAAATGTTTTTTTAAATGTAACTATGTATCTATGTTACGTACTGTTATAATAACAATGTACGTAATAATAGAACATATTAGTTTATTCATAGGCTTCGTATACCTACATATGTACCTGATAATGTGTTTGTTGTAGCTAATTTAATGGTGTCTTTGTGTAATCTTTGAATGCCTCTGTTACTGGGAAAAGTTAATAAGTATACAAATACTCTATAGCAACATACTCTTTAGAATACACACACATACTTATTTACAGACACGTTCAAGCACAATATTGAGAAGATGTGTATTCATCGACCAAAAATTGTTTTTGTATTTTGTATTTACATACATTTCATATGCACACACGTAAACACATGTTATTTAATAACAATAGCAAGTGACAGTTTACAGTAAAACACTCTTAAAGCACACTCTGTTCTTATCTTTATAATAGTTATAATCGTCATTAATTTACTGATCTGCTATATAACACTGTTCGTATACATTTGATTAATTACCAACCATGTGTCTACATATTAAATTTGATGGGGCACATCAAATTAAAAACTAACATTATTGTAATAAACTAATATGTTGAACTATGTGAGGTGTAGAGTAATTTGAGTTTGCCAGTGGTGATTCGCCCCACTGTGCTGTGGTAAACATAAACTCGATTTTATCTGGAAAACTAAGCATAGTTGCACTCTTATTATTTTTTGAGAATGAAATATGTATTTTTTTTCAATTATTTTATATTCAAAATATACAATATTACTCACAATTTTAAAGCAGACTATATATAGCACTTCAAAAGTTTCAACAGGTACAGTTTTCAATTTATACTTCTTTTAATTTTAATAAGTGACTCAAAAATATTCTGAAAACTATACCAATAATTTTTTTTAAATACTGTAATTAACTAATCGACTTCTGAGAGATTTTATATTAAATTTGAGCATAATTTTTTCCAAAAATCATTGATATTTGAACCAATTTTGTTTTTTTTTTTTGTAATTTCTTTATGGTTTTCTAAACTCCAACTTAACCGAGTTTTACTGTAGTATTCTATTTTTCATACCTGTAATGTAATGAAGTATATAAAATATTTAAAATCTTCAAATCATAAAGCAAAAAAATTTTCCCATATACTCTAGTTCCTAACAAAATTCTCATAATCTGCTCGTACATGCCTACATGGGTGTGTGACATTATGTTCCTTATATTGTTATTAAAAAATTCTAAGAAAACATAATGAAAATTATATCCAATTATATATAATTAAATTAATATGGTAAACAACATTTTTCTTCTTTAAGTAGATATATTCGTATGTTAATCAATTTTAATGAGAATCTTCAACAAATTTTATATCAGATTTATATGTGTTATCAAAATCTATTTTAAATTAGATGAGTCAAATGTAACTATCATTATTCAAAAACATGAAAAGATTTACAAAGGGTTATTTCTGCACCATCTGTAGCATTTCCGCTTACATTCTTAACAACCTCATCTACATATTTACGTCACCGCAAATAACTAACACGTTCGTATATTTACGTTCATTTACATTAGGCTGTTATGAGTATTGAATTAACATAATAATTACTAGCAGATTCCAGCGCTCGAAATTCGAGTGCAATTTCTAGGCAACTTTATTTTTCAACTTAGCCAATTCGCAAACCAATACAATTTTGTTATTAAATTGTTTTATGACCAGTTATATTGAGTTTATGTTACTTCTTTTGGGCTATGATGGTCAGCTTATAAGTTTTAAATAAAATAAATTAAAACAAAATTTATTTCATCTCCACTCTACGTTTCGTTGACGGTTTTTCAACTTCATCAGGAGTGTATAAAAATTTTTTTATTATTAATTTCTGGCGACAAAAAATTAAAAATAATTTTTTATTTATTTATTTATTTATTTATTTTTAATTTTTTGTCGCCAGAAATTAATAATAAAAAAAATTTTTATACACTCCTGATGAAGTTGAAAAACTGTCAACGAAACGTAGAGTGGAGATGAAATAAATTTTGTTTTAATTTATTTTATTTAAAACTTATAAGCTGACCATCATAGCCCAAAAGAAGTAACATAAATACAATTTTGGTTTAATAGTATTGTGAATGAAGAAAACAAACTCAATAACAAACACATTAACAAATTTAATAAACACACACATAGAATATGTATAATTGTACGTATGTATTAGTAGCAACTTAAAATGCAATTTACTCAAAGTAAGGAAAAAAAAATCATGTGAGTCCGATCACAAGGGAGATGTGTAAACATCTAATAATTAAAGAAAACATCAACATCATATTTTCCAGTGCATAAAAAATAAGTCGATTATGCTGTTTTCTGAAATTCAATTGAAGTTTTCTGAAATGCAATTGATGTTTTCTGCAATTCAATTGATGTTTTCTGAAATACAATTAATTTTCTCAGCAATTCAAATAATGCTTTTTGAAATTCAATTGATGTTTTCCGAAATTCTAATTATGTTTTCTGAAATTCAAATGATGTTTTCTGAAATACAATTGATGTTTTCTGAAATTGTATTGATGTTTTCTGAAATTCAATTGATGTTTTCTGAAACTCGAATGATGTTTTCTGAAGTTATATTGATGTTTTCTGAAATTCTATTTATGTTTTCTGAAATTCAAATGATGTTTTCTGAAACTCGAATGATGTTTTCTGAAATTATATTGATGTTTTCTGAAATTCTATTGATGCTTTCTGAAATTCAATTGATGTTTTCTGAAACTCGAATGATGTTTTCTGAAATTATATTGATGTTTTCTGAAATTCTATTTATGTTTTCTGAAATTCAAATGATGTTCTCTGAAACTCGAGTGATGTTTTCTGAAATTATATTAATGTTTTCTGAAATTCTATTTATGTTTTCTGAAATTCAAATGATGTTTTCTGAAATTATATTGATGGTTTTTGAAATACAATTGATGTTTTCTGAAATTCTAATTATGTTTTCTGAAATTCAAATGATGTTTTCTGAAATTATATTGATGGTTTTTGAAATACAATTGATGTTTTCTGAAATTCTAATTATGTTTTCTGAAATTCAAATGATGTTTTCTGAAATGCAATTGATGTTTTCTTAAATACAATTGATGTTTTCTGAAATTATTTTGATGTTTTCTGAAATTCTATTTATGTTTTCTGAAATTCAAACGATGTTTTCTGAAATTATATTGATGTTTTCTGAAATTCTATTTATGTTTTCTGAAATTCAAATGATGTTCTCTGAAACTCGAGTGATGTTTTCTGAAATTATATTAATGTTTTCTGAAATTCTATTTATGTTTTCTGAAATTCAAATGATGTTTTCTGAAATTATATTGATGGTTTTTGAAATACAATTGATGTTTTCTGAAATTCTAATTATGTTTTCTGAAATTCAAATGATGTTTTCTGAAATGCAATTGATGTTTTCTTAAATACAATTGATGTTTTCTGAAATTATATTGATGTTTTCTGAAATCCTATTTATGTTTTCCTAAATTCAAATGATGTTTTCTGAAAATATATTGATGATTTCTGAAATACAATTGATGTTTTCTGAAATTATTTTGATGTTTTCTGAAATTCTATTTATGTTTTCTGAAATTCAAACGATGTTTTCTGAAATTATATTGATGGTTTCTGAAATTTAATTGATGTTTTCTGAAACTTGAATGATGTTTTCTGAAATTATATTGATGTTTTCTGAAGTTCTATTTATGTTTTCTGAAATTAAAATGATGTTTTCTGAAATTATATTGATGTTTTCTGAAATTCTATTTATGTTTTCTGAAATTAAAATGATGTTTTCTGAAATTATTTTGATGTTTTCTGAAGTTCTATTTATGTTTTCTGAAATTAAAATGATGTTTTCTGAAATTATATTGATGGTTTCTGAAATACAATTGATGTTTTTTGAAAGACAATTGGAAAATGTTTAGAAAAGAACATATCATAATTTTTTCACCAATACAATCATAAGTCACACAATGTTATCTGCTTCAGCTCACACCAATATGAGTTACGCTGTTTTTGTGATTGTATTGTGAAATAGAAATTTACCCCCCTGCGCGTATAGATGTTTACACATCAAAAATTCAAGATCTGTAAATCTGGTGAACTGCTAAAAAGAAATACCTTTCAAATAATAAAATTTAGTCAAAATCGGGATAAAACGGTATACCAAAACATACAAAAAATCGCCTAGCCTATAAATATTATAGATTTCAAAATTTAATGGATCGATCAAACTACGCCGAATTTAGTAAAGCGGATCATTCCAACATAATTCGATTCAATAATGCTGATGAAAAAAGAGTCTTTGTAACCCGCAACACGATAAATTATTAACTCAATGCAACAAAACGAATTTTTTTTTTGGTGTGTTAAGCTCCTCTAATAACGAAAATAGTCGCAATTTAAAATTTTGTAGATAAATTGAAAAAAAAAAATTTTTTTGAGTTTGAAATTATTCAGGTGTTTTTATTTCAAATAAAGCAAAACCAACATATTATCTACTGCTTTTGGTTACTGATGAGGTTTTTGTACCAAATGTGCCAATGTTTTTGCTTTATTTAAAGTAAAAACAATTGATCCTGAGCCTGAATAATTTCAAACTCAATCATTAAAATGATACAAATAAAAAAATAAGACTTTTACTTTTATAGAAACTAATAAAATTTAAAGATGTTCTCTATAAAATTTTTGGTTCTTGAAGAGGATGTTCCATCGCTGTTATTCTACCTTAAGAATGTCTTTATCAATTTCATCTAAGTTATGTTGAGACATTATTATCACGCGATGGGAAAGCTGTTTGGAAGTAATTTTAGAAAATAAGCAAAGTCTAGATTTGTGTTTTCCATTTTGCATATTCAAGACAATTTCAGGCATAAAGGAATATCACTTCAGACATAAATACGTTTCTAAAAATACATTTCTTACATTCGCATTTGAAGTCAGCGACGAGCATGGTCAATGATTTCACCAACAACTGAAGCTGATGAAGCAACGTTATCAGGAATTATGGAACGAAAATATGAACTTCACAACAGACAAAATAAAAGTCAAAATCATTTTAAAAGCACCCAATCAACATATTTAATAAAAACAATAAACTAAACCAAAAATTCGCAATTTTTGTCAAAACGAGGTACCTTCACTTTATTAAGAACTAGCAGCGCTTCGCTGTATCCATCGTAACCGAAATAAATAAACTGGGAATACACTTTAGAAAACCATTTTATTTACTTTTGGCGATTTTTGTTTTTGCGTCTTAGATTTTGGCGATTTGTGATTTTGGCGATTTTTGACTTTCGCGATTACTGTTTCTCACGATTTTCGTTAGCAATTTTTGATTTTGGCGACTTTTTTTGTTCGCAATTTTCGGTTTTGGGATTTTTGGCTTTGGTGTTTTTGGTTTTTTTTTTGTTGCCATTTTTGATTTTGGAGTTTTTGCGCATTTTTTATTTTGGTGATTTTTGATTTTAGCGATTTTATATATTAATCGATTTTTGGTTCTAGCGTTTTTTGTTTTCTGTCATTTTTGATTTTGGTGACTTTTTATTTTGGCGATTTTTGTTATTCGCGATTTTCGGTTTGGCGATTTTTGATTTTGGCTATCCTTTTTCGCGACTTTTTATTCGCGATTTTCGGTTCTAGCAATATTTTGTTTTTGACGATTTTTGATATATGCGATTTTCTGTTATAGCGATTTTTGACTTTGACGATTTTTGTTATTTGTGATTTTTGATTTTGGCGATTTTTCATTTTGGCGATTTTTGCGATTTCGATTTTGGCGATTTTTGATTTTGGTGATTCCACCCATATATTACACGACTACTGATATAGGTAATTAATGTACTTCTCAAAAGCTTCAAGGCAGTCATTTCCATAGTACTTCATATAGGAGCTTCCACCACCATTGGCCCGATATCGTCCAGTTTTTTTCCGTCTTCTCACATTAACAACTAATGAACTCTGACAAAAGTTCAAGGCTTTATCTATTATAGCACTCAAGTTATATGACATAAATATTTACTTTGAATGATGGTGCCACGCCCACTGTCCGATCCCGCCTATTTTTGTCAGACTACTCACATTAATAACACATGAAATCAGACAAAGTTGCAAGATTTTCACTATTACAGTATTTTAGATATGTGGCACTAAATATTTACTTTGAATGATGGTGCCACGCCCACTGGTCCGATCCCGCCTATTTTTGTCAGACTACTCACATTAATAGCACATGAAATCAGACAAAGTTGCAAGACTTTCACTATTACAGTATTTTAGATATGTGACATTAAATATATACTTTAAATGATGGTGCCACGCCCACTGGTCCGATACCGCCTATTTTTGTCAGACTACTCACATTAATAACACATGAAATCAGACAAAGTTGAAAGACTTTCACAATTACAGTATTTTAAATATGTGACATTAAATATTTACTTTGTATGGTGAATGCCACGCCCATTGGACCGATCCCGCCCATGTTTCTTTAAATTAGTTTAATATATAAATGTGCATAGTTTCAGAACTCTTGCTATCATAGTACTCCAGATATTATATGTTAAAAGCAGATGTTAAAAATTCACTTTATGTGGTGGGTGCAACGCCCACTTGAAAAATATAGCCTATTTTTCCTTCCGGATATGCAGTTAGCTACTGTAAAAATTTCAGGACGATCTGTCCAGTGGTGTAGCCTCCTATAAGCCACAAATAAACATCGACAAATAAATCGACATTCTCCGATAGATTTTCATAATTTTTAGGTCGTTTATTTTCAGTGTTTGTAGCTTTACGATTTGGCGATAAAAAAATTTTGTGTTTTAGTATCTTCCATTGTTTATTGGTTTTTTAAAATTATAAATATTTTAATATTTTAGTTTGTCATTTCATTCTTAATAACTCAGAAACTGTTGATTATATAAGAAAAAACATAAAACAACAAAATTAGTCAAGTTTTTCCCAAGTTATCATAAAATCGACGGCAGTTTTCAAAAATCCCAAATTTTAGGGAAAAAAAAATTTTTTTTTTAACTTTTCCTTGGAATTTTATATTTCGACTGTCTTATGGAACCCTAACACATCAAAAAAATAAGCAACATGCATTTAAAATTGTTACTAATTTTTTGGCCTTCGGGTATAATAGATTTCACAGTGGATGCTATATTGGACAAGCCAAATGGCTTCGCGGGTCTAGCATTAAGAAATATTGTACAAAATGTATATACTGAAAATGAATAAATAAATAATAAAAAAATAAAAAAAAGTAGCTCAAAAATTGGAGCGATCCTGAAAATATTTGGTAAAGTCACTTATTTTTTGTAAGACTTGTACAATAGGCATATAACAAATGTTGACGAAAAATTTGGCATACCACCACGTGGTGGCAAATATTGTACAAGTAATGAATATCACATTTTTAGGTGATTTCGGTTCAAAAACGTTCCGCGCAAAAATGGATTTCTAAAAAAAGTCAGATTTTTTTTTTAATATTTTTTAATTTTTTTTAATATTTTTATTTTTAAATTTTTGTCAATTGTTATATGAAATAAGTTTTAAGTTTAAAGTATGTGATGATTTACACAATGGAAAAATGTCTTGCACAATTTTAATTGCACGCTCTGCGCAGATGTTACTTCGCTGAACTTCCTCAATAGCTGATGGTTTATTTACCCAATGTATGAGAAAACATTCATTTGCTTTTGTGAAGCCGGCCAATGATTTCTGTAGTGTGGCGAAATTATTTTTGTTGAAAGTATGATCGGAAAACCAGATTTCGCTCCAAGCACCGCACACAAACTTACAAATAGGATATAATTGCAACCGATATTCAGGAATAAGTATAAAGGCTAAAAGTGCCAAAATAGCTCTAGAATTCCAACGGGCATTACTGAGTGCTGGTATTGCTTTAAATTTTATGTAGGTAAAACGTTCATTTTTCTCGAAGTATTTAAAAGCTTCGACCAATTCATATAAATATTGCATGTCATTTCGCCATTTAATGCTTTTAACCGTAATACACTCTTTATTTTGTTCGTACTCTTTTTTTAGATCATCGTAATTTTCTATTAAATTTGGAATAAAATTGTATGAAATATTGGGCAATGATGTTTTTCCCTCTAAAAGCTCATCCATGACATGTTTTAACATCAAATCTAGCACATGATGTTGACAACCAATATACTGTGGAGTGGGCAATGAAAAGGATTTCAAAAAATTTTGTAGGCGAGTGACAACACCATGGTGTCTGCTAGTATTCACACTGATTGTATCGCAAATTATCATTTTAATTGATTCCAACAAGTCGAAATCACATAATAATTCTTTTATTCCGTGAAATATCGTCGACGCTTTTCCATCATTCAGAACTAGTACACCTAATTTTACTTCCCTAGAAGCATTTTTTAGTACTACGACCTGATATTCCTTCTTTCCAATTTTTTTCCCCGTCAAAATGCAAGCACCAGTTTTCATTTTTAAGAGTGTTTTTCAACAGTTTTTTCTTTTGTTCGGCATTTTTGGTGTAAGCTTTGTAAATTCCAGGTTGGGATGGCGACAATATCTCTACACCAGATTCAGACAACTCTTTACATATTTTTGCGGCCTTTCTAGTGCTAACGTTTGCATTCATAACTAAATTTACAGCTGGTTTCATAAGCTTCTTTTTTTGTAATAGGCTGGCAGGTGGTTTGTAGGTAATATCATCATCTGATGACACCTGATCATCGTCCATTATGGTTGGAAGTTTGTAATCATCATCCAACGGCACATTATCGGTTTTAGATATTGAAATGGGGAAATGCTCCGATTCGTGTGATTGTTGCTCTTCGTTGTTTGAAGTTATATCAAAAATTTTATTAAAACTATATTTATTACGGCGTTTTAAAAAGTTTTGGTACGACTTTATTAATGTTTCCACATTTCTTTTAATAGACCTTAAGGAAAGTGTTTTAAAATTGAGTTTCTTCCACAAAACTGAAAGTTCACTAACGATAATTTGTGTTCTTCTTTTCTTACACTTTATTTCCTTTCCAAGGCTATTAAATCTTCCAATAATAAACTTTTCTTTGGGCTTTTTACATAATTCGAACAATGGAATGTCCACATTTTTTACACATTGTGTATTGCTAGCTTAATTTTCTTTCCACGTATTACAATACTTTTCAACATTTTTAGCACTTGTCTTAAACATTTTTACACAAACAATATTTAATTATCCCGATAAAAACAGATTTGAAATATATATTTCAATTTCTAAATTGAATGATAAAACAAATGTGCTTAAGATCACACAACTGAAGTAAAACTTCTTTAGCTCCATCTGTGTATTTATATATATAGGGTTGCCAACTAACACATAACACATACATTTTTCGCAAGATTTTACAATTCTCCTAAATGAAACATACTTGGTAACCCTTAAGGTGGCTTTGTTACGTCATCTAACGGGAAATCATTCAACTATCGTAATCTTTCTTTTATCATTCTTGCATAGAGAACATTAAATAAAAGAGAAGAAGTATGTAACTACGCTCTCGTCTCGTCAGATGTAAAGACATTGTCGCGCGCACAGCTGTGTTATTATTATTTGACTATGCGAGTTCTTGAATAACTTGCTTTTTCTTTTTCAAATTTTTTACTATTGAATCAGAATTTTCTAAAGAAAAATTAGTTTGGGGTGGGTGGGGCACTTCCCACTAAAAGGCGTTTGGAATAATAGGTAGATTATTAGTTAAATAAATATCTATTATTATGAAGAAAAACGGTGTACACTGTACAAAACTTTTTTTGTTTTTTTCAGCAGTTCTGATAAAAAAGTAATTTCGTTTTGCGCGGAAACTTTTTTGCAATTTCGCAAAAAAAAAATAATGGGGGTTCATACTTTTTTATGCTCTATTCGACTATGGTATGCCGTTTTTCGTATTTCCAAAAATTGTAAAAAGTTATATGCCTATTGTACAAACCAAATTTGAGAACAATCCGTGCAGTTTTCATACCCTATACCACTATGTGGTTTGGGTATAATGACTTTGTGCTGCTGTTTGTAACTACTAAAAATATTTGACCTAGACCCATCTTTTATTATACCGATCGAATCAGAATCACTATCTGATTCGATTTAACGATGTCCGTCCGTCCGTCCGTCTGTGTGTCCATGTAAAGCTTGTAATCAAACTACAGTTCGCAACTATGAATATATTTTGATGAAATTTGGTATATAAGCTTTTATTGGCCATAGGATGAAACTGAAATTGGTGAGAATCAGTCCATATTCAGACCTAGCCCCCATACAAATGAACCCTATGAAATTGACATAAATTGCCATAAAATCCAAATTGTCATATAGATATTACTCAAATTGGGTTTGTATGCGTTCATTACATCCATCCATGAGTAGTCCAAAAATGATCCCTTTGGCCCCATTTAGAGCTGCTTCCCGATCTTCATTTAAATCTATTAAAAAACAAAAATATTGCACTGATTCTTCTCAAATTTTGTTTGTATATATTTTTGCAAAATACAAGAGACTTTACCTAACATAGTCAGGATCGGTCGACTTTTGGGCCTAGTCCCCATATAGATATAGCATCCGATATGAACTTTTTCATATCTGCAGCCAAAAAATTAATAAAAATCCCACTCAAATTTGGTTTATGTTTATTTTCTATGTCCAGTAAGTTGGGCCTATGAGATTTGGACCGAATATAATTTTCTTACTTGTTTTGTTTTCAGATAGATTTAAGTGAAGATCGGGGGTTATGATTAAGAACTGTCCTATAGGACTTATGTTCAGACAACTGATAAATATATGTAATACACAGGCCCATCAAATTTTATCGAGATCTATATAATTTAGATTTAACGGCAATTTAGGTCAATCTCTTTGATATTTATTTTTTATGCTACATAATGTATCAAGATTTGTGCTATTTTCCGATAGATCTCTAAACAAATTTGTATTAAAATAATAATGCAATAATTTTAGTTAATATTAAAAAAAAAAATATTTTTATAATATACCTTATTTTAATGGCACCTTAATTTAAGTATTAACATGTGTATAACAGTAAATATTTTAAAATGATGTGAATGTTCATTTGTGTGCGCTGTTAAGTACGAGTACTCATACTTGGCTATGTGTGAATTGTTGTAAAAATGTCGTCTTTTATTATCGAAGCTGTTGATTGTATTGTATGACTACTTGTATACAACCATGCTGTGAAGTTGATTTTTTTCCAATACTTTAAGTTAGTTGTGTGTGGTTTTTGCTCTAGTTACATACACAAGGAGAAATCATTATGTCTAGAGATATGAAGGCACGACTTAATCAGTCTTTTGACAAAGGGAATACCACAAGCTGACACTATGTGATGTTAATAAGTGTGTCTAAGTTTGCAAATATTTTCTCAGTGTATAGCTTGTTTGCTTCATAACTAGAAGATATCCCTGGTTCGTTTGTTACTCATGTATCACTTATGGCATTCATATGCCTGATGCCTCTTTTCGTCTTTGGTGCATGTTATATTTCACACACAATAATTTTTATACATTTTCAATTCATTTAATGCCATATTTAATGATATTTTACTTCGACTCTATGTTTATTATGTCTACAATATGCGCATGAAATTTAAAAGAAAAACAATCATTAAATATAAAAGTTATATTGTCAATAAAAAACATTGCATATTTCAAGCACTGATTATTTATTCCTGATCATAGTTGAAATTGAAAAAAGTTTTAAAGATAATGTATGTTTATGCTTATTTTAATCAGCTCAATTTTAGATCATATTTCCTATAAAAATAGACCTATATCACTTAAATTTGGTAAATATTTTTTGAGGTATAATTCATTTGAGCCATTTGTTTTTCAACTGGTATTCGGGAAAAAAATTATTTCTTCATTCATATCATTATTAATAAATCGTTTGGATTATTATATTTAAATAAGTTAAGCCCTAATGCTAAATACATGTTTATGTCTGTAATGATCTCATATAATTTGCATGCATGAAAAATACCACAAAGGCCGAAATAAAATCTCCTTTAGAAGCAAAACAATATTTCTTATCCGCCTTTCTGTCAGTAAAAGAAATAATAAGATTGCCAATCATTGTTTACATCCTAGTGATAATTAATTAAAATTTTTTAGAAAGTTGTCACCATTTCCAACAAATTAGACTCATAAATGTAGCTAGTTTATGAGTTTTTAAACGTTATATTCCAAATAGGAAATTCTGGTAATAAACTTTCTTAAATGTGATTTAGAGACCCGTAGGAGATTATCTAGAAAAGATATTTATTTAAATTTTTTAACTCTTAGAAAGAAAAAATATATATTATAGAATACCGATTCTCTTGGATCTAAACCAGATTGTTGAGTGATTAATGAATATTAGTTTATGTTGATGTTAATTGGAGTTAAAATGCATTAATCATAATTATGCAGCCGATTGCATAATTAGTAAGCATGACTTAAAGAAGGAAGAAACATAAAATATTGTTACGCTTCTTCAAAATATAATATAAAATATCTAAACGTCTGCTAATTCAAGGATTATTGTGTAACGAGCTATTTTAAAACATACCAATTTTACAATTGTAGTTCAGCAAGTTATTTCACCCAGGGCCGGCTCTAAGGGAGTGCGAAATTTTGATGCAGGAACTCTAAAGATACTAAATGCAGAAACCTTGCCTTGGAGAAGTCTAATGCCATTATAGATTTTTTAGCTCAGCAGTATCTTCCCCCAAGAGGTCACTCTGATGAACTCTTTCAACATAATAATGGGAAGTTTTTTAAGATGGTTGAACTGTTTGGAAGATTTGATTCATTTTTACAGGAACATGTAAGAAGAAAAACTGGTGGAGAAAACATTCAGAATGAAATCATCCAAATCCTTCAAGACCAAATTAAAAAGAAAATTTTGTATTACAACAACATTTTGGATTGCACTCCGGATATTTCTGTTTTGTTCATTTAGATAATGCTGCTCAAGATGTAAAAATAAGTGAATATTTCCTTGGTTTTGTGCCCATATTAGAAGCAACTTGCTACTGGCTGACAGAAGTTATATTACTACAACTTCAGGAAATGGGAATACCCATTGAAGATATGAGAGGTCAAAGGTACGACAACGGCTCGAAAATGAAGGGAAAAAATATATGATCCAAAAAGAATTTTGGCCATTAATCCTAGAATATATTACGTCTCATGAAGTAGCCACTCCCTCAACTTAGTTTTAAATGACACTGCCAAGGCTTCTCAATTTGCAATTCACTTCTTTAATTTGGTGATTAAAATTTTTAATTTTATTAAAAGTTATGGCTTAAAATTAAAATTTTAAACTTCATCTTTGCTTCAACTCACCGCTGGACAGTACTGAAAAATCATGCTTCTAGCATTATATTTAAACCTTTATGTAAAACCATCAACTATCAAATAGAAGAAATCCACGATGAATACGAAAATGAAAACGAAATTACTCATGAGGCAAGCCGCTGGGCAAACCGCGTACGAAACCTCAAATTTCTGTGCTTCGTAGTGATACCGCACCTTAAATACAAAACAGTCACAACTCAAAATTTTGAAATTTTCAGGAGAGGCAAGAAACTGTTTATTTAAAAATGATTGTATTATTTAAAAAAATGTAGTTTCATTATGAAAAATTACAATTTTGAGGAAAATTTTGCTATACTTTTTTTTTAATTTACATTGTTTTTGTGGAAATAAATACAATTTTGAGTTATGATGGTCTGACTGAAATTTTTTCATTTGATTAGTGATATAATCTCAAGTTGTGTCCCAGATATAACAGCATTTTTCCTGTTAAATAAGATAGTTATGAGAAATACATTTTTGCAGTAGATAGAAATCTGTACTGTGAATTAATTTATGGAATAAAGGCAATTTTAGAAAATTTTGAGTTGTGACTTTTTCGTATTTAAGTTGCGATATAGTAAGAGATATTACTTCACACAAAAGATATTTTCTTGTCTGTGAGAAAGGATTTAAAATTGCAAGGGTATTTAGTAGACGCCAAGGATCTCACATCTAAATTAGATACGGAAAACCCCAACATTGGTGCCACTGTAGAAAACAGGCAAGAAGGAAAAAAATTAAGGCCCAATTTGAATATGAAAGAAGAGATGAATCTATAGACGATCCAGAAATGCGGTACAAAGTTGATTTTTACTACAGAATTTTAGACACCACCATTAGTGTGTTAAGTAAAAAATTTAAACAAATTAAAAGCCATAGTGAACTTTTTGGTGTTCTATACGATGTAAGTAAAATCCAAGACATGCCATCTGACGTTTTATCAAACAAGCGCTTTAGACTGCGTAATGCCTTAACTTATGGATAAATTTTTTTTGACTGCAGAATTTACAATTGTTGAGTAAGACTGAAACGATGCGGTGAAGAACGGGAGTATAATAAAAACTTGGCTTTTATAGGTTAGATTTTTTATTCCTAAATATTTAAGTTGTAGTTCCGTTTATAACGTAATAAAACATAATAAGAATCTTGAAAAATTAAAAATTTTTAAATATATATTTAAAAATTTATTTGATGCCTGTCTGAGGGGGGCGGCATACGTACTTACCGCTCCGGGCGGCAGAACTCCTGGGGCCGGGCCTGATTTCACCCAAGATCGATTGCTATATAAATAAATAAGATTTTCGTTTGTCCATTTTGATATATTTTTTCCATTTGGCAGGTTTGAGTAATTTTTGCTTGTCTTACATTAGAACATTCAAAAACCGAAACCGGAAAATGGTTAACTGGTTTTTTATTTAAAGAAAAAACCGACCGGTTTCGAATATTTTATAAATCCGAATAATTCGACAGGCCGGTTTTTTAGTGTCGGTTAAACGGTTTTTTAACATTTTTGATCAAATAAATAGCCACACGTAACTATAACCAAACGTGTCAGCTGTTTTTTTACGTTACATGAAAAGCATTTAGAACAGTTACCAAACTGAACTGTCACGTAACCGGAACGTTCCAAACTGTTGACTTTAGATTTTTACTACGTTTGTACGTGTTATTTGTGAACAGCTGATAAAGTTTGGTTAATTTTACACAGGAACATGCTGGTCCGCTTTTTACGTTCTATAATCGCACTAAATTCCAACGTTACATTTACGGTACGGTACGGTTACGGTTACGTGTGGCTAACTAATCCTTAACTCCTTGTATTGATATTGGTCGAATCATATTATTGTTTTATTATGTACACTTCCTTTTTTGCTAAACACTTCCACTTGTCATGTATATTTGACTTATTTCCAAAATAAGTCTGTATGTTACATTAGCAGTGAAAAAGATAAGTTTGTGAAGTGTACGATTTTCTGTTTTATGGCAACAGATAAGAACACAAGAACTATTTTCTTCATGTGGAAGTGTTAATGTGTAACAAAATAATGTAAATAAACAAATTTGAGTAAGTTAAATAAAAAATAAATACAACAAAATTTAATGTAGTTATTTTGTTTCTATTAGAAATGAGGACAGTGTGGAAGTATTTCGCAAAATGCTCTAAATGTCCAAAGATCTTGAGTTTTCGAGAATCATCCACATCCGCATTGATAAACCACCTTCACAACATCCATAAGATAGTAATAGCAACAAAATCTACTGACTAAACTCCAGAAAATATGCCATCCACATCAAATATATGTGAAAAAATAACATTCCCTAAGTTGAACTTCAAAACCAATACTGCTATTGGTGAAATTCTGGCTAGATGCGTGGCAGAGGATGGTAGGGCTGTGAGAGCCGTAAAAAAATTCAAAAATTATTTCAGATTATTTGAGTATAAAAAAAGGCTTAAAAATGCCTGCAAGCGAAAATACGATTTGGAGTTTAATTGAAAAGTTTTAAAATAATAAAAAAATCAGAAACTATTGGAAAAATTAAAATCAATTAAAGAAAAAAATGGGAGATTCGCTATAATTGTTAACGAATGGAGCGACACCTCTAACATAAAATACATCAACGCTTTTTTAAGGGCTTATGATCTCGCTAACCGCTTACATGAGGTTTTCAATCTTGGTATGGAAGAGATGACAAATCGTGTTAAAGTTGTTAATGTTGAATATCTTGTGAAAAAGAAACTAGAAGATATTAACATACGACTTGATAATGATGTTGTTGCTTCAACACCTAATGGAGCAGCGGTCATGAAGAGATATGCTATCAATATTTTACCAGAATCTCAGCTTTGTATGAATCATGCCACCCATTTATGTGTGGTAGATACAATATATTCAAAAAAATGTTCTGCTGAAGAAAAAAATGAGGCCGATGAAATATAAAAAAATCAGACTAATAACGAAGAAGTCGAAGGTGATGAAACTGGTATCGATATTGGTACAAATCTTAGTATCAGCTGCAAAGTTGGAGATGTAGTTAAAAAACTACGTAAATATGTAAAACAATTCAACAATCCAAGAAACTTCAACATTTTGTAAAAAAACAAGTAAGAAAATTATAGTCGGTCTAGACCGACTATAATTAGTGGATTAGTGGATATAATGAACGCATACAAACCCAATTTGAGTAAGATCTATATGACAATTTGGATCTTATGGCAATTTATGTCGATTTCATATGGGTAATTTGTATGGGGGCTAGGTCTGAACATGGACCGATTCTCACCAATTTCAACGGCTTTCATCCCATGGCCGATAAAAGCTTATGTACCAAATTTCGTCAAAATATATTCATATTTGCGACCTGCAGTTTGATTACAAGCTTTACATGGACACACAGACGGACGGACGGACGGACGGGCATTGTTAAATCAACTCAGAAAGTGGTTCTGATTCGATCAGTATAATTAAAGATGGGTCTAGGTCAAATATTTTTGGTTGTTACAAACAGCAGCACAAAGTCATTATACCCAAACCACATAGTGGTATAGGGTATAAAAACAAGAAGGTAAAGAGCTGCGATTAGTTTGCGATGTTAAACATAGATGAAACTCTTTGTCGAAAATGATTGAGCAATTCTTAAGAATACGTAAATGTGTCAATTATGCTTTGTTGGACTTAGGTATAAGTCCTTTTACAACTCTTGAAATTGAGGCATTAAATAATCTTTGGAAGACTCTTTAACCGTTAGAAATATCAATTAAAGAGTTATCAAAGGATTCTGTTACTCTAATTGAGGGAGAAGCAGTTCTAAAATATATTTTCAATCATTTAAGCAAACCTGACACATAATACGCACAAAAATTGTGTCAACTTCTAATGATGAAACGTAATGAACGTAAAGTGAAAATTATTAATACTGTCGTTATATAAATTCTAATGATAATATAGTGAAGTGCTCCACCAAAGCGGAGTCTAAAAAGTTTGCTGTTAATTTATATAACCGTTTATATTCTCATAAGGAGGTAGATGAGAATATAACAGATTCAGATGGAGATTTAAGTTTAGATATTGAAAATCCCAGTAGTTTAATTTGTGATTTGAATAAAACAATAAATAGCATTCAAAATCCGAAAGGTGTCATACAAAAACATTCGTTACTATATGAAGAAGATGGAAAACTTATATAACTGCCTTTTTACAATTTGTCAAACATCTAATTTTAGTGAACGAGTATTTTCTTCTTCCAGTTCCATTAAAAATACACAAAAAAGTCGTCTAAAACCAAATCATCTTAAGTGCATAATACTTGTAAAATATTATTTAGAAAAAATTAATTTTTATGTATTATATTCATGATGATGATCTCTTTAATTTGGTTGTGCTTAAGTTTTATTGCCCAATGGGTTTACATAATTTGGTGTTTATTTTCATTAAAAATTAAATACTAGAGTACCTTATTTTTTTTATATATACTATAATAAAAAATATAATATAAACAAGTAGGAACGTTATTATAATCCTTTTTTTATAAACTGAAATCAACTTTAAATAAATATTTTTTTAAAATATAGTTTTTTTGTTATTTCTTTGTAATAAAGCAATATAAACATTTGAACTATTTGTTATCTATTTTTGATGTGTAAACATCAATGCCCTCAGGGGGGGTGGGGGGGTAAATCCAATTTCACAATACAATCACAAAAACAGCATAAGGGAAAATCGGTGTATGGTATATGAAAGTGAATTGGTGTATTAAGTAAGCAGAACTGCCGAATTCGCTGTCTGTTTAGAAAAATCACAAATCTTTTTCGTTAATTTTAAATATGCTATTGGCAGAACTTTTTTAGTAAGCAGAACCGATGGGTGTGCTATGAGTTTAACAAGCTAAATACTAGGAAAACTTTGGAGAAGTCGAAAATAAACTTAGGTGTTTTTTTTACTTACTACAACTTTTCCAATTGTATTTCAGAAAACATCAATTAAATTTCTGAAAGTATAGATTTTGTTCCGAAAACAGTAATTGATTTTCAGAAAATATTAATTGTAATTCAGAAAGTATCAATTGAATTTCAGAAAACATCAATTGATTTTCAGTAATAATCAATTGTATTTCAGAGAGCATCAATTGATTTTCAGAAAGTATCATTTGTATTTCAGAAAATATCAATTAAATATCAGATTATATGTAAAAATTCTTAAAATCTGAAAACTTTTCTTATAGAAAATTTCTTCGGTATTTCTTCTATAGAAATATTCTTAGATTCTGCCGAATTTTTTCCATAAAAAATTCAAAAACTTTCATGTTTAATTTCATAAGAAAAATTCGCAGAATCTGAGGACTTTTTCCTTTAAACAAAACTTGAGGTATTGTAAAATGTTTAGATGTTAAAAACCTTTTCCTATAGAAAATTCTTTAATTCTGAGAAGTTTTTGCTGTAAAAAGTACTCGTATTCTGAGCAATTTTTGCTATAGACAAATACCTTAATTCTGAGCAATTTTCTTATTTTAAATAATTTTCTGCTTTTAAAGAAAATTCATATCGAAAAATTTTCAAATTCTAAAGACTTTTTCCTATAGAACAGTTCTCGGATCCTAAAGAAATTTTCTAATGAATACAAATTTCTGAATAGAAAAATTCTTAGCACTTTTTCTGATAGAAAGTTCCTAAACTCTCAAGGTTTATTGAACGAATTTTTTTCCGGTTTCTGTATTTTTTCCAATATTCTATTCAATTCTCCTTAAAAAAAATCGGAAAGTCTCTAGTTGTCTTTCCATAGGAAACATTTGAGAACTTTTTCACCAATAAATGTTTTTCAATTATAAAGGAAATTTTCATACGGAAAATTTTTATAGAATATAATACAGATATCTGAAGACATCTTAAGTTCTTCGAAATTTTACCAATACTCCAATACTGTGTTTAAATTCCAAAAGAAAATTCTCAATTCTGAGGGCTTCTTTCTATAGAAAAATTCTGGAATTCAAAAGACTTTTTCCTATGAAAAAACTCCCAAACTCTGAAAACTTTTTGTGATAGAAAAATTCTCAGATTCTGAGCATTTTTCCTATAGAACTATTCTCAAATTCTCAGGTTTAATTTCAAAAAAATTCTCAAAAAAATTCTCGAAAATTCTGAACAATTTGTCCTATAGAAACATTCTAGGATTGAAAGTACATTTTCTGAGGACTTTCTCCTATAAAAAAAATTTCATATTTTATATAAAAAACTATCCTCATAATTTTTTATTTAGAAGAAAATTTTTAAGCTCTCAAGTTTAATTACAAAAAAAGGTTTTCCTAAAAATTTTTTTTTTTAATTGAAGACTAGTTTATTATTGAAAGGATTGCTTATTAATTTTTCTTTAAATTGTATAAACCAATCCACAGCAAATATTATCAGCAGTAATCTGAGGGCATCGAACTTCTCTGAGGCATTCATCGAACTTCGTTGTTTTCGGTGAGTTTAAAACTTGAGTTTCCGATTTAACATTTAATATTGTATAAGCATAACTGTGTCATTAATTTTGATTTTTTTTTGTGTTTTAACAAGCAATAATTAAGTAACTGCGTTATTGTTATTAAAAATAAAAACACAGTTACATCAGGATTACGTTTTTTTTTCTGAAGTAAAATCTTTCTTGAGATAAAGGTTTTAATATTAGCTTGTTTCTACGCAGTGTAAAAATTTTTTTTTGATTTCTACAAATTGTATAAAACGAAACCGTGACGTCCAAGATCGTGAAAAAGTATAAAATATTACTTCGTATTGCACTATGATTTCTAACATAGAATCTTGCAAAAGAAAAACTCTTTTCTCTACGGTTTGTGTAAAAACGTAAAACTTATAGAGAAAATAAAATATATAATTGCTTTTTTATTTGAATAATATGTACCTATATATACATATGTGAGTTGACTAAATAATGAAATGTGGGACAAATGTAAGGGAGGGTAATCGACGGTTTAAATTGTTGTGCAACTTGCGATTAAAATAACCCAACCCAATGGGTGGTTACACTACAATTGCTGGTCTTTATCATATATTCAATAAGAAAGCTAAATTTTGTTGACCAGTATTAAAAACCTAATTTATTTATTTATTTTCCGCCTTTTTTCTTTATTATTTATTTATTTTCTTTACTAAGGTTTAGTTACCATTTTTGTATATTTAAAAGTTTTTCAAGTAGAATTCTTTTTTCTAAACTTTTATTGCATATAAAATCTCAAAGATGCTAAAACATGTTAAGGTCATATTATTATATAAAAACAATACAGTAAAATATTTTATAGCCATCGCAATACGTGCCAACAAATCTCTTTAACTAAATCCATAGCTAGCACGCAAAAAATATTAACTTGAATTTGAAGAACTTGTTAAAATCATATTGATTTTTGTTATAAATAATAGACCAACTTTGTTTTTCATTAGATCAAAAATACAAAATTTGAGACTTCGTTTTCTAGATTTTTTTTAAGGTACTCTGTTGGATCTTGACCATATAATATTTTGGTGGAAGATGATTAAGGAAGTATTTTTTTCAAGCATGACTAACATTATTTTGTTGAGATTTAAACTTCAAATTAATTTGTATTAAAGACTCACCAATAAAAAAAAATATGGACTTTAGTACTAAGTAAAGAGAGAATAGAGGGTACTATTTTTGAAGTACTAAAAGAATAATTGCATTTTTCAACTGCGCATGTATTATCTTTCTCTTTTCTCTTTCTCTTTTTCTCTGCTTTTCTCATTTTATGATATAGTGATGATAATTAAATGCCATTATTTCCATTCGTATTAAAATGATACTAGTTGGGTTTTAGATTGCAACTGTAACTGACCTATTATACTATATTTTATGAGCGCTTCATAATTAAAGCTACTACTTTTAAAGCTTGAAAGGAAATATATGAAAATAATAACAAAATATTCCCAACTGTAGAGTGAATACATTTTCACTTTATTTACACTGTGGACCATTTTGGGCGTTATTGTTTGGGGGGTGAGAAATCCCATTTGGGGTGAAAGCACTATAGCAAAGTATAGCAAAACCTCCAAATGGTTTGGCGTTCTTAGGCCAAACATTTTTTTTTTTATCTATAACTCAAGAATCATTGATTATTTTTCATTTCATTCTTAAATAAATAGTTTTTAATACTCGTAACATATCTACATAAAAAAATAGAATAAAATATACTAATGTATTTTTAATTTAATACTGAAAATATTACTCATACGTAGCATCTCTTCTACTTTAATTACTAATAAATTTATAATATTAATAGGCTGGGCGATTTTTTGTGACTGATGTTTTGTTCTACCGTTTTATCCCCATTTTGACCATACGTATATTATTTGAAAGGTATTTCTTTTTACTAACACATTCATAAAATTATACAATGCTATGTGTGTGTTTATTAAATTTGTTAATGTATTTGTTAATGAGTTTGTTATCTTCATTCACAATAATAATAAACCATAAAAGTGTTGGTTTCTGAATTGGCTAAATTGAAAATTAAAGCTGCCTAAAAATTGCACTCGAATTTTGAGGGCTGGAATCTGCTAGTAATATTAATAGGCTAGGCGATTTATTGTGACTGATGTTTTGTTCCACCGTTTTATCCCGATTTTGACCAAACGTATATTATTTGAAAGATATTTCTTTTTAGCCGATTTGCAGATTTACAGCTTTTTAAATTTTTTCCTTTATTTTGAGTAAATTGTATTTAAAATTGCTACTAACACATACATAAAATTATATTAAAATTATAAAATTATATGCTGTGTGTATGTTTATTAAATTTGTTAATGTGTTTCTAATAAAAATGAGTTTGTTATTTGTGTTCATTTGTGAATTGGCTAAAATTTATTAGCATACTTTTAGGGTTTTTGCTTAATGAAAAAATAAAATTTTTTAGAATTTGCGCTTGAACTTGAGGGCTGGAATCTGCTAGTACTAATTATACGCCCTGAATATGTTATTCCAAATATTTGGAAACAATATTTTTTTAAGGTTTCATTCCTTAAAATTAGTCAAACTTGAATTGCTGAAGCTATTTGTTAAAGAATAATATTAGAACTGCAAAACAAAGCAAACAACCATCAAGATAAGGAAACAATGTAAAAGAATATAAATAAGAATTTGGTCTGAAAATGCCAAAAGCTTTGGTGGTTTCACTACACTGGCCCATTACTTTCAACGTGACTTGGAATTCCTCACCCCCCAGAACGGCTGTTGCACTGTGTTGCACTAAAACATTTAATGTCTAGCTAAATTATTTTTCAATCATCTGTTATTTTTTTTAATTATATATAAAAAAAGATTTTTGTGGTACCAAATATTAATTTTACATAACCGAAGAATATTCAAAATATACCGATATCATATCTCAAGGGAAAAAAACACCTGATTGTAAAACCGATATATGGCCCAATTAAAATCGCTGCTTCCCGAAGCCACTTTTTTTTATTTCAAATTGTACAAATTATATCTTACAATAATAGGGTCTCAGCGCCACTAGAGCATTGTTGAGACAAGTTGGCAAACAGCTCAAATTAATGTGTGCTTAGACTAAAAAATAAAAAAACAAGTAAGAAAATTATAGTCGGTCTAGACCGACTATACGATACCCTATACCATTCGTTTAGAGACCCTATCTCTCAGGCCCAACTAACTGGATATAGAAAATAAGCATAAACCAAATTTGAGTGGGATTATTATTAATTTTTCGGCTGCAGATATGAAAAAGTTCATATCGGATGCTATATCTATATGGGGACTAGGCCCAAAAATGGAGCGATCCTGACGATATTTGGTAAAGTCTCTTGTGTTTTGCAAAAAAAAATACAAACAAAATTTGAGAAGAATCAGTGTAATATTTTTCTTTTTTGATAGATTTAAGTGAAGATGGGGAAGCAGCTCTATATGGGGCCTATGACTAACAGTTGTCCAATAGGGATCATTTTTGGACTACTGATTAATGGATGTAATATATACATACAAACCCAATTTGACTAAAATTTGTATGATAATTTGGATCTTATGGCAATATATGTTGATTTCATAGGGGTCATTTGTATGGGGGCTAGGTCTGAACATGGACCGATTCTCACCAATTTCAACAGCGTTCATCCCTTGGCCGATAAAAGATTAAATACCAAATTTCTCAAAACAGATTCATATTTGCGACCTGCAGTTTGATTACAAGTTTTACATGTTTAAAAGTCGAAATTGTCGAACAATCTTTTAAAAATGTTGGTAAATTATTATAATCCAAACTACCAATAAATTATATTTTCTGCTTGGTGGTTTCTTGGAAGTTTTAAGTAAGAATTATTCCTTGTATTAAATGCAAATTGGTTTCTCGTAAGACTGATTGTATGATGACCAATACCATGAACAACCTTATAACATATATCAGCAGCTGCATTTTATATATTCCATAGCACTTTCTTAACAACATCCTTATATAACGACATTATGGGGAATAACTGTGGGAGATTAGACGTAGTTTTAAACGGCGCTTTATTTTGAATTATTTGTAACGACTTAAGGTCTGCATTTCTTCTAATACCATATGCAAGCGTAGGGTAGTTGAGGTGACTCTAAATCAGAGCTTGATATATTAGATATTTAGTTTTTCATCCAGTTTGTACTTAAGTTTTTATAAAATTCCCAGTGCAAGAGATGTTTCAGAACGTACGTGTTGAATTTAATGGTGCCATGATAAATTATTTTGAAGAATTATTCCTAAATATTTAATGGTTTGCAATTCAGCAATTTCCTTTCCATCCATCAAGATAAAATTTTGATATTGTTCTCGATTTAAAGGATTTTAAATTTAAAAGGATTTAAAAATAACTTATGTAATCTTGCAAACTCTGCATTACGTTCAGAAAATTATTTAAAAACTAAATGCTCCTTATAAAGATAAAGGATACACAAATCATCTGCATACATAAAATTTTTCCAGTAAGTCCCAGATAATTTAAATCATTAAGATATATATTAAACAATAAAGTACCTAGTACACTTCCTTGAGGGACTCCATATCCAACATTCCCCATTGAGCTTTTACTTGATTGCACTGAACAAATTGCCTACGGTTTTCCAAATAGCTCTTAAAAAGCTTTAACTGTCGTCCTCTAACGCTATAAAAATGTAGTTTTTGAACCATTATGGAATGATCAGCCATGTCAAACGCCTTGGTAAAATCACAAAATATTCCACCAATGCTAGAGTAACCTCTATCTAAACCATCACATATATAGTTGATAACATTAATCACAGCTTCATCTGTTCCACATCCCTTCCTAAATCCACATTGATTTGGGTATACTAAATTCTCCTCCTTCAAATAAGTCAACAATTGTTCGTACAAAATTTTCTCATTTAATTTATCGATAATGGATAAAACAGCTACAGGTCTGAATTTATCAACTGGGGTGGAATTAATTTTTTTATTTTATATATTTTTAATGCATCAGGATGGGTTGAACGATAAATTGCATAGTTAAAAATTACAGATAATAATGGCGCTAGAATTTCCTTACATTCGAGCATATACCTTGATGATATGCATTCATTTCCAACACTTTTACTGAACTGCAACCCTGTAATAATATTAGAAACCTGATTATTGGCAGAGTGGCGTAAGTGAAACTGTCTTCTGGTATTTCTTAGGGTTCGAAGTGAGTTCCAATGGTCATTAGAATTTTATTCTATTTGACGATTTAAGTTTTTGAGAGAATTTAAAAAGTACACACAGAAAAAAGATTTGTTGGAATTCCATTAGCAATAAAAAAATTTAATCAGGTAATAATAATTTTTATTGCAATTCATAAATATTTTCAAATGCAATAGATTTTTTTCGTTATCTACTATAGAATAATAATTCTCAGAAAATTTATGTACCTTCAATAGACAAAATTTGTTCCATTTTCCAATCAAAGTTGTTATGAAAATTATTATTCAATCGAGGGAACTAAATTAAACCTATTATAATAAGACTCGTTCTGAAATGTTGGTAATTACAACATCTAATTTTGTTAACACAATATATTTTAAACCGAAAATGTATTTACATATATTGTAACCAATTATCGGTAAATATTATAGAAATGAATTAGTAATTAGAATTATTTAATTTGGTTATAACAAAAGAAAACCACTCATTAAATTAGGTTTGGATAGATTTAACCGAAATGAAATTGCATGAATCAAATTCTATTTTAGGTACCAAAAAATATAATCAGATAATAAGCCCAATCAAATAATTTAATTTATTTGTCATTTTTGAAAAATTAAATATAAAAAAGAACAACTAAAAAAATTGTTTTGTTGAGAGCTTTCATTTTCTCGGTTATTAATTTCTAAAAATAGATAAAAAAAAAAAATCTGTGCATAAAAACGGCTCCATCTGTACCTAAAGCACCCGGCATGGCCCAAATAATGAAGGAAGGAGGCCGAATGTATAGCGGTTTGTAAGAGGCAGTTTATCGTAATATTACTGCCTGCAAAGTTTGCCAAAATCATGCGCTCAGCCAACGGTCCAAATGGCATCAAGTAAATGATTATTAAACATCTTGAAAAACAATTTGTAGCCACTGATGCTCCGTAATGCGGCTGCTAAGCTCATGGCCATGGCAAGATTCTGAAGTTGAAGATGCGCCAATTTCGTAGTGCTATTTGCCGGTTCTCTGCTCGAGAAACCCGACGAACATTTAGCTCAGATATAGCTGACGGTTATGGAAAAAGATAGATATTCTGCCAAAATTGCTATGTCTATAAATTAAAGATTATCCTGATGTTGCCCAAGTAAGGAATGCTTATACGCCATCATTATATCCAAGCAATATGGCCAAGAGGATTTCCTTACATATTTAGTTGCTACAGCCTGTGCTGCTATCTTGCCGGATAAGGGTACCTTCAATGTTGGCAATATTCGTGTATGCAAAATCTTGGGCAGTAGTTTATATAATTCTGAGGTGGTACATGTCATGGCTTTTAAAAGTTTTGTTGAAGGTGACGTTTCTTCTGCTGAGGAGGCTAAGATTGCTATCTCCTCCTGCCCCGTAGATGAGTTAATAAATTTCTCGGCTGGTGAGGAGAATTTGCTGGAGAGTTAAAATGGCGCTAAATTTGTGTTTGGCGGTGGCAAAATTTGAGATATGGTTTAAATTTGGCTAGAGCTGTCAGTGGTACTGCTTTCCGATGCATCACCTTACCCAGCAAGGAAAAATTAGGATATTGTGACAAAATATTGTGATAAAGCCGGTGCCACTTATAATTATTTGGACGATATTGAACGATAATACTGTCACTAACTTCAAACAAAGGTTTGTCACGTGACGTCCATTATGTGGCCATAGCTGGTGCTACTGAAATTGAATTGGCTATACAAATTGCTGATTTTGTCGATACCTGACATGGTTTGGAACAGTGTGCATGTAGACAACTTACCACTGCTTTAGAAGCATTCCCTGAAGCTTTAGCTGAAAATTCCGGTGTCAGTGGTACTGTAGTGGTTAACCAGATATATTTTGTTAATAAAGAGGGTCTGGTAAAAATATTGGTTTCAATATTGAAGCTGATAAGCCCAAAACTATTGATGTCTTCACCATGCAGGCGTTCGATCTCTTCCAAAATACTAGACTATGAAATATGCTGTTAGTGCTGCCAACACAATCTTGTAGATTGATCAAATTGTTATGGTTGTTATGGCCAAACGTGCTGGCGGACCCAAACCTCCACAAGCTGGTTTTAGTGATGATGAGAGTTTAATTAGATACATCAACATCTATAAAAAATCATTCTGCATTTTCGTACTAATACCATTTTCTAAGGTTTTTCATATTCCCTATAACATAATTTTTCACATACACACGTATAAATCCTTAATATATAACTATAAAAGAAATAAATTATATATAAAATTATTTAAAAATGTAGTTATAATTACTGTAGGTATGCATTGGGCTACCCCAATAAATGGCTGTAACCATCAATAAAGAAAATCTAAATTCCATTGTATGAACTAAATTTAATAGTTCATGCCATCGAATTTACTTAAAACATCAGTTGCCCTAAATTACGTACGGTTATTTCAATAATATTATTCAGTAATCACTACAGAATAATGTGATAGTACATGGGACTATCAAAATTCGGTTGGCAAAAAATTTAGTTGCCACAACAAATCCATTTTCTGTGTGCATTTGTTGAAAACTTCAGGTTTTTCGTCATCATTGTGAATAATATCTCCCTGGTCATTCCTTAAACAAATGTTTTATTTAGCAGTTCTACCAAGAGTTTGAGTAAAAAACTGCCAACATTTTCTGGGTTCTGCCTGTATCCTGAATAAGTTATCATGATAATAAATTCTCATACATTCTTTCCTAGCAATTTTTATTACTTATCAATTCTCTTTATGCTTAATTCAATGTTACCTTTAAAGCGTTCTCTTCCTCTCGCTTTCAAAAGTTTCTTTTTGTATTCTATAAGAGCCTGTAAGCTCCAATCAAGCCGCGGTGTTAAAGGAATTTTTCTCCTAGTTATCAGCGTTGAACTAGAAACAGCATTTTTACATCATTTATGAAAAAGTTTGTGTCATTATTTGGATTTTCAGAAAGATTTGCTGGCGAAAGATTATCATTAAGTTTTCTCTTAACTTGGTCATAGTTATAAAAACATCTGATAATTTCCGAAAAATCTTGCTTTTGCGATTGAGAATCTAACCTGATTGCAATTAGGTTATGATCCGACAAATTAGATTCAATTGATTCAATATATAGTCTTGTATGTAAGTTGCTAAACACATTGTCAATTGACAACACTTAAGAATATTTTAATAATGCTCCAGAGTTTCCTGCCAAAAATAATATTTTTTATTTTTTTTTTTAATTTTATTATTTTTTATAAAAGTAAAAAATCTTATTTTCGATCTTTATCAATTTAATGATTAAGTTTGAAATTGTTCAGGCTCAAGATCAAATGTTTTTACTTTAAATAAAGCAAAAGTATTAGCACATTTGTTTCAAAAATTGATCTATATTCTGCATGACAAGTTATACAGCTGTTTCGGGAAGAGTCACCAACCCTCATCAGTAACCAAAAGCGGTAGATAGTTTGTTTGGTAAAAATTTAAATTCATACATATTTGCTGAAAACAACCAAATGAGAATTCAAGCAAAAGTTATACTATTTAATACTTTAAGCTATTTATTTTATATATTTTATACTTTAAGCCTTAAATAGTATAACTTTTGCTTGAATAATTAAAATGACAAACAAAATTTTTGTTAAACTACAAAGTAAACAAAAAAGATGGCAACAATGTTTAACTAGCAGATTCTGGCCCTCGAAATTCGAGCGCAATTTCTAGGAAATTTTATTTTTTCATTAAATAAAGATCCTAAAAGTATGCTAATCAGTTATAGCCAATTCACAAATCAACAAAAAAAAAACAACTCAGTTTTATTACAAACACATTAACAAATTTAATAAACACATACATAGCATTGTATAATTTTATATATGTGTTAGTAACAATTTTAAACGCAATTTACTCAAAATAAAGAAAAAAAATTAAAAATCTGTAAATCTTCAAACCGGCTAACAAGAAATACCTTTCAAATTATATGCGTTTGGTCAAAATCGGGATAAAACGGTAGAACAAAACATCAGTCACAAGAAATCGCCTAGCCTATTAATATTATAGATATTTCCTAAAATAATTTTTTCTTCTAATAGTTTAAAATTTTTATTAAAATTAATTTTTAAAACTAAACCAAAATAACAAAAAAACATTTAGTTTCTTTGCCAGATATTAATATTTTTGCTACAGTTTAATGTAGATAGACCAAATCAAATTATATACTCTCCGTTAACTTTCATAGATAATTCTGACACATTTGCCAACTACAAGATAGAAATATTGTCTACTAACTTGTGACAAAATTGAATATAGACTTTGTGTTTATTTCCAGCAGACATTAACCCAAAATAGAACGCTTGCCAAGTAAAATAAAGTCGCAGTTAATTTAAAAGTTGTAAAACCCCCTCATACTGTCCTTGCAGGATGTGTGTAAATATTTCATCTGTTAGAATCGCACTAAACTACAAATATATTTCCGTTATCACTGCTACGGAATAAAGTACATACTTATGTACACATAGTAATATGGAAGGCCAACATTTTCTATCTTGAACGCTTCCGTTTCCCTTGAACTCTATAGAAAATTTATAAAAAATCAAATTTCAAAATTTTACCTTATACACTTTTATAGAGATTTTAAGTTTCTCCTTTACAAATACTTTTTTTTCGATATCTTATTAATTTCGTCGTTGTCATTCACTACTCATAGACTCTATCAAGTATTTAAAAATACTATTAAATAAAGTGCAGTATGTGTATACTAGGGATATAACTTTTAAATAATTTTTGAAAATATTCGGTGTGGCTAGGAACACCGAATATTACAGAAAAAGCTGTGATGAAAAATACTAATACTTTTAGAATGGTTATTTAAAAAGCTCCGACAGGGTCACGTTTAAGTTTGCAATATACGTTTTGGACAATTACACTAAATTTTAGAGCATGAAATATTGCTTTGTTTTGTAATGTTCATGTTCCAGCTGAAGGTCACATTATGACAAAGAAACACTACATCTTAATAGAATGAGGAAAATATTGGCCTTGCCTAAAAACTTTACACCAAAACTAGAATAAGTATTAAATTACAGTGTGTCGATATTGTATACCCTCAAAATCTCACTCTACTTCTAAACTCTTTTTTTTAACTCATACTCTCTGTCTGTCGTGGGTGGACCCCATTCCCCCTCATCCAATTGATCTGGAACTAGGCCCATAGTCTTGTTGTGACTAAAGATTATTTTTGGGGTAGTCACGCACATTCACTCATAGTCTCGCGCAGTCGAGGGGTGACCTAAATGTCATTTCCCCTCATCCGATCGATCTAAAACTTATTCCATACACTTGCTGTGAAAAAAGATTAACTTTGACTTAGTCACGGACAGTCACGCATGGTCACGCGCAGTCACGTAGTGATGTAAAAGCCATTTCCCCTTATCCGATCGATCTGAAACTTGGTCGATAGACTTGCTGTGAAAAAATACTAAGTTTGACCTAGTCACGCACAGTCACGCAAAGTCACGCATAGTCTCGCATAGTCACGCACAGTCATGGAGTGATCTAAATGTCATTTTCCTTCATCCGATCGATCTGTGGGAAAAGATTAACTTTGACTTAGTCACACGCAGTCACGCATGGTCACGCGCAGTCACGTATTGATCTAAAACCCATTTCCCTTTATCCGATCGATCTGAAGCTAGGTCGATAGACTTGCTGTGAAAAAAAAATTAACTTTGACATAGTCACGCACAGTCACGCATAGTCACGGAGTGATTTAAGCCCCATTTCCCCTCATCCAATCAATCTGAAACTTGGTCCATAGACTTGCTGTGACCACAGATTAATTTTAAAATAGTCACGCAAAGTCACGCAGTCATGGAGAGATTCAGGACTCATATGAATAAGGAAAGAAAGAGTTTTAATAAAAACATTGTTTTTATGGGTCAGATTATTTATAAATATTTTTATGGTTTTTTAAAATAAAGAATTAACTTCTATCTTAAAAAACACATTATTTTTCTACTACGAGAGTATGAGAACTATTCGTAATTAGCGATTTATTCCACAAAATCGGTTTGTTTCCTAAAAAAAAAAAAAATCTCTTGGTACATTTTGATGTACTTCTTCGTACGTGTAAAATAATAAGTCCATTAATTATAAACATTTAATAAATCATATTCGATGCACAAACATTTACAGCAAAAAAAATATACAAAAAATTTACCAATCTCCATTTCTAAATTTTTATTATTTTTTGTTTTCTCTGTGCTGAATGAAATTAATGGCCAAACGATAACTTTTGCTACCAATTGTCTCACTTTTATTATACCTCTTCGAATGATGTAATAACGTCTTTCGATATTCATTGCATTAATCTATAAGGGGAGAATATGTATTTAACTTCCTTTTTCTTCAACACGCTGACAGATACAGACGCCTCCAGTAGCAAAAAAAATTTAATTATAAAATTAAGAAGTGAAATTGCTGCAAAAAAGAAGATTTCATATAACTTCAGGTGAGGAAGAGTTTATTTTATAACTACTCTTTTTGAAATATTCTAGTGATTTCTGTGTATAAATTGTTTTATTTAATTAGGTACTTAGACAGTTTCGTAGGCAAAATTGAATACTAAAAGGTTTTCCCTTCGTGAAGCTCTCCACCAATCGACCAACCTAATTTATAGGCAATAATATCAGAATTTAAGGGGAAAAAAAACACCAACGTCATCATCATATCCGAACTGGTATTATTATCACCAAAAAGAATAACCTAATGAAACCGAAGAAAAACCACACAAAATAGTCTTAAATTGACAACGGTAAAATATCATAAAAGCAAATAAATTTAACGAAGCAATCTAAAACCTTCGCATTGCAAAGTAATTTGTTTTAAATTAGTAAATGTGTTAAATCCCTAAATATAAATTATATTGATTTGTTCATTTAGAAATTATCGTGTAACTGTTTGTAAGGAAGAAGAAAAGAAAAGAAAAAATTTTAAGAATTGAATGCGAGGTTTAAAAAGAAAAAAAAATGTTTCATAGATAACTCTTAAATTGTTTAAACAAATAAAAATCAAGTAAGAAAATTAAAGTCGGTCTAGGCCGACTCTACGATATCCTATACCATGCGTTTAGAGACCATATCTCTTAGGCCCAACTAATTGGATATAGAAAATAAGCATAAACCAAATTAGAGTGGCATTGTTGTTAATACTGTTGCCTTTTAATATATAAAAGTTCATACCGAATGCTCTATCTATATAGGAACTAGGTCGAAAAATGGACCGAAACTGACCATATTTGGTACGGTCACTTCTTCTTGGCAAAAATATATAAATACAAAATTTGAGATAGTTCTGTACAATATTATTGTTCTTGATAGATTTAGATGAAGATCTGGAAGCAGCCTTATATGGGGGCTTTGACTAAGAATTGTCCCTTAGGGTTTATTTTTGGACTACTGATTAATGAAGGTAATAAAAATACACAAACCCAATTTGACCGAGATCTATAAGATAATTTGAATTTTATGACAGTATAAGTCGATTTCATAAGGGTCATTTGTATGGGGACAAGGTCTGAACATGCTCCCTTTTTCATCAGTTTTAATGACGTTCATGTTACGGCCGATAAAAGCTAATGTATCAAATTTTATCAAAATATATTCATATCTGCGACCTGTAGTTTGATTACAAAGTTTACATGGACACATAGACAGACGGACGGACGGACGGGCATATTTTTTATTTAAAATCTCCGATTTTAGTACACATTATCTAATTTTCTAATCATTTTTTTATACTTATATTCAAAAATGAAAAATTTACTCATATGGTTAATTCGGCATGCACTTCTTAGACGAATTAGGCGGCTCCAGCACTTAAGAAAAAGTCAGTTGCGTCACACTACATGGATCTCTGTACGTGTTTAGTATAAACATACATTCCCACTCATGCAACAAAAATTTAAAAATATAATGTAAAAATATAAAAAAAATACATTTTTGAAAAGATTTTTTACCATTCTCGTTGAACGCTCGGAACCGATTTTCATAATCTTAAATAGCAACCTGCTATTACAATAAGATGTCAATGACCAATATCACTAAAACTTAACAACCCATGTAAAAAATGGAATAAAAAATACTAATGTCTTAAATTCATGAATTGAGTTCACTATTAATAAAAATTTATCCATGGCATGGTGGTAGCACCATTTTTTTTTATATCCCTAATATACACTAAAGTATACATGAAAATATTTCCAATAAAAAAAATTCTTGAAATATTTTGTTTAAACCGGCATATCAATTTTTTATTTGATTTTTGTTAAGAAAAAAAAATCATGTAAACTCAACAATAAATCACTTTCAATTACTCTAGCGCCAAGC
This sequence comes from Cordilura impudica, assembly GCA_963682025.1. Classification (NCBI taxonomy): domain Eukaryota; kingdom Metazoa; phylum Arthropoda; class Insecta; order Diptera; family Scathophagidae; genus Cordilura; species Cordilura impudica. Next base: position 6,895,621 of record OY821519.1, read on the forward strand.
AAGTTGGATTGAAAACACTTTTTAAATAAAAAAAAAATAAATAACACACTCTTTGGGTGTGTATCTTAATCTAATTTCAGCACAAGAAATATGGGGCTAGAAAAAGAAATAAAAAAAAAATATATTTGTTAAACTTATATAAGCAAAGAAAAAAAAATTGCCATGGAGTTCAAATAAACTCCCACCCATTCAATCTTTAACGCAAAGCTGAAAAAACCAAAGTATGCATGTTTAATAAAACCGGAAATTATTTTATCAAGTAGCTCTAAAAAAAACCGACTGTGACAAAAGAAGCGAGAAAAAACATCATAAAAAATTAAAGGGTTTATAGCAATGGATCTATGTGTGGATGTGTGTTAATAAAGACTGTGCTTGAAAAAGTTTTTCGTAACTTTCTTTTTCCTTTCTTTTTTGGTTTGCTGATTCTGTAAATATGGATGAAAGAACTTTAAGGTGGGTTTAAGGTTTTAAAAGTTAAAAAATTCGTATTTTCATAATTCTTTTTTGAAGATATAAATAATGTTGGATTGCTTATTTTATATACGCGTTATAGCATAACATTTTTAGAATTTTCGCAAAATTTTTTTCGCAAATTTTAATAAATAAGTCTGTGACAGCGAATCTCCGGAGGCGTTGTTGTTTTGCGGTGAACATCATAACTCGTTACCGGATCATGTGAAATAAAAAAATCTAAATGCGTTTAAAAGGCTACATATTTTCTGAGGTAGCCCCGATAAGCTTTTCAATTTTTTTTTTTTTTTTGCAGCATTTTGAAGTGAAAAACAAGATTTTGCCTATAAAATTTCGAGAATTTGTTGTTAAAAAATGGGGAAGAAAATTGAAAATGAAAAAAACTCTTCGTGGTTACCTGAAGATTTATGTGTAGATATAGCTTATAAAATTTCAAAAGAATCGGTCAAGTAGATTTTGAGTTATGAACATTCACGGACTTTGAACATTTATTTGCGAGAAAATCAATTTAAAGTTTTTTAAAAACTGATTTATATTCGATATACCATATGAGGCCGGTTCCTGGAAACGCTGTATCATCTTAAGTTTTGCTCCGATTTACTTGAAATTTTGACACAACACTCCCGACATGTTGTACGTCCAGAAAGATAAATGCAAAAAAAGTTAAAACCTCCCCCCTACCTTAAAGACAATATTAAAAATTCGAAGAAACTGTTGCTATATAAACATCGGAAATAACAAATATTGCTTTGAAAAAAAGGAAGGTTCAGGGAAAAATGTACTTTTTAGGTGATTAAAAAGTACTTTTTTGGTGGTTAAAAAGTACTTTTTTGGTTATTAAAAAATACTTTTTGGTGATTTTAAAGGTCAATTATTTTCTTGGTAAGAGGTAGCTTTCTGGACAAAAGGCAGCTTTTTGATTTGGAGAAAGTTTTCTATGAAAAAAATACTTTTTTGGAAACATAAAAAGTACTTTTTGGAAGGGAGACTCTTGTCTTGGTTAGAAAGTTCTTAGTTGAAAAAAAAAACAACTAACTAAAGGAAAAATTAACTCTTTTGGAAAACAGGAACAACATTTTTTGGAATAGGGTGCTTCTCTGGGGAAAAAGTACTATTACCAGGGATAACTGTACTTTTCTGGGGAAAATATGCAATTTTCCCAGGGAAAAATTAGTTTTTTTAATAATAGTCTGTGTTCTTCAATATTCTTTGGAAAAAAAAAATAGATATAAAATTTATTGTTTATTAATTTTCTTGTGGAGGGGGCAGACTATTTTCTTAAGAAGGAACTATTGTTATTGAAACAAAAACCTTCTTTGATTAAAGCATGTGAGTCCGGTCACAGGGGAGATATGTAAACATCAAGTAATTAAAGATTTTTTATGGCACTTTTTTAAAATCAAACGGAAAGCATCATCTATGTGTCACTCATAGCTAACAAACAACTGCAGGGGCTCTGATAATATAAAAATATTTATTATTATTTATTATTTCAACTGGTTAATTTTTCGTTTTTCATTTTTTATCTTTCATTATTCATTTTGCGTTCTTCATTTTTCTTTTTTTCAGGTTTTATTTTTCATTTTTATTTTTCATTTTTTATCTTCCATGTTTCATTTCTCATTTTTCATTTTTTATTTTTCATCTTTCGTTTTTCATTATCCATTTTTCATTTTTTATTTTTAATTTTTAGTTTTCCATTTTTTATTTTCCATTTTTCATTTTTTATTTTTCATTTTCATTTTTACTTTTCATTTTTCGGTTTTTATTTATTAATTTTAATTTTTCATTTTTCATTTTTTATCTTTCATTATTCATTTTGCGTTCTTCATTTTTCTTTTTTTCATGTTTTATTTTTCATTTCTATTTTTCATTTTTTATCTTCCATGTTTCATTTATCATTCTTCATTTTTTATTTTTCATTTTTCGTTTTTCATTATCCATTTTTCATTTTTTATTTTTAATTTTTTATTTTTCATTTTTAGTTTTCCATTTTTTTTTTCCATTTTTCATTTTTTATTTTTCATTTTCATTTTTACTTTTCATTTTTCGTTTTTTATTTATTAATTTTAATTTTTCATTTTTCATTATTTTATTTTTCAATTTTAATTTCTTTTTTTTTATTTTTAATCGTTTATTTTTCATTTTTTTCTTTTTCGTTTTTTATTTATCATTTTCCATTATTCCTTTTTTTACATTTCATATTTTATTTTTAAATTTTCATTTTTTATTTATCGTTTTTATATTTCATTTTTCATTTCTCGTTTTTCATTCTTCATTTTTTTCCCATTATTCTTTTTTTTATATTTCATTTTTCATTTTAAATTTTTTATTTTTCAATATTTATTTTTGATTTTTGATTTTTCATTTTTTTCCATTTTCCATTTTTATTTTTTACTTTTCATTTTGAATTTTTTAATTTTCATTTTCCATTTTTTATTTTTAATTCTTAATTTTTAATTTTTTTATTTTTTTCCATTTTTATTTTTTATTCTTTATTTTTCATTTTTAATTTCCATTTCTTATTTTTAATTTTAAATTTTTAATTTTATATTTTTAAATTTTATTTCCCACTTTTTATTTTAAATTTTTTATTTTGAATTTTTAATTTATTATTTCTCATTTTATATTTTCCATTTTTAATTTTTTATTTTTTGTATTTAATTTTCTATTTTCAAACTCTTTCTTATAACTCATACTCTCTGTCTGTCTGTCTGTCGCGGGGCAACGTCATTCCCCCTTATCCAATTGATCTGAAACTTTGCCTATAGCCTTGTTGTGACTACAGATTAATTTTGGGGTAGTCACGCACAGTCACGCACAGACACCCACAGTCACAGAGTGATTCAAACCCTATTGAATAGACTTGTTGTGCCCAAAGATTAATTTTAAAATCGTCACGCAAAGTCAGACACAGTCACGGAGAGATTCAAAATTTACATGCATAAGGAAAGAAAAAGTTTTAATAAAAACTTTGTTTTTATGGGCTAGAATTTTTATTTTTAATTTTTTTTTTTGTTTTTCATTTTTTATTTTTCATTATATATTTTTCATTTTTTATTTTGTATTTCTAATTTTTTATGTATTATTTTTCATTTTGATTTTTTATTTTTCATTTTTAATTCTTTATTTGTCATTTTCCTTTTTTCATTTCTTATTTTTCATTTTTTATTTTTCATTTTTTAATTTTCATTTTTCATTTTAATTTCTAATTTTTTATTTTTCATTTTTTAAATTTCATTTTTCATTTTAATTTTTAATTTTTCATTTTTCATTTTTTATTTTTCATTTTTATTTTTCAATCTTTATACCCTATACCACTATGTGGTTTGGGTATAATGACTTTGTGCTGCTGTTTGTAACAACCAAAAATATTTGACCTAGACCCATCTTTAATTATACCGATCGAATCAGAATCACTTTCTGAGTTGATTTAACAATGTCCGTCCGTCCGTCCGTCCGTCCGTCCGTCCGTCTGTGTGTCCATGTAAAGCTTGTAATCAAACTGCAGGTCGCAAATATGAATATGTTTTGATGAAATTTGGTATATAAGCTTTTATCGGCCATGGGATGAAAGCTATTGAAATTGGTGAGAATCGGTCCATGTTCAGACCTAGCCCCCATACAAATTACCTCTATGAAATCGACATAAATTGTCATAAGATCCAAATTTCATATAGATCTTACTTACATTGGGTTTTATATGCATTCATTACGTCCACTAATGAGTAGTCCAAAAATGATCCCTTTGACCCCATATAGAGCTGCTTCCCGATCTTCACTTAAATCTATTAAAAAACAAAAATATTGCACTGATTCTTCTCAAATTTTGTTTGTATATATTTTTGCAAAATACAAGAGACTTTACCAAACATGGTCAGGATCGGTCCATGTTTGGACCTAGTCCCTTTATAGATATAGCATCCGATATGAAATTTTTCATATCTGCAGCCAAAAAAAATTAATAAAAATCCCACTCAAATTTGGTTTTTGCTTATTTTCAATGTCCAGTTAGTTGGGCCTAAGATATAGGGTTTCTAAACGCATGGTATAGGGTTTCGTATAGTCGGTCTAGACCGACTATAATTTTCTTACTTGTTTTATTATACCCTATACCACTATTTGGTTTGGGTATAATGACTTTGTGCTGCTGTTTGTAACAACCAAAAATATTTGACCTAAACCCATCTTTCATTATACCGATCGAATCAGAATCACTTTCTGAGTTGATTTAACAATGTCCGTCCGTCCGTCTGTGTGTCCATGTAAACTTTGTAATCAAACTGCAGATCGCAAATATGAATATATTTTAATGAAATTTGGTATATAAGCTTCTATCAGCCATGGGATGAACGCTATTGAAATTGGTGAGAATCGGTCCATGTTCAGACCTAGCCCACATACAAATTACCCTTATGAAATCGACATAAATTGCCATAAGATCCAAATTGTCATATAGATCTTACTCAAATTGGGTTTATATGCGTTCATTACATCCACTAATGAGTAGTCCAAAAATGCTCCCTTTGGCCACATATAGAGCTGCTCCCCGATATTCACTTAAATCTATTAAAAACAAAAATATTGCACTGATTCTTCTCAAATTTTGTTTGTATATGTTTTTGCAAAATACAAGAGACGTTACCAACCATGGTCAGGATCGGTCCATTTTTGGACCTAGTCCCCATATAGATATAGCATCCGATATGAACTTTTTCAAAATTTTTTCAAATTTGGTTTTTGCTTATTTTCTATGTCCAGTTAGTTGGGCCTAAGAGATAGGGTTTCTAAACGCATGGTATAGGGTATCGTATAGTCGGTCTAGACCGACTATAATTATCTTACTTGTTATTTTTCATTTTTATTTTCTATTGTTCATTTTTTTTTCAATTTTATATTTTTTATATATTTATTTTTCATTTTCAATTTTTTATTTTTCATTTTTAATTTTTTAATTTTTATTTTCCATTTTTTATTTTTCTTTTTCAATTTTTTATTTTTAATTTTTTATTTTAAATTTTTCATTTTCCATTTTTTATTTTTAATTTTTTTTTTCAGCAGGGACAAAGAGGTTATTACATATCATAATTTTTTCACCAATGCAATCATAAATCACACCGATTTTTTCTTACGTCTTACATCTTACGCTGATTTTGTGATTGTATTTTATTTTGTGATAGTATAGATGTTTACACATAAAAAAATTAAGCTTCGTTGATTAAAAAAGGTGTCAGACAATAATCTTTATGAAGATTCTTATTTTGTTTTCTAAATCTTAAAACTAATTTCACGCACAGACTTTATTCAATACGTACACATATAAAATGTGTTTTTCAGATTTTAGACTAATGGCTCTTGGGGAAAAGAAACGGAAACAATCACTGCAAATTTTTATATAACTGCTTTTCCATAAAATCAGCAGCTTTAACGGAGCTTCTAAAACAACAACACCACCAACATAACGGGAATAGTATAGTGGTGGTGGTTATGGCTGTGTAGGTTTACGCGGTTAAAAACAATTTCAATATATCTTCATAGCTACAAGTAACGAAAAACTGTTAAAATGAACATACACAGAGACAAAAACTTAATCTCAATGAAGTATGAAGTTGCAACAACAACAAAAAAATACGGAGAAATCTTTTACAACCATAAAAATCAAGTACACTCGGGGTTTACCACAAATGCCAGTCAAAGTAATATATTCTTCAAATACTGTAGTTGGTGGTAAGTATTTCGATAGTGAAAAAATACAAAAAAAAAACAACAACTAGCAAAAGCAGAGATGATATTTTTATGTAATGGAAGTATATAATTTTATGTCACTAACACAAAGTTGGCGCCGTTAGTTTTGCATGGCCGTAGTTTTGAAACAAATGTATTTGTTTTGCATATTGAAATAGTTTGTCACACTGCTGCAACTGTTCGTTGTATTGCATTCGAGATGTTAACCAAATACCAATACCACAACAACTTTAGCTACTTACTTTGATGGTGTTTAGATTTAAAGCGATTTAGTAGTTGACTAATATGAATGGGATTTTCACAATAAAGCCACAATTACTCTCTTTCTTTATGGAGCTAATTAATTCGTTGTTTAGAAATGAGAAAAATAAAATAAAAAATTGGTTTCTTTTCCGCATGATAAAGAAACCAAGCAAAGTCGGAGAAATTAAATTAATTGTTTAATATTTATAATTAATTTTTAAATAAATCCCAGCAAACAATAAATATAAATGTTTTTTTTTTACTTTATTTATTACCTAATGAATTCGATTTCTTGCAGGCGTATCTGGCAAACACGCAACACGACACATGAAATTTTTTTTAATACCGATAACATTCATGGTATTTTGTATATTTAGGAGCGTTGATTTGAAATATGTATCAAGATTTTATTGTTAACATAAGTCGTTTTATCAATGGCTCCCTTTCTTAGCAAAGATTAGCTGGTTTTACGTACATATTTACTTTGCAACAGCAGCAGGTCATTGGCCAGGAAGAGACTTTACTTAAATTGTTATAAAATAAAATTTAACATTTTATGGCTTTTTTTATTGTCATAAAATCCTAAACAAATCACATTTTATACTTTGATGATATTCTTCTTTTTTCATTGTATTTTATTTTTGTTGTCTTTTTGACCTTACTTATCTTTAAGTGGTATTCGCTTTCATGGTATCCATTGTATTTTATTTTATTTAAGTGTTTGCCACTTGAAACAAAAAACAAGCAAATGTAAAAAATGAAAGAAAAACAAGACAATAGCGATATCGCTTTTATAGCACAAATGGCCAATATTAAAAAAAAAAAAATTATTAAAAAGGAAATTTTCTTTCATTTAAATCCTCTTTTTAACCCTTCTACAACGAAATTTAAAATATATTTGAAATTTATATGGAAGCATTTCTTTCCGGTTTCTTTGTGCTGTCACCTCAACTTTGACCCGTTACATAATTGAGTTATAATTGGTTTTACTCTTGTCTTTTATTTATGATTTATTTGAGTGAAATTCACGTATCCGGTGTTGTTCATGGTAGATGATTTATTTACATCATTTATTTAATATTGGAAAAAACAATGATTAATCAATGTACCATCTGGAATTTATGACCTATTGATGTGATTAATTTTTTCTTCTTTTATATATTTTAAAAATGTCAAAAAGCATAGAGACTGTTTCAATTAAATTACACTGTACAGCAGCTAGTCTGGGTATGAGAAATTTCAAATCAGGATGCAAGTAAAAGCGTCGAAGGGTTTGGCGGTTTTTATGTCCTTTTTTATATTTTTTCTTTGATCTTGTCATTTGTTTGCTTTGCTTTTTCAGCTATAACTCAAGAACCATAGATGATATCTTATTTCATTCTTCAGCAAATAGCTTCAGCAAATCAAGTTGAACTAATTTAAAAATGTAAAATGTAAAAATGAACCTGATTGATAAATTTAACTGCTTGAATAAGAAATGCACATTATTCAGCCATGATGAAAAAATGATATCTTGTTGGCTTTGTCACGGTATGGTCCATTTTAAGTGCAGTGGACTAACAGGGCTAGTAGCTGATGCTCTTTCTAATAATAATACTCGTCCACAAATTTAAAAAAACAAGTAAGAAAATTATAGTCGGTCTAGACCGACTATACGATACCCTATACCATGCGTTTAGATACCCTATCTCTCAAGCCCAACTAACTGAATATAGAAAATAGGCATAAACCAAATTGGAGTGGGATTTTTATTAATTTTTTCGGCTGCAGATATGAAAAAGTTCATATCGGATGCTATATCTATATGGGGACTAGGCCCAAAAATGGACTGATCCTGACCATGTTTGGTAAAGTCTCTTGTATTTTGCAAAAATATATACAAACAAAATTTGAGAAGAATCAGTGCAATATTATTGTTTTTTGATAGATTTAAGTGAAGATCGGGAAGCAGCTCTATATGGGGCCTACGACTACAAGTTTTCCAACAGGGATCATTTTTAGACTACTGATTAATGGATGTAATATATACATACAAACCCAATTGGACTAAGATTTGAATGATAATTTGGATCTTATGGCAATATATATTGATTTCATAGGGGTCATTTGTATGGGGGCTAGGTCTGAACATGGACCGATTTCAATAGCGTCCATCGCATGGCCGATAAAAAATCAAATACCAAACTTCATCAAAATATATTCATATCTGCGACCTGCAGTTTGATTACAAGCTTTACATGGACACACAGACGGACGGACGGACGGACGGACATCGTTAACTCGAATCAGATAGTGATTCTGATTCGATCAGTGTAATTAAAGATGGGTGTAGGTCAACTATTTTTGGTTGTTACAAACAGCAGCACAAAGTCATTATACCCAAACCACATAGTGGTATAGGGTATAAATATATGTTTTCTGAAATCCAATTGATGTTTTCTGAAACTCAATTGATATTTTGTGAAATTCAATTGATGTTTTATGAAATTCAAATGATGTTTTCTGAAATTCAATTGATGTTTTCTGAAATTCAGTTGATGTTTTTTGAAATTCAATTGATGTTTTCTGAAATTCAATTGATTTTTCTGAAATTCAATTGATGTTTTCTGAAATTCAATTGATGTTTTCTGAAATTCATTGATATGTTCTGAAATTCAATTGATGTTTTCTGAAACTCAATTGATGTTTTCTGAAATCCAATTGATGTTTTCTGAAATTCAATTGATATTTTGTGAAATTCAATTAATGTTTTATGAAATTCGATTGATGTTTTCTGAAATTCAATTGATGTTTTCTGAAATTCAATTGATGTTTTCTGAAATTCAATTGATGTTTTCTGAAATTATATTGATGTTTTCTGAAATTCAATTGATGTTTTCTGAAACTCAATTGATATTTTGTGAAATTCAATTGGTGTTTTCTGAAACTCAATTGATGTTTTATGAATTCAATTGATGTTTTCTGAAATTCAATTGATGTTTTCTGAAATTCAGTTGATTTTTTCTGAAATTCAATTGATGTTTTCTGAAATTCAATTGATGTTTTCTGAAACTCAATTGATACTTTCTGAAATTCAGTTGATGTTTTCTGAAATTCAATTGATGTTTTCTGAAATTCAGTTGATGTTTTCTGAAATTCAATTGATGTTTTCTGAAATTCCATTGATTTTTTCTGAAATTAAATTGATGTTTTCTGAAATAATATTGATGCTTTCTGAAATACATTTGATGTTTTCTGAAATTCAATTGATGTTTTCTGAAACTCAATTGTTGTTTTCTGAAACTCAATTGAAGTTTTCTGAAATTCAATTGATGTTTTCTGAAACTGAGTTGTTGTTTTATGAAATTCAATTGATGTTTTCTGAAATTCCATTGATTTTTTCTGAAATTAAATTGATGTTTTCTAAAATTATATTGATGCTTTCTGAAATACATTTGATGTTTTCTGAAATTCAATTTATGTTTTCTGAAACTCAATTGAAGTTTTCTAAAATGCAATTGATGTTTTCTGAAATTCAATTGATGTTTTCTGAAATTCATTGATATGTTCTGAAATTCACTTGATGTTTTCTGAAACTCAATTGATGTTTTCTGAAATTCAATTGATGTTTTCTGAAATTCAATTGATGTTTTCTGAAACTCAATTGATGTTTTATGAATTCAATTGAAGTTTTATGAAATCAAATGATGTTTTTTGAAATTCAATTGATATTTTCTAAAATTCAATTGATGTTTTCTGAAATTCAATTGATGTTTTCTGCAATTCAATTGTTGTTTTCTGAAATTCAATTGATGTCTTCTGAAATATGATTGATGATTTCAGAAATTCGATTGATGTTTTCTGAAATTCTATTGATGTTTTCTGAAATTCAATTAATGTTTTCTGAATTTCAATTGATGTTTTCTGAAATTCAATTGATGTTTTCTGAAATTCAATTGATGTTTTCTGAAATTCAGTTGATGTTTTCTGAAACACAAATGATACTTTCTGAAAGTCAATTTATGTTTTCTGAAATACAATTGATACTTTTAGAAATACAATTGATATTTTCTGAAAGTCAATTAATGTTTTCTGAAATTCAATTGATGTTTTCTTAAATTCAATTGATGTTTTCTGAAACTCAATTGATGTTTTCTGAAATTCAATTGATGTTTTCTGAAATTCAATTGAAGTTTTATGAAATCAAATGATGTTTTCTGAAATTCAATTGATCTCTTCTGAAATTGAGTTGATGTTTTCTGAAACTCAATTGATGTTTTCTGAAATCATTAACTTTCTCACTAGCAAAAATATTATTAAATTTGTTAAATTTTCATATACCGCACCAAAAAAAAAATGCACAAAACAAATCGCAAAAAAAGAAAAACGCACAGAAAAAGGCCGCACAAAAATAGGTTTGTGTGTACATTATTTTGGTTTTGCTGTCAGAAACTTGGACAAACAGTGGATGTTGGCCCTCAGATAAGGATGATATGAATGGGCGAATGATGATAATTTTTCATAATGTTTATTGAAGAAAAATATGCAGCCTGGTAATCTTTCAAGAGCATCGTGGACAATTTTCTAGAAAACAATAAGAGTGAAAACTACAGACAAATTGTTGCTGAGTTATTGAAAAATTATCACGAATTAGATGCACGAATGTCACTCAAAATTCATTTTCTTCATTCGCATTTAGAGTTTTTTTTTCACATAACTTAGGTGCGGTGAACGACGAACAAGGGGAGCATGTTCATCAAGATATAATGAAAATTGAAAGAAATTATCAAGGATTTTGGGACAAAAGCATGCTGGAAGACTATTGCTGTACTCTAATATGTGAAACCGAATCAACAAAATACAAACGACGTAAAAGTAGCGCCATTCACTTTAGAAAATTCCTTAATTTTTAAATGATTTGTTATGTAAAAAAACGAAAAAAAAAATTTTTTATCTCCGAAACCTGACGTTATAGAGAAAAACCATTTACAGATTCGAATTCAGCTCACCAAAACGTCGTTGGCTACTGTAATGGATTTGTGCTTGGAAAACAAACTGATGCTGTTTATACAGATTTTAGCAGTACAATTGACAAGGTAAACCACCGACTTTTATTCCAAAGATAAATTTACTTGGATTAACACCTCGAAGCTTAAATTGGATAAGGTCATATCTCACGGATAGAAAGCAAAGTCTTTCACCTGTACTTCTTGTGTTCCTCAAGGCAGTCATTTGGGACCAATTTTTTTTCTCCCCAAGTTATAAACTTTAGTAATATCTTAATATATGCTGATGATGTGAAAATTTACTACATCTACCATCAATGTATTGAACATGCCTACCTTTAATCAAATTATTTTGGAATCTTAATGGATCTTAATTTAAAAAAATTTAAATGCATGAGTTTTTCCAGAAATAACTTCACTGTTACTTATTCATTAGGTTTATACCAACTAGAATTAATCGATACATTTCTTGAACTTGGTATACTTCTCGATCACAAACTTAGCTTTGTGCCACACGTAACCTTGACTCTCAGCAAGGCCAGAGGAGTACTCGCCTTCGTTAAACGTTGGGCTAAAAAATTTGCCGATACCTATATTCGGAACAGTTCTTTATGAATCTAGTATAAAATTCATTAACAATATGTTGAATCCGTTCAGAAGCAATTTCTACTCTTTTTTGTTTGAGTAGTTTGCTCTGGAATCCTGCTCTCCATTTGCCATCATATACAGACAGGCTTGCGGTAATAAAATGGCCGACATTAAAAAGTCGTAGAATTATGCTGAAAGTTTCGTTTGTGATCACTCTACTTCAAGGTGAAGTCAGATCTGAATTTCTTTTAAAGAAAATTTGTTTTATTGTTCCTCAACGTATTGTGAGGCATTTCGAACACCTAAATGTCAAAGTTGTTCGATCAAACTATGCTCTTGCGGATCCACTCAGGATAATGTGTTGCGATTTAAACAACTTATGTAGATACATCGATTTTTCACAGCCACGAAATGTAACAAAACAAAATTATTTAATGTACTTAAACACATGACTACATTCACTTTGTTATTTAATTTTTTGTAATAATTTATAAGGCTTAACTTATTGCCTAATTTAAATAGTAAATGAGGTAAAAATATGAAAGTTCATAAAAAAAAGTTTGGCCTGAAAAGACCAAGCCCTTCAGAGGTTTGGAAATTCTCATCCCCTGACAGTGACCCCGGATATGTTATACAATGTTATATATATCATATGATTTTTTTTTTACAATTTTCATACTAATAAAATCTCTTAATAATGTCATATATATTTCACGTCACATATTCCTTCATATACTAATTTATTTATTTATATATTTCTTTTTTCTTTGTAATTTTTCATTTATTAAAACCCCATTATCCCACTTAAAGAAATTGCTTCTACATTTTTATGACAGCATAAGCTCAAATATTTTATTACTTTACCTATTTTATGTTTTTGCTGAAACGAATACTAAACCTTTTAGCTTTTGCGTATCGGTTTTCATTTATTTTTCATATTTTTTTTTTCGATCATTAAAAATGCATGACAAGACGTCAATAATAAAAACCAAATAAATAAGAATTAAAGTTATCGCAAAAAGGGTTGCCCGTATTTATAAATCCATATTAGCAGTTATACAACACAACAAAAACAACATCTATAAAAAACAGTAGAACATTTTTCATTTAACACCCATCGTTATAAAGGTACAATTTCTTTTCGCTCGTTTGAATAAGAGCTGCCAATGAGGTATTTAAGCATAAAACAAAATGATCCAAGAATTATGATTGTTATTAAATTTCAATGAGGTCACGTTCATTATTTCTTTATGGCAACAAAAGGAAAAACCTTATTGGAGACAAATATATAAAACGTGTTTTAAGGTAAAATTTGTTTTAAATTTAAATGTTTTATATAAATTTTATGTCAAATGGTATAACGATTTATTCGAGCTTTGTCTGCAGTATGAAAAAGACCGTAAATGTGTATTAATTTACAAACAAATTAAATAATCGCTGAATAATATTGAATGAAAAGAATAAGGGAAAAGTTTAAATGTGTCTATTAACAAACAATCACGTAGTGGCCAGAATCGAGAAAATTATAGAAGACAAGTTAGAAAATTTTAGTAGACAATGGCCGTTTATCTCTCACAAATATTGCTGGAAACTTGTTCAAGATTCCACAATACAGCTTGTGATGAGCATACATAAATAGTACATAAATTATATAGTCCGATTTCTGGTCTTACTTATTTTTCAATTTCAGTGCCAATTTGTAGGAGCGATATTTAATTAAATTAAACCATTATATATTTTGTCCCAGAGAAATATCTATTAACCCGTCAATTGCCCTGGTCTTGGTTGAATAATTTAAACAAACATTTAAATTAAATATTTTCTGTTTAATTGCTATTTTTAAAAATACACCTATTTACAAACAGACCTGTACATAATATGACCTTTTAAGTCCTTTGGGGCATTAACTGCTTAATCCGGAAATATTTTGCTTAAGTTTGCTTTACTCTTTTAATCTTTAGTTTGTCTCAAGTTAACCAGCTTTTTTCTGGCAGAATCAACAACTACAAAAAGAAAATTCATTTATATAGAATGCCAACCAGACATATAACAGTACATACACAATATTTCTCACCTGGTTTTTTCCATTTGAAATGTTTTTAAAAGTTTGTATATTTAATTCTTAGTTTACTGCTTTTTTGCTTGTTCAACTTTAACAACTTAATTAAGGAAAGTTATATTTGAAGCACAGAAGGAGTTTAAGAACAATACAAAAAGAAACAATTATACAAATGTTGAGCCAGGAATTAAATTATTCGTTGTAAAAATCGATGCATGGTCAGTCCCAGCTCCCACACAAATTTTTTCAAATTGCATATTACTACTAATTCCCCGTCGCGCTTCGCTACGACATAACGAGATTTATTGACATGTTTTATTTCATAATCAAATTTTCCTACAAAGTTTGTATTGCTAAACTAAAATATTTTATTCAATTTATTTTATAATTTTTCTTTCATTGTTTGCTGATATACAATATTTATACCCTATACCACTATGTGGTTTGGGTATAATGACTTTGTGCTGCTGTTTATAACAACCAAAAATATTTGACCTAGACCCATCTTTAATTATACCGATCGAATCAGAAACACTTTTTGAGTTGATTTAACAAAGTCCGTCCGTCCGTCCGTCCGTCTGTGTGTCCATGTAAACCTTGTAATCAAACTGCAGGTCGCAAATATGAATATATTTTGATGAAATTTGGTATATAAGCTTTTGTCGGTCATGGGATGAACGCTATTGAAACTGGTGAGAATCGCTCCATGTTCAGACCTAGCCCCCGTACAAATTACCCTTATGAAATCGACATAAATTGCCATAAGACCCAAATTGTCATATAGATCTTACTCAAATTGGGTTTGTATGCGTTCATTACATCCATTAATGAGTAGTCCAAAAATGATACCTTTGGCCCCATATAGAGTTGCTTCCCGACCTTCACTTAAATCTATTAAAAAACACAAATATTGCACTGATTCTAGTCAAATTGTGTCTGTATATATTTTTGCAAAATACAAGAGACTTTACCAAACATGATCAGGATCGGTCCATTTTTGGACCTAGTCCCCATATAGATATAGCATCCGATATGAATTTTTTCATATCTGCAGCCAAAAAAAATAATAAAAATCCCACTCAAATTTGGTTTTTGCTTATTTTCTATGTCCAGTTAGTTGGGCATAAGAGATAAGGTTTCTAAACGCATGGTATAGGGTATCGTATAGTCGGTCTAGACCGACTATAATATTCTTACTTGTTTTTGTTTTGTCATTCGGTGCAACAATTATCAAATTTTTCGGCGTTCCTACATTGGATCAAGGTACATACAGCTGCCCATAAGAAGTACATGGATTTTCCAAATTAAATCTGGCAACACTTAACTATTGGCCTTCAATTTAGAATATCATTTGGCAATTTTTCGTTTTAAATATTTTTGATTTCGGCGATTTTTGATTTTTGCCATTTTTAATTTTGCCCATATTTGATTTTGAAGATTTTTGATTTGGCGATTTTTAATATAGCGATTTTTGGATTTAGCGATTCCGCCCATATTTTCCACGAATACTCACATTGATAACACTATGTGACAGTTTTTTGACCAAATGTATCTGACAGCTAATCTGTATGTAAAATTGTCCGCTGAACCCGAATATGAAGTCTGAATGATCAAAAGTAGAACAGTTTTCGAGATATTCCAAAAAAATCATTATTTTTGTTTTTAAAAAAGATGATGTCACTTAAATGCGAATATCTTCAAATATATTAGACGGATTATGTATTTTTATGTCAATGAAAGATAATAAAATTACTAAAATAACCGTGGATCGTTTGTGAAGCGTATTCAAGAAATAATAGAGGCCAAAAGTCAAACTTTATGAAAAATTTGATGATTTTTTGTAATTTTGCTCTTTTCAGAAAAAAAATTTTGGGCCCCATAAAATATATATATTTGTGATCCTTATAACAACCGGAGTTGATATAGCGATGTCCGCCTGTCCGTCTGTGGAAATCACGATGACGGCATTAATCGGGCAGCTAGGGTGCTCGTTGACATAAAAGATGATTCACTGACATCCTGAAAAGTTTGCTTTTTAAAATCGCCGAAATCGGAAGAACTAAAAAAAGTCTTGAAAAAATATAATTTTCTATGTTGATCTTGTCGCGATCACGCCCTCAATAGTGCAGCTACACTGATCATTTTTAGTGAGAATGATTCACCAAATTCATTGGAAGATTTCTGTCTCAAAAATCATTAAAATCGGTGGAACAGGTCCAGATAAATCTCTGAAAAATTAAGAAAAAAAAAAAATATGATGTTTCTATATTGTTCTTGTTGTTATTCTAAATGTTGTGTTGTTATCATAGCTGGACTTGCTGTCTTTGTGGTCATTGTGGTAATAATATAATAAAAACTAACCTTTTGTAAATTTTTTTATTAACTCTGGTAGAAAAATTTAAAAGTTTCCATTGTTTTGGCATCACTAAAAAAAATTGTTAGATCATTTCGGTTATTACCACGAGCCTGCCTGCAAAATTTCAGATCGAATGGGTCACGGGAAAAGGGATAAAATCGATCCAAAATTTTTTGAATTTATGTATAAATTCATTTAAAGAGAAAAACACAAAAATAACGTTTGATGTTGTATTTTTTGTGTGTAATATTTACATATACATATATATAAAATTCATTTTCTGTTTGTTTGTTTGTTTGTTTGTTTGTTTGACCGCTATACAAATTTTTATTTTTCAACGGATTTTCTTGAAATTTTGTACACACGATCTCTATACCCCAGGAAAGGTCGCCATATACTTTTTACCGGCCACGCCTACTTTTACGCCCACTTTTTATGTAAAATTCATTTTCTGTTTTATTCATATTTGTTCACTATACAAATTTTTATTTGTTAACAGATTTCTTTGAAATTCGGTACACACGATCCCTGTACTCCAGCTAAGGTCGCCATATACTTTTTTATCGACCACGCCTACTTTTACGCCCACTTTTTATATACAATTCATTATCTGCTTTTTGGTATATTTGTTCGCTATACAAATTTTTATTTTTCAACGCATTTCTCTGAAATTTGGTACACACGATCTTTGTACCTCAGGCCAGGTCACCGGGTGATTCTTGCGGCCACACCTACTTTTACGCCCACTTTTTGTATACAATTCGTTTTCTGTTTTTTGGTATATTTGTTTGCTATACAAATTTTTGTTTTTCAACGGAATTCTCTGAAATTTGGTACACGCGACCTCTGTACTCCACCTAAGGTCGCCATATGCTTCGTACCGGCCACGCCTTCTTAAGCGCCCTCTTTTGTATACAATTCATTTTGTTTTTTGGTATATTTGTTCGCTATACAAATTTTTATTTTTCAACCGATTTCTCTGAAATTTGGTACACACGATCTCTCTCCTCCAGGGAAAGTCGACACGTTCTTCGTATCGGTCACGCCTACTATTACGCCCACTTTTTGTATACAATTCGTATTCTGTTTTTGGTACATTTGTTCGATACACAATTTTTTTAACGGATTTCTCTGAGATTTGCTACACACGATCTCTGTACTCCAGAGAGGTCGCCATATGATTCTTGCAGGTCACGCCTACTTCTACGCCCGCTTTTTATACAAAATTAATTTTCTGTTTTTTGTATATTTGTTCACTATAGAAATTTTTATTTTTCAAGGGATGTCTAAAATTTGGTCATACGATCTCTATACTACAGGGAAGGTCACCATATGCTTCTTGCGGGCCACGCCTACTTTGCGCCAACTTCTATGTATATAAAACTTATTTTTTCCTTTTATTTGTTTCTTTAGTTGATTTCTATTAAAACTTTTATTTTTCAATGGCTTTCTTCGAAATTTAGTACATATTCCAGGGAAGGTCGCTATATGATTTTTACCGACCACGCCTACTTTTACGCCCAATTTTCTTATAAAATTCATATTTTGTTGTGTGGTATATTTCTTCCCTATACAAATTTGTACTTTTCAATGGATTTCTCTGAAATTTGGGTTACACGGAAATAACTACACGGTGAACAAATTCCCCAAACTTAAAAAAAGGTACCCAAAAGAAATGAACAAATTCCCCATTTGTTTTTAATCGAAATAAAAAATGAACTTGCTCCCCAAATTCATTCTTAAATTTTTACATATTTTTATTTAATGAATTTTGTTAAATATTTATTTTAGTAAACATTTGCATACTGCTTTCAATATATGTCCAACAATAAATGCATTTAAAATGAGTGTTCTTTTCAAAATAAGTTGGCAACAGCTGCGCGGCAGCACAGGTGTGGTTGCCAACTCAGCTCAGCTAAAATATCGCAATGCTCTAAAAAATATGTTTTAGGAATTAAAATAAGTTAACGAGAACTAAGCGGAGGCACGGGTAGTAGCTGCGAGGAAGTGGCGCGAGGCGCGCGGACGCGACGCGCTCGCGGAACACAGCTCAGCTAAAATATCGCAATGATCTGAAAAATATATTTTGGCGATTAAAATTAGTTGACAGCAACTGCGCGACAGCACGGGTGTGGCTGACAAACGCGCGGCGCGCGACCGCTGACTCGGACGCGACGGATGCGCACGCGACGCGCTCTCGGAACACAGCTCAGCTAAAATATCGCAATGCTCTAAAAAATGTGTTTTAGAAATTAAAATAAGTTAACGAGAACTAAGCGGCAGCACGTGTAGTAGCTGCGAGGAAGCGGCGCGAGGCGCGCGGACGCGACGGATGCGGACGCGTCGCGCTCGCGGAACACAGCTTACCAAAAATATCGCAATGATCTGAAAAATATATTTTGGCGATTAAAATAAGTTGACAACAACTGCGCGGCAGCACGGGTATGGCTGCCAAACGCTGGGAAGCGGACGCGACTCGCTCGCGGAACACAGCTTAGTGAAATGTCGAATGATAAATTTTATCGACGTATGTGAAATAATTACCTGTTGATCAAAATAGGCCACACATATACTATAAGCAGTTGCTTAAAGAAACCTTGCGACACAATATTTAACGTCGCATTAGTCTTTCATTTCTGAAACTTGAATTTGACGTCTCTGCTCAATGATGATCGCTTATTGAATGAATTAATTCAATTTTTAAAAGTTTTGATTCCTTTAATTTGCGGCCCATTCCGTGATATTTGATGTTTATAAATAAACTGAAAAAAAAAAAAACTTAAAGCGGTTTCGCTCCTTATTTTTGATGCATTTTTGCTGCAGCATCTTATAAAAAACTTCTAAATTAAAAAACCAAAAACTTTTTAATTGAATAAAAAATGAATTTACTGCCCATACAAATTTTTGGGGAGAAAGTTCATTTTATTTGGGGAATTTGTTAATTGGGGACTAAGTACTCAGCGCCTGGTAAGCATAGTGAAACATTTTTTAAGTCAAAGGCCTTTTCATCCCGGGCAAGACCGGGTAAAAACAGCTAGTATATACATAAACATATTAAATAATACAAATAATATACATATATTCTATACATGTATATCCATAACAACTGCATGTTAGAAATAAATCTGTATATTATTTTATTTACATAAAATTCTGCAATATTTTGCTGTGTGGAAAATACATTTCTCTTGCATTAACAGAGTGTCACTTCATTTTGCTCAGCGTGACTATGCCACAATAGATGGCGCCACAATTTTTGTTCTAATTAGCTTTGCAATAGTTATTTTTTATTTAACATGAATGTTAATATTTTCATCTAGATTCATACAGAACAATGTTAAGAGTATACACGGGCTGGTCTTTTATTTCATACGTTTTTCCATTATTCTTTTACAAATATGAACATAAGTTTGGCATATTAACTTTTTGTTGTCTTTACAAAATAGAGTTACCGAGTTCATCAATGAGTTTTTTTGCTTTCAAAACAGTTCTACATAGTTATATAGAATTATTATTCTGCTTTACCTACAAAATATCTGATTGCGATTACATCTAATTTTTAAAAATTGTTTATAATTACTAAAGGGTCATTCCATGAAAAATGTTACCTCCGACCTCAAAAAATATTTTCGCTAAAACTGCAATTGTGATACATATTTTGTTTCTATATTATCTTTAGTTTCTAAATCTGGCAACAGAACTTGTCAAAAATGGCTGCTTGGAGTTGTATTTTGGTTAAGAACTCATGCCTGATCGTAATGATTTTTAAGCCTATATTTTCTACTTATGCTCACAACTGTTTAAGGTAGTTAAACGCAATTTTCCTGTAAATGAACACATTTTATGGAAACTAGTACTGTTGTTTCCCTATATAGAAAATAAATTTTGAATATCTGAAGAGATATGTATACTTTTCACATTAAATTTTAGCAAGCTGTTCTTTGTTACGTTAGTCACAAAATTCTGATTTTTTTTTCTCTTAGATGACAAATAATGCAATCAAAATTTTCATTTTCTTAATTTTCTTAACCTGTTAGTTAATTTTTAAGAATCATATAAAAATTTTAAAGTAGTAGTATCTGTTAAGGATTTAGAGGTGTGACTAACGTAACGCAGCAAATGTGACTAACGTAAAAAATATTTTTGTTACGTTAGTCACATAATTTTTGACTCTTTAAAATCAGATCAACATTTTTAAATTTCTTCAAGTATTTTATGATATTGTAAAGTGCAACTTTTTTCTTTTTCAGAAACTAAAATGGTGTTGAGAATCAAATTGTTTATATATATATTCATTCATAGTTTGCAATAAAGCACTTGTTATGTTTCTGTTTTTATAGACACATATGCATTGATTTGTATCTTAGTTTTTACTCAAATAGAGAAAATAAAATTTCATTCACAATTTATCTATACCATAGAAAACAAGTATTTTTCTCTGCTAACAAATGGACCGACCAAGCGCGGCTGAAAGGAAAAGAAAAAGTCAGGCAAAGCAGAGTGAGGTTAAAATGCTTGAAGATAGAGCTAAAGCAAAGAATGGAATGAAAGTTTGAAGAGCTGGTTTTACAATTAACCACCCTGTTAAAGCATATCTATAATATCAGTCGCCAAGCAAGAGAGATCAGAAAACAAAAGGACAGTTTACTTCCAGGTCAGCTGTTAATGCAGATCGACTTCTCTCACTTGAAGACTGACCAAGATTTATCTGTAACAGTCTACACTGCGGTACCTTATTTCCGACGAATAGAAGATGAAGATATGGAAACTAAATGTTATGCTGTGATATCCGATTACAATCGGTACACTTCTGCGATTGTTAAAGTCTTCAATAAAGCAATAATTGAAGTCATTAAAAAATCGGTGAATTTAAAAATTACAAGCATAAACATATGGTCAGATGGTGCAGCAGCACATTTTAGGAACAGGTACTGCATATCATTGATGTTTTCTGATGCGTTATATGTTGAATGGAGCTTCAGTGCTTCGTACCACGGAAAATGCCCACATGATGGCATAGGGGCTGTTTGGAAGCTGCATGTGAGGAAAAAGGTGTTGCAAGGAAAAACAATAATTAAAAATGCATTTGAATTTTTTAAAGAAGTAGCAAACAGATCAGGCACAAATATAACATGCCTTTTTATTGAAGAAAAAGAAATCTTACAAGAACTGGTTGATATCAAAAATGGATTTGAGTCCATAAAAGAACTGAAGGGTATACAGTCTTGTCACTGTGTGTGGAAAACAACAAGCTCGTTTATCGTTGACATGTTTTTAAACACTGGAGATGAAATCCCACTCAGCACTATATCCAATCTGTTGGAAACAAAAGTTAATTGTTCTTTAACTGATGGAGCAATTTCTATTGAATTGGGGAATTACTACAGTATATGATGATAATTGGTATGTATATTGGTAGAATAATTGAGTTTGATAGAAACTCAGAAATGTGCAAAATAAAGTTTTTGCATGAGTCTGATATAGGTTTTAAGTGGCCAAGTGCAGATGATGTGCAAATGGTGGAAAAAAATTGATTTTATCTGGTCCCATCCAGCTAATGGGAAACTTACCTTTCCAAATAAACTACGAAACTAGAAGGAACATTATTTTCCTATATAAAAATTATAAGAAAGGACTACGTTTAAATTAAATTCTTGTATCTCTATCTCAGTATCCAAATGGGTATCTCTGTTTCTTTTTCTTTTTTATATAAATTTTCATTCAATAAAGCTGAATTTTTCTTGCTTAAAAAAATACATTAATTGATAAAAATCATTCATATTTTATGAAAAAATAAGTGTTTTTTCATTTTTAGTTTTCAAAGCATTTTCTAGAGAGTTTGGACAAAAAAGTAGGTAATATTCATAATTATTTTAATTAATTTCTTAAAAAGTTTTTCTCTGTCATCTATGGTATTATTGTGTGTGTATAAAATCAATTAATGAACATTTGTAATATATTATTTTAGCTTTTGGAGTCTCAAGATGTTGTGACTGAGTTCAAGATCCAATTGTTACGTTAGTCACGTTACGTTAGTCACACATATAAAATTATAAAAAAATCAATAAATGTTTATAATTATTTATCACATTAAAACTGTCCTTACCACATACTTAACATTATCATGCATTGCTACAATTAATTATATATTTTTCCATTATTAAAATTCAGAAGAATTTTGTGCCAAAGTTAACATATCTTTCATGTGGTAACAAAAATGTTACGTTAGTCACACAAGCAAAATTGAATTAATACTTTGAAATAAACAATCCTTTAAAATTCTTTTTATATGGATATGTTAGATTTACTAGTTTTAGATGATATGCAAAGCTATTGGCATTTTTCAGAGTTTATTTTAGAGTATTTCATCATATTATAGCTTGCTGAAATGTTTCCAATGTTACGTTAGTCACAATGGAATGACCCTAAAGCATTATTATTCACATAAATACAAAATTGCACTTTTTAAATTTTCCATTTAAATTTAAGAACATATCAATTTTAAAAACTGGAATTAAAAATTTCCAATTATAAATTACAATTAATTGAATTTCAGAAAATCATATCAAAACGTCGGAAATTATAATTTTAAATTTAGAAGGCATCAATTGCATCTTTAATATATAAATTTTATTCGTTAAACACAAACTGAAATTCCACAAAAAAAAACAACCAAATACCTATGTTTATATTTAAAAATGTTTGCATATAAAAAAAAAATATTGGCATTCAGGAGAAATTAAAGCTTTTCAGTATCGCGATTCAGTAACTTCTTTTAACGATAGTCGAATCGTTAAAAAAAGAAAATTGCAAAATTATCAGTAAAATTTTTAAACGATATTCGCTATTGTTAAAGTCAGCTGCTGTTGTAATCTAAACGACAACCATTTTTGTGTCGTTTATTCAATCGATAAAAACTTAAATTTTCAGGTTGAAATGTCGTCATACATATAAAAATCATAAAATAGCGAAAATATTTTGCTTCTATTAAAAAACTTTTTTATATAAATAAAAAAATTAAATAGCATATTCAATTCATTATTTCATTTTCAAATAAATACATAGAAATATTAGTAAAAAAAATAAAGATATTAAACATAAACATAAAATCATCCTGCCAAACACGAAGTAATTTGTTTTTTCTATTCTTCTTTGTGTTTTTCGCTTATTTTGACAAAGATGCCACTCGTTTACAATTTAAATAAATAGAAAATTAGATTTGTCGACTGTCGTTAAGATGTATGTACTTAGTGAATCACTTAATCTTTAGTGCAAACAACAATAGCTGTCGATATATTTTGCGATTGTCGGATCGTTGATCGATTGTCGGATCACACTACAGAAAATTCAATTTTAGAAAACGTCAAATGATATTTAAGAATTGCGAACAATAAAAACTGTTACATAAATAAACGCAGTTTGATGAGAATGTTATTTATATATAAATTTTCACAATTTTTTTTGGATGAAAATTTGAAGTTTTTCAGACAATAAAGATAACAAATTATTTTATTTAAAATATTTGGGACATTTGGTTTTTTGCGTTTGGCATCCCTAATTTGAATATTTTTTATTATAAATTTATTCTCTATGTTTTCCAAATATGGCAGTATTTTAATAAAAAAATTGAGAGAGTTTTTTTTTTTGTTATTATTTTGTTACTCCATCCGACCTACATGGCCGTAATGAAGAAATATTTGGCCAGTTAAAAGAAACTATACAGCCATATCCAATTAGCACGATTTAATGCATATAGCCACCCTACACAACCATTACCTTTGCAATGGGGGTTAGGGCGAGCTATTTAATTAGCAAAAACTAAATTAAACGAGAAGTTATTTCATATAACCGGAAACGCATGCATATAGGTATATAACATAATTGCGTGGCGATCAGCAACCACGATGACCAAAAAGCAAACACCGAAAAAAATCCGAAATAATAGAAAAGGCGAAAACCAACCAAAAGAATTTGCTGAAATAATTCGGAATTAAGTTTAACTAATTCTTTACTTTTTCATTTACATTTATTATCAAGACTCAAACCGAGGTGGAGGGTATCAAAGATTCGGCACAGCCGAATTTAACACTTGTTTTTTTTTTTTAAACCAACGAATTAAAAATTTTAATGTTTTATTATACAAAACATTAGTTTGTTTCAATAGGAATATTTTGCGCCCAACAAGGCTCAGATTGGTGCAAAAATGACAAAGCTGCCAAAGATTTAGTGAATTAACCCACTTTTCGCTTTTTATCAAATCAAAAACCCAAAGGAAAAATATACGAAGAATTTGAAAAGCGAATGCTGTAAATATTAGAAACATTGAATTTTGTAAAAAAAAATAACTAAAAAAAGCTTATGTTAAATATATTTATAATATTTTTAAGAATGGAAAAGTATAAAACGCTCTATTCATTAATGATTTTTGACAACATTGCTTTTAAGCTGACAGGTTTTTTTTATTGATAGCTCACAATTTCAATTTGTTTGCTAAACGTTTTGATTCTCTTGAAACGCAAAATTCATATCAACTAGAACGAAATGCATAGTTCAATACATGCATTTATCTTGCAGAACAATTCAAAAAAAAGTTTTGCTATTCTTGTGGAGTTTATAGTTTTGCGCTATTACAAAATGCATTTTGGCAGTAGATTAAAGTCAATCCGGAAAACATTTTGGACCCCAAGTAATTTATGCAATTCATGCAAAACTCGCTTAATTATGTCGGACGCAATGAAAGTATGCATTTCTTAATTTTGTGTTTAAAAAATATGCATTCAAAATCTTAAGCTCATTTACTATATATGCCATTTGATCTTCCCGTTACATATTAAACTTGGCTTATTCAAAAATTTCTTCAAAGCTTTGCTAAAATGAGGAAACAGTGTTGCATTTGAATACCTGACAACTGTTTTTCTCAACGTATCAGATGCCAAAATTAAAGAAGGGGTTTTTATGGGACCACAAATTACAAAGCTACTGAAAGATTCCAAATTTGATTTCATTTTGTCTGAAATTGAATCAAAGACATGAAAGTCATTTGGTTTGCATGTATCAAGCTTTCTGACAAGTTTCAGGAGCCCAAATTATGAAGACATCATTCAAGATTTGTTAAAAAACTATGAGAAAATTTGGACAGCTTTTAACACGATTCTGTTTTGATTTATTTTTTCAAATTATCATTAATTTTTATATATTATTTCAAAAAGGAGTTAATATGTCTTTAAAAATACAACTTCTGCATTCGCACTTAAATTTCTTTCCAAATAAATTTGGCGATGAAAGTGACGAGCATGGTGAGCCCTTTCACCAACAAATACAAGAAACGGAACGTCGCACTTTGGATATTTGTTTTGGGAAGGCGGCCAAAAATCGTTTTTTTTATGGTTACCGATTTTAAAGTTAAGCAAATTATAGTCGGTCTAGCCCGTCTATACGATACCCTATACCATGGTTTAGAGACCATATCTCTTCGGTCCAACTAATTCGATATAGAAAATAAGCATAAACTAAATTTGAGTGGCATTTTTATTAATTTTTTTCGCTGCAGATATGAAAAAGTTCATATCGGATACTATATTTATATGGGGACTAGGTCGAAAAATTGGCCCGATCCTGACCTTATTTGGCAAAGTCACTTAAACTTCGAAAAAATATATACAAACTAAATTTGAGAAAAATCTGAGCAATATTTTTGTTTTTTGATACATTTAAGTGAAGATCGGGAAGCAGCTCTATATGGGGCCTATGACAAAGAATTTTACTATAGGGATGATTTTTGAACTACTGATTAATGGATGTAATAAAGACATACAAACCCAATTTGACTGAGATCTATATGATAATTCGGAACTTATGGCAATTTATGTCGATTTGATAGGGGTCATTTGTATGGGGACTAGGTCTGACCAAGAACCGATTCTCACCAATTTCAACAGCGTTCATTCCATGGCTGATGAAAGCTTATACACCAAATTTTATCAAAATATATTCATATTTGCGACCTTTAGTTTGATTACAAGGTTTACATGGACACACAGACGGACGGACGGACGGACATTGCTATATCGACTCAAAAAGTGATTCTGAGTCGATCGGTATAATTAAAGATGGGTCTAGGATGAATATTTTTGGTTGTTACACACAGCAGCACAAAGTCATTATACCCAAACCACATAATGGTATAGGGTATAAAAAACACACCAAAGCAACATTGTGTATGAAATCAAATGTGTAGGAAAAGAAGACAAAACGAAGCTTAGGGACGAGGATAGCTGAACACGAAGCAGATACTAAAAAGAGTAGATTAACAACTGCACTTGCAGTCCATTGTATAGAGAATAATCATAATATAGATACTGATGATGTGAGAACATTAAATAAGGAAAGAGTCGAAAATAAGCGTTACATATTGGAAAGTCTACGAATTCAACAAAAAATCAAAATATGTAGTCAACAAGAGAGAAGATTTAGATAATATTAATGCAATATTACAATATACACCATAGCAATAAATTAGTTTTGGTCTACTACTGTGATACGTAATATTAAAGAAGAAACAGCTGTGATATTTTTTATTTATTTTTTCAATTATAATATTATTTAAAAAAATTTAAATTGTGTTTTATTAAAATTTTTGAAAAAAAAAACTAATGTGAAAATTGACGAAAAGAATATTTGTGAGTTGTAATTAATTTATTGTTGTTTATCATTGTTGTTGGTTTAAAGCTAATGTTTAAAGCTACTCTCTCTATAATGTTGCCAGATTAAATAAAATTCATCCCTGAAGATGCTAGAAAATACGCAGCGGAACGTCGGAGTTTTAAAATGAAATAAATAGTCTTTTATTTACTTTTTAAAAATAGTGACCTTGAAAGCCCATTTAGAAAAATTCTAAAACACATAATAAGCAATTGCGCATTATTTTAAATAAATATAAAACCACTTAAACTAAAGAAATACATAAATCATAGTTAGTGATAAAATACCAGAAATAGGTGAAATTGCTCACAGGCAACTTCGGGTAAAGGCACGGTCTATATGTATTCGGAAGATGCCAATAACCATCATCCGAAGTTAATTTCTTAAAACTCTATAAAATTATATTTTATGAAATTTAATAATTTTCAAAAAAAAAAAAAAAAGAAAAACTTCAATGAAAAATTTACAACATTTATACAACTTACTGACGATAAAAATAACGTTGTTTTAAAAATATTAATAAAAATGTTTACACTTGCCTTCTACTATATACAGATATTGTCAAAATGTGCTTCAAGCACTGATTTAATATAAATCTTTCAAAACAACTGTAGGAGATATAACAATAATAACTTCTATGTCGGCCTGAGTTAATATATTTTTTTATTGCCAAATATATATTTCATGATTATGATCCCCTTGCAAAAAAAAAATAAACACACAATTATTAAGGTTAACAAAAAGTATACTACTCACTTACTTAACATTAAATAATATTATTTCATTTTATTTCATTTTTTTTTTATTTTTTTATATTTTATTTTTTTTTGTAGCAGCCCCAGCATTACTATCAGCTCAACAGCCAACTGCCTTCTTGCAAAATCACTGGCTTAACATAAACTGACACAGAGTCATAACACAAATATTAGTATTACAAAGTCAGGTGTTTTGTGTGCTTAACTTACCAGCTCACACATGCAACACATACACACACACACACATACCCGCACAGAGCCAGGCATATCAAACAACAAATCGCAATAATAATGTGGTAAATTATGAGAACTTATGCAATAAAATTTCAAATTTATGCTTTACGATGGCAGAGTGCTGAAGAAAGTTCTTTGTGCGAAAAGCATATTAAGTATACATAAATACTCGTACTATAAAATGTTAAGGGTATTTTTGAAGATTACCAAAAACGGAATTTAGTCTTAGAATTTTCTATAGCATTTAAGGCTACAGTTTGGTTTTCTAGAAAGCAAGCACAAAATTCGCAGCATAAAATAAAATGGTAATGTAGCAAAGTGTGTGCAAGTGACTTTTAAGTAGATTAAATATTTTAGCATTTTTTTTTATGTTTTTTCAACAACAAAATTATGCAATAAATAAGCAAGTATTTTTTTACCAGAAACCAGTCACAATATAAGTAATAAGAAGGCTTCTCTTACCAAATTTTGTTATGACGTACAATAAGTGATGTAAATGTAATAACAACACGATTCTAGATGAAATAAAATTTGATTGAACGTTTCTGTCGGTAAATGGGCTTAAATTTAATAAACCCAAGTAATTGTGTATATAATACATAACCATAATTCATTTGCTGATGGAAATTTGAAAGGCCGAAAGTACATATTATTGGATTTGGATTATTGAAAGTAAACTTTGCAGATATTAATTGGGATGGACAAATGAACTATTCAAAGGGTTAGTGGAAGTAGCATAAACTTTATTAATTTACAATGTCTAAGTTCAATGTAAGACTGAAGAATTCTGGAAGCCAAAGGAAGTATTATTTAATATAGTAGGGGTCAATCTAATGAGAAAAATGTATAGATTTAGTTAGAAAACCATTAAATAAAATCCAAAGATTTCGCGCATACAACAATTTGAACAAATTAACCTTACGTCAGTATTTTAAGCCACATCAGATTTCGCATCTTAAGGGGGTCGTCTAGTTTAGACGGCCAAATTATACCTGTTTTTTAAAAAATCGTGGAAAGAAAACTGTGTAAAGGTTTGTTCATTCTGTTTTTTATTTTGTAGGGCAATTTATTAGCAAAAAAAAAACAAAATTTAAAAAGAGTGAATTTTTTGGTGCGGCTAAGAAGTTCTCAGCCTCCAAAGGAGGGTCTCCAAAAAAAGTATGTTCAATATTCGCACAATTGCGGGAGTATACTGCGTATGAAAAAAACAACGGGGAATTAGTTAGCTTGAATGCCTTCACCGTGTGAACCTCCACCAAAAAATATTTTTTTTTTTGTTTAAATGGCAGTCATTTGAAAATGAAAAATCGATTTTTCACTTTTTTGTAGTTCAGTGTACAAAAAAAAATAGAAAAAAAATTTTTTTCGGCGATGCTCGAGATTCACGCGATAGCTTGGCGCTTTTTTTCATAAAAACCAGTTCAGAAAGACTTGAGTTATCGTGCAAACATGTTTGAAAATCATGATTTAGAGAAAAACGCGTTTAAAGTTTTGGCTTCAATTTTGAAGCACACAATAGAAACTAAACATTTTTTTTTGATGCAATACTTACATATCGCATCTGTACCTCTAAAGTGAGTCAACTCAAAATTTTTCAATTTTCACTTTTTGCAAGAAAACGATACACAGTGGTCATATCTATCCACTGTAAAAATCTTACATCGATTTTTCTAGTCTTTCGCAAAAAAATACAGTTGTAACACTCTTTGTGCTATAAGAGCAGCTTCTTTAGAATCCACTAAAAAGACATATTTTACAATGAAACAACTGTTTTTAAATTTTATAGTATATATAAAAAAAAGCGTTTTTTGCCTCTACTGAAAATTTGTAAATTTTGAGTTGACTCACTTTAGAGGTACAGGTGCAAAATGCTAGTTAGCGATTCCAGCCCCACATAGTGTGCCTTCCTCCACCTCAGAAAAGGAGTTATCAGAAGGAGTTACCGTTTGATGATGACGCCGCTTTAATCATGAGTCACTTAGACAGAAACATAGATAAACAAAAATGGCTGTATCTCCTAAACTATTTCGAATTTGGTAAATCCATTTGTGAAAATATTTTTTAACAAATTTCTAAAAATTAAATTTCGTTTTAAAATGTTTCTAACGAAATTCCTTATTAATTTTTCATTTCATATAAAACCAATCAATATCAATTGTTTTCAACAGTGACGATCCTTCTTAAGTCATGTCACATGATGTGTTTTTTACATATATACTGACACTTTTTTTTATCCATACGTAATTCTGTATGTCTGTCAAAATTATCATTTTACATACGATTCATAATTTTTTCTGTGATACGTGCATATGTATTTCCGTATAACATAGCATCTAAATGAAAGAACAGCTGATTTAATTTGTGAATTTACAAAAATTTATTATTAAAAATGAAGTTATATATTTCATATATTTTTTAATTGTTAATTAATATTGAACAAATTATTTTTCTTTCAATATTAATCTTAATAATTTACTCTGTTTTTCTTTCACCACAAGCAGTGTTGTATTTTTATATGTTTGTCATGCCAAAATAGACCCTGTTCTAATTGAAAAATTTACATGTGTCTTTCCTCATTTATTGTACATAAACAATGTCTCATATGTATCACAAGATGTGTACAACTTTTGTTCTGAAAAAATTGACAGTACATATGTAAAAAACACTCACACAATGTACAAAAAATGATTGTTCACAGAGGGTATATATAGGTATGTCATTCCGTTTGTAACGCATCGAAATTAATTCCTGAGACCCCAAAAATATATATTTTCGTGATCCTTATAACAAGGGAAGTTGATTTACCGATGACCGTCTGTCCGTCTGTCTGTGGAAATCACGACCAGACCGTCAATATCTAAGCTAGACTGCTCGTTTTTGTATAAAATCGCTTTCTGACATCCCAAAGGAGTTGCTGTTTCAAATCGTCAAAATCGGTCAAAGGGTTCACGAGCTATGAATGCAACTTTGAAAAAACTCTTGAAAAATAAAATTTTTCAGTATGTTTGTTGTTTTTCTTAAGATATGTTGTATATGTTGTAATTTTCCTTTTTTCGTTTTTCAATTTTCATTTTTCATTTTTAATTTTTCAATATTCAACTTTCATTTTTAATTTTTCAATTTTCAATTTTCAATTTCCAATTTTCAATTTTCATTTTCATTTTCATTTTTCATTTTTCATTTTTCATTTTTCATTTTTCATTTTTCATTTTTCATTTTTCATTTTTCATTTTTCATTTTTCATTTTTCATTTTCCATTTTCCATTTTTCATTTTTCATTTTCCATTTTTATTAATTTTTAATTTTTAAATTTCATTTTTATGGTAAAACAAGTAAGAAAATTATAGTCGGTCTAAACCGACTATACGATACCCTATACCATGCACTCAGAGACCCTATCTCTTTGGCCCAACTAACTGGATATAGAAAATAAGCATAAACCAAATTTGAGTGGGATTTTTATTAATTTTTTTGGCTGCAGATATGAAAAAGTTCATATCTGATGCTATATCTATATGGGGACTAGGCCCAAAAATGGACCGCTCCTGACCATGTTTGGTAAAGTCTCTTGTATTTTGCAAAAATATATACAAACAAAATTTGAGAAGAATCAGTGCAATATTTTTGTTTTTTGATATATTTAAGTGAAGATCGGGAAGCAGCTCTATATGGGGCCTATGACTAAATTTGTCTCATAGGTATCATTTTTGGACTACTCATTAATGGATGTAATAAACGCATACAAACCCAATTTGAGTAAGATCTATATGACAATTTGGATCTTATGGCAATTTATTTCGATTTCATAGGGGTCATTTGTATGGGGGTTAGGTCTGAACATGAACCGATTCGCACCAATTCCAATATCGTTCATTCTACGGCCGACAAAAGCTTATATACCCAATTTTGCCAATATATATTCATATTTGCAACCTGCAGTTTGATTACAAGGTTCACATGGACACACAGACGGACGGACGGACGGACGGACATCGTTAAATCGAATCAGATAGTGATTCTGATTCGATCGGTATAATAAAAGATGGGTCTAGTTCAAATATTTTTGGTAGTTACAAACAGCAGCACAAAGTCATTATACCCAAATCACATAGTGGTATAGGGTATAACAAGATATGTTTTTAAGGGTGCTGTGTGCTCACCGTTTCGGTCGATGATAAGTAAATAAGTGAAAGTTTTAAATTCAGATTGGTACAATAAGGCTTATGCCATTGGCTAATATTAATTTTACGATAATTTTTAGAAAAATACATTCACAATAGTATAGTAATTCACAATAGAATTCAACGATAAATAAGTATAAAAAAAAGAAAACCGTTATAATGTTTTTGATTTGCCAAAGTCACGATATATATCTACAATGACGGTAATACATCGAAATTGATTATTCAAAATATTGATTTTAATCAAAAACAATTAATAAGATAATACGCAAGGTGATTTTTTGTGACCGCTGTTAGTTTCACAGTTTTATCCCGATTTTGACAAAAAATTTATCATTTGAAAGGTATTTCTTTTTAGATATTTTCCAGATTTACAAATTTTCATAGTGTGGAACATTTTTTCGGAGTTATGATCGTTTAAAGTTGTTACTAACACATACATAAAATTATACAATGCGATGTGTGTGTTTATTAAATTTGTAAATGTGTTTGTGTAAATGCGTTGAGTTTGTTTTCTTCATTTAAAATGTGTTGAATTGTGAGGCATAACTTTAGGGTCCTTATTAAATGAAAAAATATTTCCTAGAATTTTAACTCGAATTTCAATCGCGAGAATCTGCATAATAAATACTGGTCAAAAAACAGTTAATTATGAATTTAAACAATATTAAAAATTAAAGGCAACCGTTCCAAAATTAGTTATATTATTGAGACTAAGACGCAGGTGGATGATATCAAAGACTCGGCATACCCGAATTAACACTATTTCTTGATAAACGCTAAATAGGTGGGTTAGCTATACGAATATCAAAAAGTTTTTCACAGATTAAATTAAGGCAAAAATTTGGTAGCTAGAGAGAACAACCTTAAAATTAACCATATAAAAATAATGGTTAAATATTTTCAATGTTTAGTTAAATATTCATAAATATTTACAATAAAAAAAACAATATCAGGATGATCAAGGTTATTTTTACCTAAAATCCTACGGTTTGACCTAGAAAGGCTCACAAACTCTTTTTGTTTTTTTGAAACTTAATTTTAAGTAAATAGATCTGTATAAATTGTCTAGCTCACCTTCAAGTTTTTACAAATCCATTTTTTAATATAATTTATTATAATATTATTTCCCTCCCTTAACAGAATAAATTTATTGTGAACTCCATATGAATATGGATGTCATCTGCATTGCAGCTGTATTGAAAAAACAGAGCATTCAGCATCACTAATGATAGTGTTTTTCTACAATAAGTTATAAAATATACAGAAAAATGTTCATACGATGGGCATCCCAACATGCATAAATTAATTCTTCTACACAATAATTTGTTGCCGGTTTAAAAGTTTTCCAAAGAAACGACTTCATTTCTCATAATGTAAAATATCTTGAGAAACAAGGTAATATAGTTACAAAGTTGAAAAAATATCTTAGACAAGCAATTTTTAAAAATAGTGCTGGGTATTGTGTTTTTAGTGAGGAAAGCAACATTTCAAACTGTCATGCAAATTAAGTTTGGTTTTGTTTACTCCTTTCTAGAAAATAACCTAAACAATGTAAACTCCAAATTCACGCAAATCTTTTTTTATATTTTGATGTATCTTCCATTCGTCTTAAATGCTGAAATTATAGTGATTGACATAAACATACTGTCACAAGAAGAAGAAGAATTATTATAATTTTCTCAAACAGTTGTAATAAACAGAAATATTTGCTGAGGTCTTTCAAACAAACATAATTTAAGTAGGTACAATAAAACTCTACTAAGTGAATATTCGGGAGGCAGCTATATATGTACCATGACTACATATGATAACTATTTGTTATACTAATTTTCTGTTACTCTTAAATTTACTTTGTAAGCTTTATTTTCTTATTATAAAAATCAATATCTAGTGTTTTGAAATTTACAAGGCTGATATGTCAATCATGTATCTAAGTACAACCATTGACTGGCCGCCTGTTGGTTTTTGGTTTACAGGTATATCCAGAAATCATTTTATTAACTGTGTCAACTTCACCCTTAGTTCGGTTGTAACATGATATTATTTCTGGTAGCTTCTTTTCAACTGTCTCGACTTCTGGCGTGTTGTGAAAAGTACTCTGCAATACTATGCATTTAAAATTTTTCCAACCTAGGAAACAAGTGTAATATCTTTGGTGATTCGGAATAAACACTGAAAGAGTGGAGCCTTTTTTCATTGGTGGAATCGAGCGCTTGTTCTTGTGCATTGTTCCAACCATGGTCAATTTGTTTTGTAATAAGATGAGAAAAAATCTTACATTGTAACAGGCCTTTTAGGCCCTCGACCAGATGCAATAAAACTCGTTGGCCTAGATTTTTTCTAGAGCAGCTTCAGAAGCTCTTCCAGCCATAGAAGGTTTCTGCACATACGAGTACCTAATCTTTTAAACCATATGTCCCTGGTTTTCTTTGCATAAATACACAACATCCATGGAAACCAAATAGCCGTTCGTCTACACTGACGTAAGTGTTGAAAAGCATGATGATTTGGAGCAAATTTATCCGCAGATCTGTTTTGTCGACAACTTCTTATATCACCGAAGCGAATAATTTTGGCCAAGTAGTGAAACTGTTTTTTCGACATAATTTTTCTGAATATAGGGGGACCAAAAGTGATATCGAACAACTCGTTATTCATATATATTCAATAACATTTAACTTACTTGTGAGAGCCAGCCAATATCAAAACAGCCAATTATACATGAAGCATCGAATTCCTAAAGGTTTTCATTCTTTAGCCCGCTAAATGCATACTTTTTCCAAAATGATTTTCTGAATATGCGGTTGGAAAAAATATCAAGAAAGCATCCTTGATACCATTCACGCGCGATGATGTAGTATTAGTAGTAGCTGGCCTTATTGCATCCTGCATCCTGCTGTTTGCATAGCTGTTGTGCTCCGAAGCCTTTTGTCATTTGATCAGCACTGGCATCAACTTCAGCATCAAAACTCCATAGCCTTACATCTACAAAATACTTATTATTGTTTGGTTTATTGCTTTCTTTTTACTTTTTACACTTGACGTACTCTTTTAATCTAACTTTCCTATGCCGGTTAGAAAACTACACCAAGCATACCACATTGAAGTTGTCGAAAAACAACCATCCATGTATCAGTTCCAACTAATTGAATACAGAAAATAAGCATGAATCAACTTTGAGTGGCATCTATAATATTAATAGGTAAGGCGATTTCTTGTGACCGATGATATGTTAAACAGTTTTCTCCCGATTTTGATCAAACGTATATTGTTTGAAAGGTATTTCTTTTTAGCTGTCCACCAGACTTACAGATTTTAAAATTTTTAAATTTTTTTAGTAAAATACATTTAGAATTATGCAATACTATGTGTGTGTTTATTAAATTTTTTAATGTGTTTGAGAGTTTGTTTTCTTCATTCACGATAATAATTGTGTTGAAGTGAAAAATAGTTTTGGACATAAACCAATAATTGCACATAAATTGTGAATTGCCTAAAATTGAATAGCATACCTTTAGGGTCATTTTTAAATAAAAAATAAAATTTCCTAGAATCTGCTAGCTGTTATTAATTTGTTTGTCTGCAAAGTTCATATCGGATTCTATACTTACATGGGACTAGATCAAAACATGTACTGATCCTGACCATATTTAATAAAGTTACCTATTTTGTGAAAAAAACTATACAGAAACCAAAATTGAGAAAAATCTGTGCAATAGTTTTCTTTTTTGATAGATTTAAGTTAAAATGGGGAAGCAGCCTTATATGGGGGCTATGACGAAGAATTGTTCAATAGGGTTTATTTTTGGGCTATTGATTAATGGGTGTAATAAACACAAACAAACTAAAATTGTCCAAAATCTACGATAATTTGGGTCTTATGGAAATATAAGTCAAACTCAAAGGGGTCATTTGTATGGGGCCTAGATCTGAACAAACAACTTCAACATCGTTCGTTCTATGGCTGATAAAAGCTTATGAACTAAATTTTGACAAATTATATTCATATTTGCCACCTACAATTTGATTGCAAGGTTTACATGAACACGGATGGACATAGCTAAATCGACCCAGAAAGTGATACAGAGTCGATTGATTTAATAAAAGTTGAATCTAGGTCAAATATTTGTGGTGGTAACAAACATCAGCTCAAAGTAATTATACACTGACCACATAGTGGTATAGGGTATAATTAACACTAACAGGGTGGGAAGCCATATTTTTATTTAATAACCATTTCAGTCTCATCGTACACTTAACGTCAACTAACAAAAATTAATGTTATTTTTATTAAAGCAAATTGCTACTTGATACTCGCTGTTCTTTAATAAATTATTAACAAAGAAAACTTTTGATATATATACAAATAAATAGTATCGTCAACTTTCAGTACGGCATTTGAACCCTTTATCCTTTGTGGTACTTAACTTTGCAGCTCATTTTCAAAAAGAGTTTCTTTTTAACTTAATTATAATGTTTACTTATCATTATGATAAAAGCAAAATGACAAGAGCTCTTTACTTTACTAATTTAAAGTATGTCTATTGGCAATGACAATTACCAAAGAATATTAACGGCCATAGCCAAACTGAACATAAAATTGTTGCTGACATGCCAGCTCGTTATATTTCGAAAGACATGGCTTCCTTTAACTTTAATGCCTTCTCAATGGTTTTTGCTTTAGATGGGCAGGCAAAAAAAATCAGCTCTACAAAATATTAGATTTCTTTAAGTTTAATATTATTTAAATATTAACGATTTTTTTTTATATAAAAATCGCATTACAATTCGTATCCTGCTAATGGAAGTTTTAAAACCATATACAGGCTTAATTTTAGGATTTTCAAGAAAACTTTAGGAATATTTTTTCTTAAGTAAATATTTTAAAATGTGTTTTCTGGTACTTAAAGTAAACATTTCATTTTTTTCGTCATGTAAATTTTACCACTTTTTAGGTATATTTAAACCTGACTTAATAACATCTACTGAACCACATTAAAGTATGCAGATTTTGCATGAACCATCTTAGTATCACTTATGTTATTGAAATAAAATTTTTTGTCTATCATTAGTGTAATTCAAATTTAAATAATGTGCACCAAGTATCTGTTTTGGTAGCAATAGAGAAATTTTATTTTAGATAACTAAATATCCACATTTAAACTCACATAGAATTCTAATAGAATTTGTTGATGATCTGAAAGAGCTTTTCCTTGAATAAAAAACATAAAGCATTAATTAACTTTGATATTATTAATGCTAAATATTACTATTGTTTAACAAATCTTACTGCTTATTGCTCATTTTACATATGGTTTTCATTTCCCTATATGTTTTTAAAATTTTGCAAAATTTATCTTTTATTGTTAAATTTATATATGACAAACAAGTTTTTGAATTTTTGTAACATTTATATTTTTTATTAAATTTACATTATTAATGTAAATTTTTTTTGCGTTGCTTTAGAATGTCATTATGACATGGTACACCAGGATAGGCATAGACGGGGTTTGCTGTCATTTAAATGCATAAAGTTTATGCAATAAAATTGACGAGTTTCGTTTTTTATTTGAAAACTCGGGTGTTGACGCTATATGTGGTTCTGAGATATGGCTCTGTGATAATGTTAGTGACAATATCTATGAACTGAGGGGGTACTGTTTCTTTCGTTCTGATGGAAGTGGTCATACTGGTGGTGTCACAATTTATATAAAAAATAATATTTCATGTAAATTAAATTGCACATATAATGCAGCTAATGACGTGGAATATGTTTTTGTATATGTAAATTGTCGTGGTGATAAGCCTCTTCTTGGATATGTATACAGTCCAAATAAACGTATAAAGTTTGATAGTCTTATCATGAAGCTGGAGCTATCATCTATGTCAACTCCGAAATCATTATATCAAGTGATTCCAGTAACAGTCTATTCGAGGACTAAAATCTTAACACTATAATGTCGATGTTTAACTTAGTAGCTATCAACACAACGAGACCAACACACTTCACGTCAACAAATAGCTTTTTGCTTGATCTCTTCTTTACAAGTAGTGAAAGCAAATTCCTTAATTATGATCAGTTAGCAGCGCCAGCATTCTCGAAGGGCAATCTACTCTTTTTATCATACTATTTTGCAACAGAAACCCAGCTCCAAATATTTACTTTTCATAATTTTGATATCTTAGCTTCGAGATATGATCTTCGCTCTACTCCATGGAATCAAATATTCTATTTACCGACACTTGCAGAACAACTGTCATTTCTTAATGGTAAAATTTTCGAATTTACAACAAACATGTCCTCAACAAAATGCAAACTATTAAACGTGGAGATAGACCTTGGTCAACAATGTAATCAGAAGAAGAAGCGTTAGAGGATGTCAGAACATCACTACGAATATAAGATGGTTAGGTAAGCGGTTGTTTCCACAATAAGGCATGATAAGTCTTCTTAGTATTTTAGTAAATTTAATACAGCTATTGGAAGTAAAAAAAAAAAACAAGGAACATATACGCGAAATTGGAATCAATACGACAATTAATCAATCAATGAACATCGACATTAATGCGCTATATAAATCTTTTGTAAATATTGCTCTACCAGCCGCAAATAACGAATTCTATGATGGCTCTCCACCAAATAATCCAAAATTTATCAAGTTTAGCTTTCAATGTGTAACACTAACAGAGGTAGTTGAAAGTTTCAATGCGTGTAAAGTCGAATGTATTGGGTCTTGTAAATATACACCCTAGATTTACAGAAATGATTTTACCATTGTTTGTCCGTTTCATAATGTACTCGGTTAACTCCATAATCACTACTGGCATCTTTCCAATGGTGTGGAAATGTGGAAACATGCCAAAATTATACCACTATCAAAAACGGGTAATGAATACCGCCCGATTGCAGTTCTTCCATATCTCTCAAAAGTTATCGAGCACCTTTTACATAGACAAATCTTTAGGTATTTAAACGACAACAACTTAATTACAAAGTGTCAATCCGGTTTCAGACCCTAACATAGCTTTGTCTGATGTAGCTGAGGAGATAGGAAGTAACATATATGATGGAAAAATATCTTTTGTGGTTTTATGGACCACTCAAAGGTATTTGACAAGGTGCACCACTCAATTTTATGCCTCAAACTGAAGAAGTTTCTTAACTTTTCAGCATTAGCAGTTAGACTCAAGTCGTCATATCTCACAAACAGATCCCAATCTTCTGCTAATGGTAGTTCCATCTCGAACTCACTGCAAGTGGTCTTACACAACAAATTAAATTCTTCAAGATTCAGATGTACGCTGATGACGTTCAGCTATATTTAAGTATGTAAGACCCAATTATTTTCAAACTCAAGAACTGATCTCAAACGAATTCTAAATTGGGTAACGGCAAATGGTTTACGACATAATCCAAATAAATGTAAGTGTATTAAATAAAGAAGAAAGTAAAGCATTTGGATAATGAGATAAATGTCTTCCTTGGGGGCTTTAAAATTCAAATCGTGGACTCTGTCAGATCATACTAATTATGTTAAGAAGCTTATGGTTAACACAGCACTTTACTCCACCGAAAATAAGATTGCCACTTGCTAAAATATATATTTTACCAACATTAGTATATTTTTCCGAGGTTTTGACAGGTTGTAAGTCTAGGGATAACAGGAAACTAACTGCAACTTTTAACAAAATTTTGATCATGTATCCCAATACTCGTGTCATGTCTTACACATGTGTTTTGACAATTATATTAAATTCAAAAACATTATATTCCTACATAAAATTATTATGACAAAGGCTCCAAAATATCTTTTTGAACGATTAAGGTTCGCAAGATATTCCAGAAGAAATCAAATAATTCAATTTAAATACCAGGAGCATGCCTCTGAATGTCAATTTTTTATTCTAACTTTTAGTCTCTGGAACCAACTTCCTAATGTTATGCAAAATACAAGCAACGCAATAGGGTTTAAAAAATTACTATACCAATATTTTAGTTGATTTTTTAGATTAAGAGTTACTGATGTTAAATATAATGTAGTATAGCTTATCTGATTCCATTTGTTCGTTTCAAAACACTGTGCCAGCAGAGGCAGCATCTAAAAGAAGTTAAACGTATCGTCTTTGTACACACATCTGTATGCAGCGCAGCAATATAAAATCGCTCTCTTTGTGCACACATCAATATGTATATTGATGTGTATATTCTTCATTTGTTTAAACTTGCTATTCATATTTTTATAACAACGAAACATTAGCAAGACATTAATATTTAATAATTGTAACGGAGAATTACAAACTTCATAATGAAGATATATTGTGTATTTCTTTCCTTATTATAAAAGAATATATTTTGTTTTTTAGTCGCATAGTAACAAGCAAATAAAGTACTTGTTTGAAAAAAAATCCAAAAATTTGATTTTTAATAATCGCCTGTAAAAAAGCTTACAGGCTGGAACATTGGTGACCCCGACGTGATATTGGAAATCACACTTTCGCATTTAGGTTTAATATCAATTGGATATTATTAATAAATTCAAAGAATTTTCCTAATTAACAAATAATATCAACTCGGATATTAATTCGTGATTCATTAAAATCGTACTCAAGTTTCAACATCGTAGACTTTTCCAAATAAAACAATTTTGCAAATTAAAGAGGAAAACCATTCACATTCCATTCTGCATACAACATATTCTGCATCTATACAACACACATCGTAATGCCTGACGAAAATACGGGATCTACAAATGAAGGTGGCAAAGAAGGTTTTGAAATGTCCCAGCATTTAAATAAAATATCATCAATTTCTAAGCAGTTGAACGATTTTAATTCTTGCCTCAATATTGACAATTTAAATAAACTAGATGATGTCGATCTATCGATTCGTCTCGATCACGTAGAGAGCTTGAACTCCAAATTTGAAAATCTTGTTTCGGCTATGGAAGATAGAGGTGAAGGTGATACGTATGGTGAAGTTCGCTTAAACTTTATGACTACATATTTTGAAGTCAAGGGAAAAATAAAGCGCAAAATGAATGTAAATTGCAATCGCTCTACCCCTCACTCTTCGACTGTTCATCAATTTTCGTTGGACGACCCCATGAATGCCCGTAGGACTAGACTACCTGAATTAAAATTACCCCAATTCAGCGGTTCTTATACACAGTGGCCTAACTTTTTCTCCATGTTTACGACAGTAATATCTAACGATATGGATTTAAGCAAATTGGAAAAATTCCAATATCTCCGTGCCAGTTTAATTGGAGCTGCGTTAGATACGATCTCAGCGTTGGAACTGACTGATGCAAATTATGATAAGGCCATTACATTGTTAAAGAATAGATTTGATAATAAATTAATAAATTTTCAGGCTCACATTAAGGACATTTTCGGGCTAAAGTGTGTTGAAAAGGGACAGGCTTTAAGTTTAAGGCAGCTTAGCGACAAATTCAATGCGCATATGAGAGCACTTGAGACAATATGTACAAAGGAACAGATTGCTGATGGCTTTTTAGTATACCTAGTCACTTTAAAGCTTGACCCAAACTCGCAAGCTAAATGGGAAGAAGGATTGCAGAGTGACCAATTGCCAACTTGGTCATCTATGGCATCATTTCTCGAACGTAGATGTCGAATGCTTGAGAACGTTGAAAACTCCATCGTGACAAAAGTGGATACCCAGCAAATCAGCAAAAAATCAAATAGCAACGTTCGAAATGTCCTTGTCTCTTCTGGCACTGCAACTCCTAACTGTATTTTTTGTGATGCAAATGATCATTACATTACTAATTGTTCTCGCTTTGGAAATCTTTCGCCTAAACTTCGTTTTGTGGAAGTAAAAAGATTGAACTTGTGTCTCAATTGTTTGAGGAAGGGCCATAGATCTTCGAAATGTAAATCAGGATCCTGTCGTCATTGTTCGATGAACCATCATTCTTTATTGCATATGGAAAACAACAAGGCAGAGTCATCTTCAATTTCTCATCAGCCGCCGTCAACAGCTGTAAAATCGACTCTCGTTTCATCGTTATCGTCTAATGCCAAAGCCGAGCCGCTGGAATCTCCAACTGCTAATAATGTGTTATTAGCCACGGCCATCGTTTTGGTAAAAAATAAATTTGGTGCTTTTGTGCCATGCCGTGCAATTTTAGATTCAGCTTCACAGTTAAATTTTATTACAAGTCGTTTCGCAAATCTGCTGCAGCTAAAGGTAAAGCAATCATGTATCTCTATTTCTGGCATCGGAGATGGTAATTTAGTAGCTGACAAATCAGGTGATGTATTCATCAAATCTTGCCAAGGTGATTATTCTGTTTCATTTTCTGCTGTAGTTGTACCCACCATAACCGAGTATCAACCAAATACAAAATTAGATGTGCATCAATTTAAAATTCCTCCCAATATAAAACTGGCAGATCCAGACTTTTATAAGAGTGGTCGCATTGATATTTTAATTGGAGCTGGTTTATTTTTCGAGCTTATGAGTGTTGGTCAATTTCATTTTGGAAAAAATGTACCTGTATTGCAGAAAACTAGACTCGGATGGGTGGTCTCTGGTGGAGGTGTTTGTTTATCCAGTTCTATTTCATTGGCAGCGGCATGTACAGGTATTTCTAAAAGGGAAAGTGAATCTTTAATTGATGTTGTCAAAAGTTTTTGGGAGGTTGAACATAATTTTGAAAATAGTTTGAGTTGTTCAACGGATGACGAACTTTGTGAAAATCATTTTAAAAATAATACAATTCGTCTCGATGCCGGTGATTATTCCACAACCCTACCGAAAAAACTTAATATTCGAGAGCTTGGTGATTCGTACGGTATTGCCTTACGTCGTTTTATGAGCCTTGAGAAGAAGTTGAATAAACAACCAGATATTAAAAGGCAGTACATAGCTTTTATGAATGAGTACGCTGATTTACAACATATGTCTTTAATAGCGGCCATACCAAAGCAAGTAAAAACATATTTTCTTCCTCACCACTGTGTACACAAGGAAGACAGTACAACAACAAAGCTTAGGGTAGTTTTCGATGGCTCCGCCAAAACAACAACAGGTCTCTCACTTAACGATACGCTCTATTCGGGACCAACCATACAGCCAAAGCTGTTTAATACTTTGCTTCGATTTCGATTTTTTAAAATTGCTCTTAGTGGAGATATATGCAAAATGTATCGTTGTGTTCGTGTTTCGCACCCAGATGATTTTCTTCAGTGCATACTATGGAGAGATAACCCCTATGAAAAAATCAAAACCTACAAGCTGCGTACTGTAACATATGGCACTAAGCCTGCTGCTTTTCTGGCAATTCGCACAATGCATCAGCTTTCATTAGATGAAGAAAAATTATTTCCTATCGGTGCTGAGGTCGTCAGACGAGACTTCTACGTTGATGATTTAATTTCTGGTGGTAACTCTGTAAAGGAAGTTATAGAAATTAGGCAACAAGTCACTGCACTGCTTAAACGAGGTAAATTTGATATTCGAAAATGGTGTTCAAATGATACTTCTGTTCTGAATGGAGTACCATTTTCCGATCGCGAACAATTTTTAAAATTTCAAGATGATAGCGACATAACAAAAACTTTGGGTTTAGTATGGGATCCAAAATCTGATACATTTATATTTGCATTTTCGCATGTTGTGGATAGTAAATGTATTTCAAAGCGAACTATTTTATCTTCGATCGCCCGATTTTACGACCCTCTAGGATTGATCGGACCAATCATTACTAAAGCAAAGATAATTATGCAAAACTTATGGAAGAGCAAATTGGATTGGGACGAAAGCCTGCCGCAGGACTTACATTCGGTTTGGGTGCAATTTGTATCAACATTTTCTTTAGTTCACAAATTTACATTTCCTCGATTTGTTTCCATTTCAGAATCGATTATACAAATACATGCATTTTGTGATGCAAGTCTATCTGCATATGGTGCCTGCGTATATGTGAGATCGGAGGCAGAAGGAAAAACAAAAATAAACTTGTTATGTTCCAAATCCCGTGTAGCCCCTTTAAAGGCTCTCACTGTTCCTAAGCTTGAATTATCAGCGGCTTTGC
The DNA here is from genome assembly GCA_963682025.1 of Cordilura impudica. Taxonomy (NCBI): domain Eukaryota; kingdom Metazoa; phylum Arthropoda; class Insecta; order Diptera; family Scathophagidae; genus Cordilura; species Cordilura impudica. The sequence continues at coordinate 6,940,004 of OY821519.1, forward strand.
TTCTCGCGGAGCTTTTAGTAGGCATCGCAAATACTCTCAACAATAAGTACGAATATCATTGTTGGTCTGACTCTATGGTTGTATTATCTTGGCTGCGCGAAGAATCATCAAACTACAACGTATTTGTTGCTAACAGAGTAAGTCGTATACAGAAATTAACTAGCAATATGTTTTGGCATCATGTCCCCACCGCATCAAATCCAGCAGATATTTTATCGAGGGGTGCTACTCCAAAAGAACTTTTGGATTCAAATCTTTGGAAAAAGGGTCCAGATTTTTTATATGAAGAGCCAGAATACTGGCCGCGGGCAGTTAATTTTATTTCTGACTTGCCTGAGCGGCGTCGAGTTGTTTTAATCATTTCATCTGTTACTGATCTTTCGCTAAGTTGCAAACATCACAATTCGTTTCCCAAGTTGCAGCGAATTTTTGCTTATATACATCGATTTCTTAATCTAACAAAAAATATAAAATATAATGGAGAACTTACGCCGCAAGAGCTAAAAATGGGGACTCAAATTCTGATTCGCAACATACAATTCGTGAATTTTGCTACTGAGTATAAAGCTCTAAGAAAAAAAGAAAATATTCAAACAAATAGCAAACTATATTCCCTTACCCCTTTTATGGATTCAGAAGGCTTAATAAGAGTAGGTGGTCGTTTGCAAAATTCATTTTTAAGTTTCGAGGCGCAACACCCACTTATTCTTCCGAAACATCACAATGTTACTTCATCACTGGTTATGTATTATCATCAACAATTATTACATGCTGGACCGCAGTGTCTTTTAGCAAATATTCGACAACAATACTGGCCTATTGGTGGTATAAAAACAATAAGTGCGATAATCGGTAAATGCATTAAATGTTTTCGACTCAAACCCCAGATTGCACAGCATATGATGGGTAGCTTGCCGCAAGATCGCGTAAGGCCCAATAGAGCATTTTATACCTCTGGAATTGACTTCTGTGGGCCCTTTTTTCACAAATCGGAGGTAAGAAATCGACCAGCAACAAAATGCTATGTTTGCGTCTTCATTTGTTTTTCAACCAAGGCAACACATTTGGAGTTAGTGCAAGATTTGTCAACATCAGCATTTTTATCGTCGCTTAAACGTTTCATTTCAATTCGTGGCAAACCAAAAATAATTTGGTCGGATAATGCCACAAACTTTGTGGGTGCAAAAAATGAGTTAGCAGAATTACGACAGCTATTTTTTAGCCAGCCTCATATGCAGCAAATTCATCAACAATGTTTAGAGGATGGAATAGATTGGAAGTTTATACCCCCTAGATCGCCGCATTTTGGTGGCCTCTGGGAGGCAGCAGTTAAGTCAGCCAAATATCATTTTTATAGAACTGTGGGCCTAGAAACCTTAACATTTGATGAATTGCGGACTTTGGTGTGTCAAATATCGGCTATATTAAATTCTAGACCTTTATGTCCAATTTCAGAGAATCCCGACGATCTTGAGGTGCTTACTCCTGCGCACTTTTTAATAGGTGCGCCATTAACAACATTCCTGGAACCTGATATAACGGAGTTAAATATCAGTCGTTTAAGCAGATGGCAAAGAGTGTGCCACATGCAACAAATTTTTTGGAAAAGGTGGAGCAGCTCATATTTAACATTATTACAAGAGCGATCAAAGTGGCGTTCACCAAGCACAAACCTTGCTGAAGGTAACATGGTTCTCGTGCAAGACGAAAATCTTCCACCTTTGAAATGGCAACTGGGTCGAATAGTGAATGTGATCGCTGGCAAGGATGGAGTAGTGCGGGTAGCTTTAGTTAAAACCATCAATGGTACAAGTCGACGAGCTGTTGCAAAATTGGCCGTATTGCCCATTGACGATAACTCTGTTGGAAACCCCAGCTTTCCAACGGGGGGAGGATGTTCGTTTCAAAACACTGTGCCAGCAGAGGCAGCATCTAAAAGAAGTTAAACGTATCGTCTTTGTACACACATCTGTATGCAGCGCAGCAATATAAAATCGCTCTCTTTGTGCACACATCAATATGTATATTGATGTGTATATTCTTCATTTGTTTAAACTTGCTATTCATATTTTTATAACAACGAAACATTAGCAAGACATTAATATTTAATAATTGTAACGGAGAATTACAAACTTCATAATGAAGATATATTGTGTATTTCTTTCCTTATTATAAAAGAATATATTTTGTTTTTTAGTCGCATAGTAACAAGCAAATAAAGTACTTGTTTGAAAAAAAATCCAAAAATTTGATTTTTAATAATCGCCTGTAAAAAAGCTTACAGGCTGGAACACCATTACTGTAATTTTTAAATATTGTGTGTGGACAATCTAATTTAATAAATAAATACAAATACAAATATATTTTTGTAGAGCATTTAATAAATTCAAAATAACGCTCAATTATTCTACGTAAAGCTGGTCCACAGGCAGTTCTACAAGCACCTTAGCCATAATCATGGAATATCTCAGCATATAAATTTTTAATTGTAGAATGTTAGGTGGAGTTCCAGGCAAATCAAGTGAATTTAAAAATTCTGTTGGGTAATTCACAATTTTATCTGGATCCATAATACACTCAATCGATTAGTGGATTTATTTAGAATGCCAATATTAATGTTACTGACATATTTGTATTTGGCTGCCAAAGTAGCGCGATCACTTAACCATTGATGATTCTTATAATTATGTATGATATTTAGATACACACTTGAAATTAAATCTTCTTTGGATTCATTAGTAACACAAAAATTTTCAGGTAATGTTATTAATCCTGTTGTATTGTCTGTAGCAATATTTACATTTCCAGCCTCCTATAATTGGTTAGAAAACAAATGTGCTGAATCGTCATTTTCTAAATGTACACGCATGTTTATAGTAAGTGATAGTTTTTAAACAAAATGCCACAAGTAAGATTATTTTAAATATGCGCTTAATTCATCTGCTAGTGTTGATCGTGTAATAAGTGGTAAAGTTTGTCTAAAATCAACTGCCAATAATTGAAGTGCACCTCCGAATGGTTGGTCGTTGTTACGTAAATCTTGCAATATTCGATTGACTTTTTATGTGCCATTGTGCATTTATCCCATATAATAATCTTGCACAGTTGGAGTACCTTTGCGATTGCAGATGTTTTCGAAATACTGCATGTTGGTGTTCCTGCTAGTTGCATATTAAATGGTAATTTTAATGCAGAATGTGCCGCTCTGCCACCATCTAACAAAGTAGGTCATCGCCAATGCTATATTACCATTTGAACGTATTGCTGCTAAAATAACTGAAATTAAATATGTTTTCCCAATACCTGCGAGAGCATCTAAGAAGTAAATTCCAGCAGTTCCTGCATTAACAGATTGCATAATATTGTCGTAAACATGTTTTTGCTGTGGATTCATTTTTCTTATATTCTGTTGAAGAAAAGTATTGAATGCATTGATATCGTAATTTTTTTCATGTTGTATTTCACGATTAGATAAGTCTGTAATGACTTTCTTAGGTGAACGCATTCCCAATGAATTTGAAACTTTATTTACCACCATTAAACAAATATCCTCAATGTACATATATGCTTGGTTATACATATCGGGAGAATATTGAAATTCAATATCTTCATTAGCATTACGTTCTTAATGTAAAATATCCTCTGTCATGGCGTCTTTATATATTTCCCACAATTCAAGTTGATGTGATGAAATATACAATTCTTAATTTCAATCCACTTCGGATTGCAAGTAAAAGTTGCAAATAAATCAGGACGGCCATAATTTCGAACATATGTCATAGCGTCTTGTGCATATTCATGCATGTATCGTGCACTTCCGGTATAAGTATTTAGCTGGTAGAATTGTTGTGTGGCCAATATCATTCATACTGCCATCATTATTAATTGCATCACGTAGATGAATATATTCCTCCGATCGTAATTGTCGTTGGTTAAGCCGAATAAATAAAAGCATTTCTGTTTCTATTTTTCCGTACATGTCCACTACATATTGGTGATACAATTGCCGACATTTCAAAGTATGATTTTCTATATTCTCTCGGATCATCAATCTGTAAGCATAATAATTCATGCAACTAATCTTTTGGTTTGTTTCTGAACCTGTTATATTAAAATATATTTTTGTTGTAATAGTTCCCCTAATCTTTTGTAATAAAATAAATAAAAACAAGTAAGAAAATTATAGTCAGCCTAGACCGACTATATGATACCCTATATCATGATTTAGAGACCCTATCTCTTCGGTCCAACTAAGTGGATATATAAAATAAGCATCAAGCTAATTTGAGTGGCATTATTATTAATTTTTTTGGCTGCAGATATGAAAAAAATCATATCGGATGCTATATTTATATTAGGCCTAGGTCGAAAAATGTACCGATCCTGACCATATTTGGTAAAGTCACTTATATTTTGAAAAAATATATACAAACAAAATTTGAGAAAAATCTATGTAATATTTTTGTTTTTTGATAGATTTAAGTGAAGATCGGGAAGCGGCGTTATATGAGGGCTATGCCATATGGGATTTATTCTTGGACAACTGATAAATGGATATAATAAACACACACAAACCCAATTTGACCGAGATCTATATGATAATTTGGATCTTATGGCAATTTAAGTCGATTTCGTAGGGGTCATTTGTATGGGGCCTAGGTCTGAACATGGAACGAATTTCACCAATTTCAACAGCGTTCATCCCATGGCCGATGAAAGCTTACATACTAAATTTCATTAAAACATATTCATATTTACGACCTGTAGTTTCATTACAAAGTTTACATGGACACACAGACGGACGGACGAACGGACGGACATCGCTAATTCGACTCAGAAAGTGATTCTGAGCTGATCGGTATAATAAAAGATGGGTCTAGGACAAATATTTTTGGTAGTTACAAACAGCAGCACAAAGTCATTATACCCAAACCACATAGTGGTATAGGGTATAAAAACAAATTTACCAGTTACTGAATTTATCATTTTCAATTCCAAATGTTAGCCATCCTCTCCTTGCCAAAACAGTATTGGGTATTGTGGCGCGTCATAAGATCGATGAGTTTCAGAAACACATTTCATGTGATCATTACGCCGATGTAAAATAATATCTCTGGCTTCGAACTGATCACCAACAATTACAATGGCTACTTCATTTATTGTTGGTGCATTGAAACGTCTTGAGTGCTCTCCTACTGGTGTTTTATCAGCTTTTGTAATAATTTTCTGGTTGTCGGATGACATTTCTTCTATTGCAGTCTTAAATAATTTTACTAGCTCATTATGTTGATGGAATAATTTTTGTAATGACTGAACGATGTCGTGGCGTACTCCCGAAGTAATTGTGCATCTGGTGTTTACTTCATCTTCAGAATTGCCAAGAAAATCTTTTTGAATGAATTTATGTTGTAGATCAGGAATTGGTAATAATGAACCTTCATTGTGGTATGTTTGACCCTGGACTTTAAATGTTGGTATGAAATTATCAGTAACTATTCTGTCATTCTATTGACGTCATTTGGAAACAACTGTTGTATTTTGTAATATTTATTAAGAAAATGTTTTGTGTGCGGCGTTGTCCCAGATACCATTGTTTGTAATGGTTCGGGTGGTTTATTTAGTTCTGGCAATTTCAGTTCACCATTAACGCCACACAACTCTGTGGCTTCTTTTTTGTATTTCAGTGCTTTACAATGGGCACATACTTGATCCATACTACCAATATCAATATTGTTATGTGAAATGTAATCAATTGTTGGGTCGCAGTTAAATGCCAGAAGCTTAAATGTAATTCGATTCGTATCTCGCGTTGTTGTCCTATATAATTTTCTCGTAAACGTGATACCCGATATCTAGTTTGTTCAATTTCTGCTGCGCGTTCTTGACTTTGTTGTGAACGTAATGTACGTACACGATTTGTGTGTCGTGTATTGTGACCAATATTTCCACGTGGTCGTGGCGTTTTGATTAAATATGTATTTAATTTATTTGAAGTACAAAATTTGAATAAATACTGACATGTACGTGTATATTTTTTAACTAATCAATTATGAAATGGTATACACCCGAATGATCGTTAGTGGGTTTTGCTTTCACATATTATTTTTTCTAGGCTTAATAATATTTGTTTGAACGTATTTAATCACTTTTCAAAACAATTATATGCAAAAACACCTAATAAAACCAATAAAAATAATTTAAAACAAGTAAGAAAATTATAGTCGGTCTAGACCGACTATATGATACCCTATACCATGGTGTAGAGACCCTATCTTTCGGTCCAACTACTTCGATATAGAAAATAAGCATAAACCAAATTTGAGTGGGATTTTTATTAATTTTTTTGGCTGCAGATATGAAAAAGTTCATATCGGATGCTATATCTATAAAGGGACTAGGTCCAAAAATGGACCGATCCTGATCATGTTTGGTAAAGTCTCTTGTATTTCGCAAAAATATGTACAAACAAAATTTGAGAAGAATCAGTGCAATATTTTTGTTTTTTAATAGATTTAAATGAAGATCGGGAAGCAGCTCTATATGGGGTCAAAGGGATCATTTTTGGACTACTCATTAGTGGATGTAATGAACGCATACAAACCCAATTTGAGTAAGATCTATATGACAATTTGGATCTTATGGCAATTTATGTCGATTTCATATGGGTAATTTGTATGGGGGCTAGGTCTGAACATGGACCGATTATCACCAATTTCAATAGCGTTCATTTAATGGCCGATAAAAGCTTATATACCAAATTTCATCAAAATATATTCATATTTGCGACCTGCAGTTTGATTACAAGCTTTACATGGACACACAGACGGACGGACGGACGGACGGACGGACGGACGGACGGACGGACATTGTTAAATCAACTCAGAAAGTGATTCTGATTCGATCGGTATAATTAAAGATGGGTCTAGGTCAAATATTTTTGGTTGTTACAAACAGCAGCACAAAGTCATTATACCCAAACCACATAGTGGTATAGGGTATAAAAAAAACGCGAAATTTGTCGGACAAACGCGAAACTACACAGAAACACGACTCACGGTGCATAGAATATGTGTATATATTTATACCCTATACCACTATGTGGTTTGGGTACATTGACTTTGTGCTGCTGTTTGTAACAACCAAAAATATTTGACCTAGACCCATCTTTAATTATACCGATCGAATCAGAATCACTTTCTGAGTTGATTTAACAATGTCCGTCCGTCCGTCCGTCCGTCCGTCCGTCCGTCCGTCTGTGTGTCCATGTAAAGCTTGTAATCAAACTGCAGGTCGCAAATATGAATATATTTTGATGAAATTTGGTATATAAGCTTTTATCGGCCATGGGATGAACGCTATTGAAATTGGTGAGAATCGGTCCATGTTCAGACCTAGCCCCCATACAAATTACCCATATGAAATCGACATAAATTGCCATAAGATCCAAATTGTCATATAGATCTTACTCAAATTGGGTTTGTATGCGTTCGTTACATCCACTAATGAGTAGTCCAAAAATGATCCCTTTGACCCCATATAGAGCTGCTTCCCGATCTTCAGTTAAATCTATTAAAAAACAAAAATATTGCACTGATTCTTCCCAAATTTTGTTTGTACATATTTTTGCAAAATACAAGAGACTTTACCAAACATGATCAGGATCGGTCCATTTTTGGACCTAGTCCCTTCATAGATATAGCATCCGATATGAACTTTTTCATATCTGCAGCCAAAAAAATTAATAAAAATCCCACTCAAATTTGGTTTTTGCTTATTTTCTATGTCCAGTTAGTTGGGCCTAAGAGATAGATATAGACCGACTATAATTTTCTTACTTGTTTTTTTTCAAAATAGGTGCAGTAGTTTTTGAATTTAGCGGTTACGTACAAACACGTCTCTTTTATATATATAGGGCTTATAGATGTGTATTATTTAAAGCCCTTTAATGCACAAAATGTATAGTCTATTAAGTAGAATAAGTAAAATACATATAAAACTTTTCTGAAAGTTGAGCTCGTATAAGATCGTCAAAAGTTCTTTAAAAACAAAAACTTTTGAGCATTAAAAGTTTGAATGTCTACTAAAAATGTATAATTTTAATCGGGTATTGAACAGTTTTTATTGTTCTAAGATAACGGAAAGTAAGTTGCTAGCCACAGTTTACAGAAACACCAAATTATTATCTGTAAAAACTTGTGCGAATGACATGCCCAGTTTAATTAGAATTTGTTGATTACCATTTTAATTGAGTTTCTTGAATAATTTATTTCCTGATATAAAATACCAAGAACTAATTAACCTTAAATCTGATATATGTGCCTTCGATTCAGCATTCGGTTACCGCTGTTACTTCTTTATTATGTCTGCTTTGTTTTAAGTTTGTAAAATTGTTTCTATTGAACTTAATTAAGAATTATTTTCGCATCGTATTAATGGTAACAAATATAAAAATTTAAATTAACTATTGACGTGTTGGCCTTGGCGTATATGTATGTATTTCTGCAACTAATTTGTTAACTTTAATCGAATTTTTTTTTTTTACAAAATTTAGACAAGGCCGGCCATAATATCATAGAATTTGTATAGGAAAGAAAAATAATTTTTCAAATTGTTTCCATATATTTTTTTTTTATTTCTTGTTCGTGTGATAGTCAAACTGTAGGTTAATGTTATTACGTTTTCTTATTTTACGCTTTAATGACATAAATCGTTTATGTCCTTGTTGTCCTTTGTAATGATTGAAAAACGATTTCGTTCATTTTAAGCCAAATGGGAAAAACAGTATTTGCTTTATTAAGCCTGGCACTCGACGAAGTATTTGAAGACCGTAGGCATGTTTTTTTTTTTTTTTGTTTGTTTATTGGTCTCCTTTGACAAGGCTTTGTTAATTTGTTCAATGCTTATTGTTATTGTTGTTTATACTTATTAAAGTTTTTGTAACAGCATTATTGAACGAAAGATAGTCACATTTGTCACTGTAGTCACGGCAACTTACTAGAAAATATTTCTCTGTATTACATTAACAAATAATTTAAAGGTAAATAACACACACAAAAAATAGCAATATGTTTTATTATTTACCAATAATCGTCTACTAATTAAAAGAAAAAACATATACAGGCGAATTTAGGTTTCGAAAAGTATGGAAAAACATACAAATTATAGTCTTTAAGTGTCAACATTTTCTAACAATTTAAAGGAACAATCTTAAATAAAATGTTTATAAAAAATTTAATTGAGATCAATAATATTTCGAATGAGACTGGAAAAATTAATACTACAGAAACCGAAATCACCAAAAAGCTATAAATATAATACAGATTTGTTTCAAAAAGAAGTAGGAGTGTCAAATTCGGCAATGCCGATCTTTTATACCTTCCACCCAACACTCACATTTACTTAAAACAAATTTTAACAAAATATTTGAAAACGTAAACAATTTGAGAAAACTATTACTAAATTACAATAACAAACACACTAAATTTTTAGAATCTTTTATATGTGTCTCCATATTTAGGCCATCTCTAGGCACAGCGATATCCGATTTACCCCACTTAAAACATTAACGTGCTAGAAATAATAGCAAACAATATTGTGCTAATTTTACCCAAGAACATGGTTAATTTTGTAAATGAATGTGATTTAAGCAGACATATAGACGGACAGATGAAAAGACGTTCAGACGGTCATCGGTACATCGCCTCGTGTTGTCATAAGGATCAGTAATATATTATATATATTTTATGGGGTTGCAGTGCCTTACAAACGGATTGAGAAGCTCATATATTCACCCAGCACAGTTGTGTGGAGGGTATAAGAAGGCAAGGATCATATATGCGATTCAAGTATAAAACTATACTTGCCTTATTTTAAATTATCAATCTATTATTAAAAACGTGTGACACAAAAATATAAATTTCTTTGGTTTTCAAACATTTTGAAAAATAAAAATATGTGCAGATGAATAGCTAATTATAATATTGTTTCTGACCCTTGACTTAAAATTAGTCAAAAGCATTTTTATAACTAGAAATTGCATGATATTTATATTTCAAATTTAAATAAATTTCAAACAATTTCAGCAAAATAAATCATTAAAACTTCTTCGTTACTTCCAATACAAGGAATATTTTCGATGTGTTATAAAACTCCTTTCAAAGAAGGCAATAAAATATTATACCAAAGAAAGAATAATTTTCCGATATCCAATGTATATCGAGCAAATTGTTTTCGAAAAAAAAAATATAATAAAAAATAAAAACCAACCCATAAAACCCAACTTTTAATTATAATTGATTGATTGAAAATGAAATATATCTATAAAAATATCCATGCCGAAAATCAAATCATCATCGAGTGGATGACGGGAAAAGGGTTAAAAACCGATCCAAAATTTTGTCGACAAACAGACAAGCAGACAAGCAGACACTACGAGTAAATACAAAGAGAGCAAAAAACAAATAAAAAATTTACATAATAACCTAACCCATAAACACAAAGTTTTTATTAAAACTCTTTCTCTCCTTTCGCATATGAATTTTGAATCTCTACGAGACTGTGTGTGACTTTGCGTAACTATTTTAAAATTTATCTTTGGTCACAACAAATCTACGGACAAAGTTTCAGATCGTTCAGATGAGGGAAATGGGGTTTAAATCACTCCGTGACTGTGCGTGACTATGCATGATTGTGCGTGACTACCCAAAATTTAATCTGTAGTCACAACACGACTATGGGCCAAGTTTTAGATCAGTTGGATAAGGGGGAATGGGGCTGCCTCACAACAGACTGACATACAGACAGACAGACAGAGAGTATGAGTTAAAAGAAAGAGTTTAATAAAAAGAATTATAAAAGTTCTGCTGGGAAAACAATATTTGGCATAAAAATAGAAAAAAATAACATTGATTTAATGAATATTTATTTATTGGGAAATAAAAAAATATTTTGAAAGTAAAAAATTGGAATAGATGAAAAATGTCAAGAAAATTATAATAAAAATAACTTTAAACAAGTAAGAAAATTATAGTCGGTCTACACCGACTAAAAGATACCCCTTACCATGGTTTAGAGACCCTATCTCTTCAGTCCAACTAATTGGATATAGAAACAAGTAAGAAAATTATAGTCGGTCTAGACTGACTATATGATACCCTATATCATGCGTTCAGAGACCATCTCTTAGGCCAAACTAACTGGACATAGAAAATAAGATAAACCAAATTTGAGTGGGATTTTTATTAATTTTTTTGGCTGCGGATATGAAAAAGTTCATATCGGATGCTATATCTATATGGGCAATAGGCTTAAAATTGGACCGATCCTGATCATGTTTGGTAAAGTCTCTTGTATTTTGCAAAAATATATACAAACAAAATTTGAAAAGAATCAGTGCAATATTTTTGTTTTTTGATAGATTTGAGTGCAGATCGGGAATCAACTCTACATGCGGCCTATGAGTAAGGGTTGTCCCATAGGTATAATTTTTGGACTACTCATTATTGGATGTAATAAACGCATACAAACCGAATGTGAGTAAGATCTATATGATAATTTGGATCTTATGGCAATTTATGTCGATTTCATAGGGGTCATTTGTATGGGGGCTAGGTCTGAACATGGACCGATTTTCACCAATTTCAACAGCGTTCATTCTATGGCTGATGAAATCTTATATACCAAACTTCATCAAAATATACTCATATTTGCGACCTGCAGTTTGATTACAAGGTTTACATGGACACATAGACGGACGTACGGACGGACGGACATCGTTAAATCGAATCAGATGGTGATTCTGATTCGATCGGTATAGGTCATTTATTTTTGGTAGTTACAAACAGCAGCACAAAGTCATTATACCCAAACCACATAGTGGTATAGGGTATAAAAAGCATAAATTTTGAGTGGCATTGTTATTATTTTTTTTGGCTGCAGATATGAAAAAGTTCATATCGGGTGCTATATTAAATGGGGACTAGGTCGAAAAATGGACTGATCCTGACCATATTTGGTAAAGTCACTTATATATTCAAAAAATATATGCAACCCAAATTTGAGAAAAATCTGTGCAATATTTCGGTTTTTGATAGATTTAAAGGAAGATCGGGAAGCAGCTTTATATGGGGGCTATGACGAAGCAGTGTCCTATAGGGATTAGTTTTGTACTACTGATTAATGGATAAAATAAACACATAAAACCCAATTTGACTGAGATCTATATGATAATTTGGATCTTATTGCAATTTAAGTCGATTCCATAGGGGTCATTTGTATGGGAACTTGGTCTGAACATGTATCGAATTTCACCAATTTCAACACCGTTCATCCTATGGCCGAGAGAAATTAACATACCAAATTTCATCAAAATATTTTCATATTTGCGACCTGCAGTTTGATCACAATGTTTACATGGACACACAGACGGGCGCACGGACGGACGGACATCGATAAATCGACTCAGATTGTCATAACCATTGATCATAACCATTTATTATGCTCACGTAGTTATTTTTATTTGTTTGATATTTATTATAATTCAAATTATAATAAATCTAGCACTAGCAATATCGGCTTGAATTCTGAAAAATTGATTAAAATTGTGATCACATGAGTAATCTGACCAGTGTTTGGGGAGGGGGTTCTTGGGTTTTTTTTTTTAACTCCACAAAAGAATTGTGCTTTGAAATTTTTTTGGTCCTGTTAAATTTGGTATTACTTTTTTTTATATAATATTAAGTTATCTGTTGACATATTTTCCCGAAACTGCTAAGGGGCTATTTTGAGTCTTTCTTTACTTTTGTTATAGGACAGTGGTATGCTTTCGTTGGCAGATAAGCGCAATATTTTTCTTTGGTTGGCGGCGTCTTTAGTTACGTTATTGGAAATTATAATCTTTTTGTTAAGTTCTAAAAGTTTGTTCCGATAGAGATTGCAGTTGCCTGTTTTAAAAGTGCAGTAAATACAGTAAAAATTATTTTATTTATATTTTATTAATTTTAAATACGAATTTAAATATAATAAATAATATCATGTGAGTCCGATCACAGAGGAGATGTGTAAAAAGCTAGTAATTAAAGATTTTTTATAGCACTTTTTTAAAATCAAACAAAAAGCGTCTTATATTTATTATTATTTATTATTTCAGCCGGTTAATTTGAAATTTTTCGTTATATATTTTTCATTTTTCATTTAAAATTTTTCATTCTTCATTTTTAATTTTTTATTTATCATTTTTTATTTTTTATTTTTCATTTTTCGTTTTTCGTTTTTCATATTTTATTTCTCATTTTTTATTTTTCATTTTTTATTTTTCATTTTTAATTTTTTATTCTCAATTTTTTTTTAGTTTTTATTTACCATTTTATATTTTTCATTTTTTGTTTTTCGTTTTTCATTTTTCATAGTTTATTTTACATTTTTCAATTTAAATTTTTCATTTTTAATTTTTTATTTATAATTTTTATTTTTTTTTTTTTAATTTTTTTCTATCATTTTTTATTTTTAATTTTTAATTTTTCCTTTTTCATTTTTCATATTTTATTTATGATTTTTTTATTTTTAATTTTTTACTTTTTATTTTTCATTTTTGGTTTTTCGTTTTTCATTTTTAATTTTTCATTTTTCATTTTTTATTCTCATTTTTTTTTTTTTTTAATTTATCACTTTTTATTTTTAATTTTTTGTTTTTCATTTTTTATTTTTCATACTTTATTTTTCATTTTTCAATTTAAATTTTTCATTTTTTATTTTTCATTTTTGATTTTTCGTTTTTCATTTTTTATTTATCATTTTTTATTTCCCATTTTTTATTTTTCATTTTTCGTTTTTCATATTTTATTTTTCATTTTTTATTTATAATTTTTTATTTTTAATTTTTCATTTTTTATTTTTCATTTTTGATTTTTCGTTTTTAATTTTTTATTTTCCAAATTTTATTTATAATTTTTTATTTTTTATTTTTCATTATTTATTTTTCATTTTTTATTTAAAATCTTTCATTTTTGTTTTTCATTTTTCATTTTAAATTTTTTATTTTTAATTTTTTAATTTTCATTTTTAATTTATTATATTTAATTTTTTACTTTCAAACAGGTTATCTATCACTTATAGTTTTTTCACCAATACAATAATAAGTCACACCGATATTTTCTTACGTCTCACATGTTACGCTGTTTTTGTGATTGTATTGTATAGATGTTTACACATCAAAAAATATCTAACATTATCAAAACAAAATGAAAAACATACAAATCTTGTGTTACATATTGAATTAATTAACCCATTTGGATCCGGCGTACTCATATGAGGACGGTTCTTCATATTCCCATATAATTTAGTTTGTGCACGATGTATTCTGTTTATAAACGAATTTTCATTGGCAAAGAGTGTGACTTCAAAATAAAATATTAGCTTTTATGATTCAATGCTTAAAGTGATTAAAATTGTTGGTTGAATTTATTTCTTTGGTGACCGAGGTTATGGACCAAAGCTACGTAATTATTTTTCATATTTCCGTGGGTACTGTTATACATTTTCAGCCTGGTTTATTTACATACAGTATTTTTTTTCAAATTATCCTGATATAGAAAGTATATGACAATGGTGTCCCCGAATGGGTCCAATCGGCATATAGCTAATATTTCTTCTTTACTTTTTGCAAGTGTGTTTCAGGCACATAGCTTCTATATATATTGCAACACCTATAAGTAAATAACAGCAACTATATATATTTCATATGTGTTATAGAAAGTTATCTTCAGTTAGGGGAATCCCCTTTGATTTGAATGTATAACAAAGTAGTTTTCGAAGTTGAAAAATAATTAGTTGTCATAAGGTTTTCATACATATTGGTAATATTACTGACTTCTTAACAATGGCGAAGCGATCGTTTAACTTCTTAAATAATTATCGAGGCCTTGAGGAAGCTATTGACAGCATTTTTAACTAAGATGGTGATCATGATGCTAGTTATGACTTAGTGACGATTCCTCCCGACCCGAGTATTCTCACGGATGAAGAAGAAGGTGATGAAGATAACATCCAGGAAACCGGTTTTCCACGTGACATCCCAGGGAGAGTTGAAGGGATTGAGTATAGAAACAATAATGAATGGGATAGCAGTGATGATGAACCCTTACAAAGATACTGAAAAGTGGACACGAACGAACCACGTTACCGAAAATGTGACGGTTCCTACACAAACAAGTCCTCAGGGGAAATCAACGTACAAAAGCGAAAAGAAAATATTGAAAATGAGGGAAAACAGAACGAAGAAATGCCCACTTGAGTCAACATTTTTGAGAAACTTTTTGATGAAGAAGTTTTTGACATGATCATCCTGAACACAAAGCTGTATGCTTCACAACACAATAATCATAACCTCCAAATCAGTGTGAATGAGCTCAAAATATTTTTTGGTATTCTACTCTTGAGTGGATATCATTCACTTCCACGAGAGTAATTATACTGGAGTCTAGATGAAGACTGCAGTATTGCAATTATTTCAAAAGCAATGTCTAGAAAAAAATTTTTGCATTTCTGCGACAATGAGGCTACTTCCTGATCCCTCGATAAGATGTTTAAAATACGACCTCTTGCTGATTTGCTAATCAAAAAGTTCCAGCGGTGGGGCGTATTTCACGAAAATCTCTCATAGACGAATCAATGATAAAATATTTTGGACTTCATTCAGCAAAGCAATTCATAAGAGGCAAGCCTGTACGGTTTGGATACAAAAATTGGATGATTGCAAGTGCAGATGGTTATTGTTTTGCTTTCGACGTATATTGTGGGAAATCACCAGGGGAAACAAGTAATGAGCCGTTAGGATCGAAAGTGGTCAAGAACTTGTTGAATAAAGGAAATGTTGCACCACATGAGCATATCATATATTTTGACAACTTTTTCACCAATCATGCATTGCTGCGAGATTTAAGTGAAGCTGGTTATCGTGCTACCGGTACCGTGAGGGAAAACAGAACGAAGAAATGCCCACTTGAGCCTATCAAGAATATGAAAAAGAAAGATCGTGCAGAATTTGACTACCGATTTGATACAGCCAATCAAATTTTGTTCGTGCGACGGCTTGACAATAGCGTATGGTACAAATTACGATTTTGTTTATCCCCTGGGCAAGGTGAGAAGATGGAGCACTTCAGAAAAACGAAGGGTACACGTGAACATCCCTTTTGTCTTCCAGAACTACAACAAAAGGCATGGGAGGTGTCGATCAAGCTGGCCAATCAGTTGCAGTATACAGATCAGCTGTACGAGGTAAAAAAATGGTGGTGGGTTATATTTACATATATGCTAGATTTCTCTGTGGCTAATGCTTGGCGTCTTCATCTGTTGACTGCCGAAGATAATATGGACCAGCTCCAGTTTCGCCGGAGTAAAGCCAGAAATTACTTGAGATGTTTAGACAATGAAAAAGCTGATGGTAGGCGGCGCAAGCCTTCATCAGGGGTGTCAGGTATGAATCTAGATAATGTTGGGCACTTTCCTCAAAAGCTGACAAGCCAACTACGATGCGCCGTATGCCACAGTAAAGCCCGTTGACAATATAAAAAATGCATCAAAACACTCTGCATCGAAAAAGGATGTTTTGAAAACTTTCACACATAAGCCCATTGGCCCCATTTGAGGACAGCCATTTTTTTCCAGAACGAAAAATTTTTTTTTTTTTTTTTTACTTTAAAATGTTTAATTAGCTTCTAATAGTTACTGTAATAAAGCTATTTTCAAAATTTTTCTTCTAGTTTATATTTGGGTCCAAATGGGTTAACCAAAATTACACGAATGTAGAAAAAATCTCTTATAAATAGCGTTGTTTTCTTGCTGTTTATGTACGTCTACCAAAACACTTTATTTAAACCATCTAAATCCCCAACTGTTAAAACCAAATTTATTTTATGAGAAAATCCAAATTATCTTCTTTAATTTACCGGTGAGTGATCTTCTTCGGTACCGAATAGGTAGCGTCTTTTCAAGGCAGCCTTTTCAAGTTTGTTTCCAGCAGTATTTTTAAGACGAAAAATAATGATACATACAAATTTGATTTTATTATATTAACCAAAAATTTATAAAAAAAAAACTAGCAGATTCCAAAGCTCGAAATTCGAGGCAAATTATTTTTAAACTTAGCCAATTCACAAACCAACACGTTTCTGACTTATTATTTTTGTGAATGAAAAAAACAAACCCATTAGCATACACATTAACCAATTTAATAAACACACACATAGCACTGTATAATTTTATGTATGGGTTAGTAGCAACTTTAAATGCAATTTACTAAAAAAAGGGCAAAAATTTCAAAATCTGTAGGTCTGCTGAACAGCTAAAGAGAAATAACTTTCAAATAATATACGCTTGGTCAAAATCGGGATAAAGCTGTAGATGAGAACATTGGACACAAGAAATCGCTTAGCCTTTTAATATTATAGATATCTGTTAATACATATTATATTTAAAATATGTTGTTTGATATGGTTAATTATTGCAGTTCCCATTATTTTTTGATTGCAACAATTTCTTTAATATAGCTGCCTTAATTAAGTTGTGTAAATAATTTGCACTACTACATTGATTGGTAAACAGAACTTAATATGCATTTGAAATACTTTCATTTTGTAGGAAATATATTTATATACATCTATAATATTAATAGGCTAGGCGATTTCTTGTGACTGATGTTTTGTTCTACCGTTTTATCCCGATTTTGACCAAACGTATATTTTTGATAGGTATTTCTTTTTAGCCGATATGCAGATTTACAGATTTTTAAATTTTTTCCTTTATTTTGAGTAAATTGCATTTAAAGTTGCTACTAACACATACATAAAGTTATGCAATGCTAGATGTGTGTTTGTTAAATTTCTTAATATGTTTGTAATAAAACTAAGTTTGCTTTTTTTTGTGTTGATTTGTGACTTGGCTATAATGGATTAGCCTAACTTTAGGGTCTTTATTTAGTGAAAAAATAAGATTTCCTAGAATTTTCGCTCGAGTTTCGAGGGCTGGAATCTGCTAGTATTTATAAATTCCAATAAAAAGTTGTATTACCCAAGTAAATTCTTCTAGTGGTCACCGAATTCCAAATGTTTACTTTTCTGTGTGCAAAAGACAAAATGGTTCTTATAACATGTCACCAATCCACAATCAAAAAAATTGCAAACAATAACCAATAGCCTACTAACTACACTGTGGGACATTTTTGGGATCATTCTCTGACCTAATACTTTCACCATAACTGGCTGTCTCTATCTTAGTAGTGCTGAATTTTTTAAGGTAACAATACGTTCTGTATTTGAAAGTGTCTCATCGATTCAAAAAGCAATTTCTAGAATTTCATTTTAATTTTGATGGACAACAACATTATCTGGTTTAATTTAGTTTAAAAAAAAACTCATTCCCTCGTTTATTGTCAGCTTTATACTTAAAATAATAATGCTTTTGTAAATATTTTAATAATATTTTGTCGTTTCTAAAGAAAGAAAATCCCCTCTCTTGCTGTTAATGCTTAATATCTTAGTTTAAAGCACTCATAATGACCATAAAATTGTTTCAAAATAGCATTTTACACTAAATTATGACCAACAACATCTACCCACCCAAGAGAAAAGAAAAAAGAAAAGAAAATAAATGAAAATATTTCAGCTTGTCAAAACTGATACTGGTGGTGATAAAAATGGGCGGCAGTAGAATCTTATTTAAGTGCGAAAACTTTACAATATTTACTTCTACTCTGCACTTAAAGCACCGCAACTCACGGAAAACGGGAAACAATTTTGTAGCTTTTAGTAGCGCATTACATCACACAGACAGTAAGCAGTCAAGAAGATTTAAAACACAGCAAAATAGTATGGGGCACTGGCATAGAATAATACAGTGGATATACTGTGTTTTATGTGTTCATGTTGCGAAAGGGTAAAAGAAAAATTTAAAAGTTAAATTAAATTGCATTAAAATCAAAATTTGTTTAAAGAAAAAAAATCAGATTTCCGAAAGTTATTACGAAGATATAAGTTTATGGATTACTGTTATCAACAATTGTATAGATTTTAATTTCGCAATACCTTATGCCACAAACTACTGCACGCAGTCATGTGCCATCCTAATAAACTCCTGACAATTTTACTTAAAACTTCACAACAATTGTAAATATTACGACTTTGAGTAGATTACACCTGCTCGATTTGCCAGCAACAATTTGTTGTAAATAAAACTTTGGCATAATTCACCATAATCTCTGAGTAATCGTGAATAAGAATTATGAAGCACATGTGTTGTTTATATTTTGAGTTCATATACGGGTATGATCATTTGCATTCAAACATTTGTTTTCTAAAATACTGAAATATTCACTCACTGTAACAAACATTTTAATCCAAACGTATTTATAAACATTTTGAGTGGTTTAAGTATGAATTTAATATTTATGGTCTAAAATAGCAAAACGGTTTGTTTCATGAGTCTGTTTTACATAAGTAAAACATTTATGTTTTATTAAATATTCTACTATGGGATTTAGCTGCGTTTTGCGGCTATGGAAAACTTTGTGTTCAAAAACAACATTATCTGCATTTTGTATTTTTTAAATCAAATATTTATTAAAAAAATTATTATATATTTTTTTAAATTGTTACATAACTTAGCCATTAAAAATAATTTATACTAAATAGCTGACGTCATACTTAATATTTTAATAGTCTACATTTCAAATAAAACATATTAATTAGTACCGTGCGCTGCTGATTGAATTAACATTTTTAAATTATTTTGTTTTTTATAGAAATCAAATTGTTTAGATAAATATTAGTTAAGTCAGAGATTTCTTAATGATATGCTTTTTATATCCTGTAAAAAAATTTCCAAATCTAAATTAAAATAAAACCAATAAATTACCATCATGTAATTAAATAAATCCGGTCGACACGATTTTTGGGTTTGACTTCTAAATGCAATTTTTAGTTTCTTTATGTCACAAATAAAGAGAAAAGTAATTTTTTTTGTCTAAGTGTGCTTTTGTGGAATTTTTTTTTTAGTTTATTGTTTATTTACAATCTATCTAATTAATGAAGATATTAAGTAAATTTGATTATAATTACATATGATAAATAACAGAAGTATTTACTACATTAAGTAAAATCACTAAATATTAATTAATTAAACTTGTACAAAGTACATGCAGTCTTTTAAGTCTCCTATTTTCATTTGTTTCGTCTAATAGACATATTACTAGGATATTAGGGCGATAGTTTAATCTGTCTAGGTATCTTTGAGTATAATGCCGTATTTGTTATTTATGTCGTTGTGGATTGTGTCATTGGCAACGTACCAGGGAGCATCAAGTATCATTCGTAGTGTTTTTGATTGGAACCTCTGAAGAATTTCTATATTCGAATTGCTTGCTCCTCCCCATAGATGAATTCCATAAACCCATATAGGTTTGAGTATGGCTTTGTAGATTCTTATTTTATTTTCAATAGTAAGTTTTGATTTAAGTCGTAGCAATCAGAATTAACGTTTGAGTTTCATGTTTAGTTGTTCTCTTTTGGCTTTGATGTGTTGTTTCCAAGACAATCTTCTATCCATGTGGATCCCAAGGTATTTAATACAAGTTCTATCAGGAATAATATCCCCATTTATATTGACTGGTGGACAATTACCTTGCTTCATAGGGAACGTCATATGGTTCGATTTGCTTGTATTAATTTTAATTTTTCATTTTTTATACCAATACTCTCGATTTAGAAGTTGATTTTGGATGGCAGTTGATGCATGGTTCTTATTGGTATTAGCCGATAAAATTGCTGTGTCATCAGCAAAAGTAGCTAACAGTACATTATTAGCAATAGGCGTATCTGATGTGAATAGGGTATAAAGAAGAGGTCCTATTACACTACCTTGAGGTATTCCAGCAGATATCTCACTATGTCAGAATATGCACCATTGTGTTTTACATAAAAACAACGATTGGCTAGGTATGATTTGAATAACTAAAAACTATGGTGTTGGTTATAATATTTAAATTTTGTATAATTATCCTTGGTGTCATACGCGATCAAAAGCTTGTTGGATATAGAGGAAAACTGCAGAACAGCATTTTTTATTCTAAAGCGAATCATTTATGAAATTTACAATCCGATGGCATTTTTCTGGTGTCCCGTGTTTGTGTCGGAATCCATATTGATATTCTGGAATAATGTCAAATTGTTCAGCTAATGGTAAGACCCTTCTAGGAAGTATTTTCTCAAATATTTTAGAAAAAATTGTCAATAAAGTAATTGGCCGATAGGATGTTATTGCTTTTTCCGATTTGTTGGGTTTAGGAATCATTACTCTCTCAGCGCATTTCCATTGCATGGGATAGAAGCTTTGTCTTAAGATAGCGTTGAATATATATGTCAGTAATACTACACTCTTTTCTGGTAGACATTTGATCATTTTAGCATTTATTTTATCTAAACCAGGCGATTTGGTTAAAGAAAGTTCATTAATTTCACTCAATTTTTATCAATGGAGAGTGGTCAGAACTAAGTTCGAAACAATCGTTTATATCGAGGTAATGACAAGGTATTCCATTAAATACAGCAAAATCTAGAAGATCTGGTAGCTTTCTTGGGTCAGATGGCCAGTATGTTGGCTTCCCGGTTGACAGTACTGATAAGTTTTCATCTTGAATACAAACAAAGAAAAGTCTTCAGGAAATAACCTCAGCAAATCAAATTGGACTAATTTTGTTAAATAAAATCTTAAAAAAATTTGCATTTTCCCCTTTTTTAATCAATTTTTTTTTTAAATAACATAACATATTCATGGCATAGATTTATTAGTAGAATAGAAGAGATGTATACGTATGAATGATATTTTTATTATTAAATAAAACATACGTCAGTACTTTTTATTCTATTTATACCCTATACCACTATGTGGTTTGGGTATAATGACTTTGTGCTGCTGTTTGTAACAACCAAAAATATTTGACCTAGACCCATCTTTAATTATACCGATCGAATCAGAATCACTTTCTGAGTTGATTTAACAATGTCCGTCCATCCGTCCGTCCGTCTGTGTGTCCATGTAAAGCTTGTAATCAAACTGCAGGTCGCAAATATGAATGTATTTTGATGAAATTTGGTATATAAGCTTTTATCGGCCATGGGATGAACGCTATTGAAATTGGTGAGAATCGGTCCATGTTCAGACCTAGCCCCCATACAAATTACCCATATGAAATCGACATAAATTGCCATAATATCCAAATTGTCATATAGATCTTACTCAAATTGGGTTTGTATGCGTTCATTACATCCACTAATGAGTAGTCCAAAAATGATCCCTTTGACCCCATATAGAGCTGCTTCCCGATCTTCACTTAAATTTATTAAAAAACAAAAATATTGCACTGATTCTTCTCAAATTTTGTTTGTACATATTTTTGCAAAATACAAGACACTTTACCAAACATGATCAGGATCGGTCCATTTTTGGACCTAGTCCCTTTATAGATATAGCATCCGATATGAACTTTTTCATATCTGCAGCCAAAAAAAATTTATAAAAATCCCACTCAAATTTGGTTTTTGCTTATTTTCAATGTCCAGTTAGTTGGGCCTAAGAGATATGGTTTCTAAACGCATGGTATAGGGTATCGTATAGTCGGTCTAGACCGACTATAATTTTCTTACTTGTTTTTACATGTATTTTTATATTAGCAGAAATCATTTATTTATTTATTATTTAACAATTTTGCTGAAGAGTGAAATGAGGAATCCTTAATGAATCTTGAGTTATAGCTGAAAAACTAAGAAACCACACAACTAGTTAAGGAAAATATACAAAATATCGAACTCCATGGAGGTTTTACTATACTGGCCTTCTTGGAATTTCTCAACCCCAAGACTATAACTTCGAAAATTTTTTCATGGTATAATAGAAGCATTAGGATATTCTTCTTCGTCTGTTTCCTTACATCATATCTATAAAAAGCCTTTATATGCAGTTGAGGACATTCGATAATTTTTTATACACCATTTCAATACTCCATAGAGACTACAGAATTCATGAGATCTAAACTAAATTTCCAATATTACAATCAGATGGGGGTTCGCAAACACATAGTTATACCAAAAACAATAAACTGATTAATGCTACATCCAAGTATTTCAATTAGCTTCTATTTCAATAAATTCCTTGGAAAAAATTTACTTCACTGGCAAAAAGACAACATAATTTATAATGAGAAGTAACCTTGCTCAAAATACTGTGACAAACCCAACACATAAAAATGAATGACGACACAGTTTGTTACTCACCTAATCGTATAATTTTCATATATGAACTTTATATATTTTAATTGTGTTTTTAACTAGATAGTTTTCAAATATTATTTTTAAATTTATTTTTTTATGTATTATATATATATTATTTATTTATTAGGTCAATGGAATAAATCCTTACAGACCTGTATTAATGATATAATTACATATGTACATATATTGAAACAATTAAATGATTTAAAAATAAAAACAAATAGTTAGGAATTTAAGAAAATAATGACATTATGCTTAATTACATCAGTGTTCAACGAAAAATCAATTAATTGATAAAGATTATTATAAACACAACAAATTCTTCTAAAAGGATCAGCTAGAGCATAGTTGGTTTGAAAAGATTTAACAAAGAGTGGTTGGAATTGGCGTGATACTCGTTGAGGAACATTAAAAGTTATAATGTTGACAAGAAAGTCAGAACAGATTTCACCATTAATTAGGTTGATCATAAATGTTACTTTTAGCATAGTCCTACGGCTTTCCAAAGTAGGTAATTTTATTAATTTAATTCGATCAGCATATGAAGGTAGATTAATTGCAGAATTCCAAGGTAAGCCACGTAAGCAAAAGAGTAGAAATTGTTTCTGTACAGACTCGATTCGTTGAATATGAATGTTATAGAAGGGATCCCATATTATTGACCCATATTCTAAAACAGGTCTTACAAGAGATGTAAAAAGTTGTTTGGTTATGTAAGGATCAATAAATTCTTTTGCCCATCTTTTAATAAAGGCGAGTGTACCTCTAGCTTTATTAACTGTCATGGTGACGTGAGATACAAAGTTTAATTTAGGATCAAGTAGAATCCCTAAATCCAGAGAAGTATCAACAAGTTCAAGCTGATATCCGCCCAAAAAGTAGTTAGCAGGAAAAACATTATTTCTAGAAAAACGCATACATTTTCATTTTTTCAAGTTTAGTTCCATTAGGTTACGGTTACACCACGAAAAGAAATTGTTGAGATCTGATTGAAGATGAATACGATCATTATGTTGACAGTAACTTAAAAAAATTTTAACATCATCAGCGTACATTAAAACGTTGCAAAAATTTATCACTTTTGGAAGATCATTGATGAAAAGGGAGAAAAGAATTGGTCCAAGATGGCTGCCTTGAGGAACACCAGAAGTCACAGTAATATCTTTAGATGACATATTATTATACATTACACGTTGTGTTCTCTCAGAAAGATATGATTTTGTCCATTTAAGGCTTAATGGTGTTAAACCTAATAAATCCAATTTGATCAGTAGAAGGTTATGATTTACTTTATCGAAAGCCTTACTAAAATCGGTGTATACTGCATCCGTTTGTTTTTTCTTGACAAAACCATCGTTAATTATTGTCGTAAAATGAAGCACATTTGTAACGGTAGAGCATCCTTTCCGAAATCCGTGTTGAAATGGTGACAAAATTGACGAAGATTGATAGCACAAAAAATCGGTAATAAATTTCTCAAAAAGCTTAGGGATTGCACTAAGTTTAGCAATACCACGGTAATTAGAAACATCCGATCTATTTCCAGATTTAAATAATGGAATGATGTAAGAAGCTCTCCAAAATTTTGGAAAATAACCGTTTTTTATTGACGCATTAAACAACAGAGTCAGTGGTGTTGCCAAGGAAGTAGCACAATAATCGAGAATAGAACTAGGTACTCCATCAGGTCCATGAGTAAATGAAACTTTAAGTTTCTTCAGGCTATTAACAAGTTCTGCCTTACCAATTAGGGGAAAATATATAGCTTGATTTCAGTTTATTGGATATGAATAGCTGTTGGAACAATATTGAGCAACAGAATATGTACTAGCAAAAAAGTCTGCAAACATGTTACTTATTATAGTATCATCACTAGATTCGATATCGTTTAATTTCATTACAGATGGATAACCAGTAGTTTTTCTTTTTGAATTAACGAAGTTGTAAAATGCTTTAGGATCACGATTGAAATCTTCCTTCATTTTGTTTAGATAGTTTTTGTATAAATAATTGTTAAGAATATTATATTCGGCACGATGAATGGAGTATTTTTCAAAAAATACAAGAGAACCAAAAATTTTATACTTTTTATAATACTTGTTCTTCAAATTTTTTAATCTTGATAGTTGTTTTGAGTTCCAAGGCGGGCCAGTTCGTTTGTGGACAGAACGCTTTGGGCTGCATTCATCCATAAAAGAATACATAGTTCTATTAAAGACCTCCACCATTAAATCAATAGAAGTATGGCACAACAAATCATTCCAGTTAGTGTTAGAAATTAGATCAATCAATTTGCTATAGTTGGTTTGTTTAAAACAAAAAACTTTATCTTTATTAATACGAATATTGGATCCACCAGAAGTAGGCAAAACACAGCTAATTTCAATAGTTGGATGAAAGCGATCTTCCGGCAAAGTGATAGGATCAGAGCGAGTTATTATACAATCTTCTGGATTATTTGTAAATACCAGATCTAGCAGTTTACCGTATTCATTAAATACGCCATTCATCTGGTAAAGACTAAGATCAACTATCTCATTCAATATTAAGTCATCACAGTTATTAGATTTAATTGGAATAAAATCCGGAGCATCAGGCGAATTTTTCCATATTATAGATGGTAAATTAAAATCTCCAACAACAAAAATTAAATCCTCAGGTTTAGCACGTTGAGCAACTGATTTGATGGCCTGAACGTGTTCAAGGTATATTTCTTCGGGAGAATTAGGAGGTATATACGAACAGGCTATGAAAATGATTTTATAATTAAGCTTTATCATTACACTGACAAACTCAATATTTGGAAAAGATTCAGATTGAAGAGATTCGGAAGCAAACAGGCATGATACAGCAATTAAAACACCACCACCATTACGATCGTTTCTGTTATATCTATATATTTGATAATTGTTACATAATAACTCAGAATTAAAAACATTATCTTTCAGCCATGTCTCAGTAAAGATGATAACATGAAAATTAAAGTCATAACTGTTAACTAGTAGATTAGACATTTTAGTATTTAAACCACGAACATTCTGATACATAATGATTAGTCGTTCAACGGGTAAAGAATCTAGTTTTTTGAATTAATGTTGAAATTCGTATTTTCATTTATTCGATGTCGGGGCGGAAGCTCAGCAATGTTGTTTCTCCGTGGATTTCCTTTAAATTCATATTCACGAACTAAAGTATTCACAGGCCAGAAACCAGGATTAACGATTTGCTCATAAAGATCGAACGGAACGGTTATTTTAAAAGATGTAATCCTCCTTGGTACGGAATAGGAAAATTTATATATCATAACATCAGCTTTATAACTTAGTTTAGAGTTTATATAAAAATTAATGTCATCAGTGGAGGTATCCGAAGAAAGACGCGAAATAAAAATAGATTTTTTTGGCGGTATTACTTTTAGTTGTTTCGGTAATGCCTCTTCATTAGTTAAAGATGGTGGAATAGCAGTTGTAGGCGTCAAGGACGTATTATTTAAAGATGGTAGCATTGCAGTTTTAGACATCAAGGGAGCAGTATTTGTAAAAGATTGTATATTATCAGTTGTAAGTATCGATGATGCTTTATTAAAAGATGGTAGGACAGCATTTTGAGGCATCAAAGGAGAAGTAATTGTCGTAAGCATATTTGCAGAATTCAGAGTTGTATGGATTGAAGAAGCAGTAGTATTATCAGGGTTTTCTCTATTCATGAATCTGTGTGACATACGGCGATTTGGTGATGGTAATTTAGGTGATTGGAGTCCATCCAATGACTTGAAATCATCGAAAAGCTTTCCATAAGAGTTCATTTGCCCGGATAAATTAGCAAAATGGTTTTGAATTTGTAAAAAATTGTTTTTAGTGCTTTGGAAGAAGCGGTAAAAATCAGCGCCAATTTTTTGACAGTCATTACAGCGCCAATGCAAGTTTTTATGCTTCGATACAGATTCGGCTACTAAACCAGATAAGCCACTGCATTTAAAGTGACATACACCAAGACAAAGCCAGCAACTCATCATTCTCTCGTCATGACCTTCCAAAGAACAGCCTTTTTTTAAACATGCCATTTTAAGGGATTTAATTTAGTTTTATTCGGGATATAGATTTTTAAAATAACTGGCAGCACTTTTTGTTTATTAGGAATTATTATTGTTGTTGTTTGGTTTTGATATTGGTTTTTTTTTATGTTTTCTTTTTATGCTATGTTCTATTGAATAAGTGTTATTTCTATTAAGTATATTTTGTTGTTGTAAAATGTTTCGAAGGCTTATTGTTAGTAATTTTATGACAACAACCTTCAGCTGGTTAAAATATTTTTGTGCTTCTCTGATATTTACTACAGATTTTGATTCATGCAATTTCCTCTCAGTTCAAATTAACGA
Organism: Cordilura impudica; assembly: GCA_963682025.1. Lineage (NCBI taxonomy): Eukaryota > Metazoa > Arthropoda > Insecta > Diptera > Scathophagidae > Cordilura > Cordilura impudica. Next base: position 6,967,700 of record OY821519.1, read on the forward strand.
CACAATTAATAAATTTGTTTTTGGCCGAAAAATACTTCTAAACATAAACTAATTTTTATCATATTAACCAAAATTTTATTGCTATTAAAACCGTTTACACATTTTAGGTTTAAAAAATGTTATGAAAATAGAAAAAGTTATTTTCAACCACCACTATGTAGGACTGAAGCATTATTAAAAAATTCAATTAACTTCCTTTTTTCCAGAGGTTAGGGCGAGGATTTGGTTAGGCAATCTGGAAATCGAAATGGATGTGGAAATAGTGCAGTGATCCGAATTACCGAGAGGTGCGAATATTTTGACTTCATACTTATCAGGGTGTGAAGTGAGAAAAAGGTCGAGAGTATTTTGTCGTTGCCCTTCAATGCACGGAATGTGCGTTGGTTGATTCACTAGTTGCGCTAGAGGGATATGCACCGCGAAAAGCACAACGTAACGGCCTTCGGGAGTTGTTGCTTTCATTTTTGCTTCAAATTCTGTACGAACATAGCTTTTACAACTTTGTGTTCGTTTTGTAAGTTGTACCAGAAAAGTTAAATTTTTGACAAATATTGATGCAACATTGGCAAATGTACTATATTTTAATATATGGCAGTTTAGCAAAGTTTACTCTTTAGGATTTATTCTATGTGGATAATGTATGCTAATAATTTAAAGCGAAATTGAAGGCTATATGATCCACTGGACCCCACGAAATCAGCCTTTTTGTGAAGTGCCAAAACGAATACGTTTTCTGTGTGTGTGAAACATTCAAACCACTTATCGTAGTGCTGTTACCCGTAAATATATCTATACCAAAAAAGGAATGAAGGAGACCATAAATTTTATCAAATCATGCTATTAGTACAGTCAATAGTTAACCATCAAGAATATATTTAAGATACTTTTATTTAATTCCTAGTATGCCCTGTCGTGCTTCACTACGGCTTACCGAGACTTATTGATATGTATGTTTTCATAATCTGGTTTTCCTACGAAGTTTGGATAGTGCAATTAAAACAATTTATTTTATTTATTTTATATTTTTTTATTTATTTGAATGCTTGCTGGTAGGCAATATTTTTCAAAATATGGATTTTCCAAATTGAAGCCGGCAGCACTTTACGATTGGCCTTGAACGTGTGATATCTTTTGATAATTTTTACTGTAGCGATTTTTTGTTTTAGCGATTTTTGATTTGGCGATTTTTGATTATGGCGATTTTTGATTTTGAAGGTTTTGGTTTTTGGCGATTTTCGGTTTTGGCGATTTTTTATTTGGCGATTTTTGATTTTGGCGATTTTTGATTTTGAAGAATTTTGATTGTGCCCATTTTTGACTTTTCGCAATTTCTGTTTTAGGCGATTTTCGGTTTTTGCGATTTTTGATTTTGACGATTTTTGAATTTGACGATTCCGCCAATATTTTCCAAAACTCTCAAAATCATCGCTTGCATAGTACTCATATTTTTTGCATAGTATGCGCCACACCCACTAATCGTATCCCGACCATTCTCTATTTATCTACTCACATTAATATCTGATGGATTCGTATATGGTCTCAAGGATTTCCATTTTATATATATTCTTGATATGGGCGGTGCCACGCCAGTTGCTCCGATCCCATTTTTTGTTCGGCTAATTACAGGCTTAACCTATGTGCTCATGCAAAGCTCTAATGCACTCACTATTACAGTACTTTATTTATATGACATTTAATGTTTACTTTGTATAGGAGATGCCAACTCTACAGGTCCGGTCCTGTCTATTTTTGTTAGTCTACTCACGTTAATAACAGATAACCTCAGACAAATTTTCTAAGATATCTCTATTAGATTACTCGAGAGATATGATATTGAAATACTGCCACGCCCACTTAACATAAATAATAGGTGACCTCACAGAAATTTGCAAAGCACTTTCTATCATAATACGTAATAGTAGCAGATTCCAGCGCTCGAAATTCGAGTGCAATTTCTAGATAGCTTTATTTTTCAACTTAGCCAATTCACACACCAACAATTTTATGGCCTATTACTATTGTGAATAAAGATAACAAACTCATCAACAAACACATTAACAAATTTAGTTAAACACACATGGCATATTTATAATTTTATCTATGTGCTAGTAGCAACTTCAAGTCCAATTTACTTAAAATAAAGGAAAAAATTTAAAAATCTGTAAATCTGCAAAACCGCTAAAAAGAAATACCTTTCAAATAATATACATTTGGTCAAAATCGGGACAAAACGCTGGAACAAAACATCGGTCACAAGAAATCATCTAGCCTATTAATATTATAGCTACTAAAAATAACAAAAAAAATATGTGTAGCCTAAAATTTCCTCCAGATACACAGTAAGGCTCTTACAAATTTCAGGTAAACCTGTATAAGTGTTTAGCTTCCTATAAGCTACAAGCAAACAAACATACATACTTTTGCATCAGTTACCTTAAACTGCGTATGGTTATTTGGAAAATATTAGTTAGGAGTATAAAATGAACTGGGATTATAAAATTCGGTTGCCACAACAAATCCGTTTCCTGTGTGAAATTAAAAAATTTATTAAACTTGTAAAGTATTTGTCGTCCACGACCGGGTTCACTCTTTGGAATTTATAATGAACCTCCTTTTTATGTATGTTTTCTAAAACTCTCTGCTCTCGTAGCCTACCTCCTCTATTTCTCAGTTAATTTCAAAATCTGTGTGTTGATATTTTTCGTCTGCCAAGTCCTACTGTCTTCATGCCTTAAGTACAAAATTTTTCCGTTAATATTTCAAATCCTACATTTTTAACAATTAAGTTAGCTTTACTTTTGATATAAACTTCCAATTCAACGAAAATCTAATAAACTAGTTACAATTTAAGTTAGAAAAAAATATTTTCGCAAATTATTTTTATTTAACATTGGGGTAATATTAATATAATTTATTTCTGTTTAAAAATATAATAAAATAAAATAGGACAACGACAACTGGCCAAAAATAATTTAATATAAAAAATTTTATTATATTGGGGAAAAAAGTAACATAATAGCTTGAAACTGTTTCTTTTTTTTTTTTTTTTTGCCTCCCGTGAGTATCATTTTTAATAATTATATCTTTATATATTTTTATACCTCCAAAAACTTAACACAATCTTTCAGTTGGTTGTTTTTTTTTGTAGTTTTTGTTTTTTTTTTTTTCTTTTCTTTTGTCGTAATAAAAAAGCTCAACATTTTTAGTTCCTTCCTTTTGCCAGCCACCTATATATCCGTTATTATTTTTCTTCTTTGCCATTGTGTAAAAGAAAAGTAAAAAGTATGAGAATTAATAAAAAAAAAAAATATGTTGAAACGACTGCTTCTGTCCTGGCGTTTGCATATAAATTAAAAAAAAATGTATAAAATTTCATTGCTGTAAATTTACGTATAAATTTGTTTTTCTGTAAACTCTTCATCATCATCATCTGCTTGAGTTGCTGTCATAAAATTTAAAGCAACATGAGCTTCTGAAAATGGTGGAAACCGCTTGAGGCTAAAAAAAATGTGAAAATGTATGTAGTTTAAAGTCAATGTGTAAGTAACACATTTCCTATTTTTTTAATAATTGTAGTAAGACAAAAAAAAATTCTGAAGACTTGTTTTTAAATACCTTCATGTCAACGGCAATTATTCTTAATAAGTTGTTAAGCTTAAACTCACTTGAATTAATCAAATCCTAGATAATTTTTTTCTATGTTTCATTATAGTTAGTGCCGAACATTAGCTTCACCTAAAATTTCGTATAATTTCTTATCAAAAGTTTCTTCAGCTTTCTAGATCTTTAGAACTTTTATCAATATCCGTTAAAAAAATATATTTTTTCACACATTTTATAAGGTTAAAAACAACAGAGGAAAAGTGTTCTTACAACCTTTTCATTATAATTTGAACTTTGTCTTTATATATGTGGCTTTTAATACAAAAAGGTGCTGATTTGTTAGAGATAACATCAAGAAGGAAAAAAAAAATGTTTAATGAACAAAGCACACCTTAAAACTATTTAACGGTAAAGTAGAAGTTTTTTTTTATTAAAAAAAAGTATAATTTATATGCCACTAGTTACCTCCTGTATTGGTAGTTAAAAAAAAAAAAGTTTAAGTTTTAGTCATTGTTGCAAAACTTTTCCCGCAAAAAAACTTTTTAGCTTCTTCTACCACGTTAGATTCATAACTTTTAAGATGTTTATGATTGCTTTTGATGTTGTTGCCGCAACATGAGCAACATCAACACCAAACGTACTTATATTATAAACTTGAAGTTGAAAAATTATGTTGAAATTACATTAAAATCTTATGATTACATCCGATGTTTTCATCTTAATATGGAGTTTACAACAGCAAATAACCGTTAGTTATCGCGACGTAAGAATAAGTATATGGGTAGCAAAACATTTTACATACGACTTGTTGTTCATATAATTAGGGTTCTCGTAAGGGTGTCCTAACTGTTCTATGAGTAGAATGTGCTAAAATTGCACAACAGTTGTATAATTGTTGTTGTTGTTCTCCATACAAAAAACAAAAATATCTACGACAATGTAACGTAAGCGGGTGTGTTTTTGCGGTGTACTACGTGTTGATGTTTACTGTTTAATCAGCTTTTCTATATTTTATAAATATATTTTTACGTTTTTTTTAGAAATAAATAAAAATGGAATCAAATAATTACATTCAGGTAATTTTTTGTCTAAAAGGCAATTATTTAGCTCTTATTTTAAATTTTGCTCGTATCGGATATACGACAGGTTGTTCACATAAATACTAATTCTTTACAGCATACCACTTTAGTACACCTATTGAATTCTCTAAATGACTGACTATACGATACCCTATACCATGCGTTTAAAGACTCTCTTTGGTCCAACTATTTAGATATAGAAAATAAACATAAACCAAGTTTGAGTGGCAAGCTTTTTGCCTTTTTATATGAAAAACTTCATATCGGATGCTATATTTATATAGGGCCTAAGTCGAAAAATGGACCGTCCCAGACCATATTTGGTAAGGTCACTTATTTTTTTCAAAAACGTATACAAACCAAATGTGAGAAAAATCTGTGCAATATTTTTGTTTTTTGAAAAATTTATGATTAAGATCTGTCTTATAGAGTTTTGTTTTGGACTACTGATAAATGAATGTAATAAACACATACACAGACCCAATTTGACCGAGATCCATATGATAATTTGGATATTATGGAAATTTAGGTCGACCTCATAGGGGCCATTTGTATGGGACTAGGTCTGAACATGAACCGATTTTCATCAATTTCAATGTTATCCATCCTATGATCGGCAGAAGCTTATATACAAATTTTCATCACAATATGTTCTTATTTGCGACCTGTATTTTGATTACAAGGTTTGCAGGGACACACAGACGGATGGACAGACGGACAGACAGACATCGCTAAACGACTCAGAATGTGATTCTGAGTCGATCGGTATACTAAAATTATTATACCGAATTTATGCCGGAGGAAGAAAAAGAAGAGGAAGAAACCCTAATACACTTTTTAGCCTACTGCCCTCTTCTGCGCCACATTGGATTACACTGTTTAGGAAAAATATCTTTAACTGAAATATAAATATGCTAGGCGATTTTTCTTGTGACCGATGTTTAGTTCTACGGTTTTAACTCAATTTTGACCAAACGTGTATTATTTGAAAGGTATTTCTTTTTAGCCATTTTGCAGCCTTACAGATTTTTAAATTTTTTCCTTTATTTTGAGTAAATTGCATTTAAAATTGCTACTAGTACATACATAAAATTATACAATGCCATGTGTGTGTTTATTATATTTGTTAATGTGTTTGTAATAAAAAAGTGTTTGTTTTTTGTGTTGATTTGTGAATTGGTTATAAATGATTAGCACAATTTTAGGTTCTTTATTTAATGAAAAAATAAAATTTCCTAGAATTTGCACCCGAATTTCGAGGGCTGGAATCTGCTAGTATTAAATAATGTACAATTAAATTGGAAAGATTTGTTTCATTACATTGTAGCTGCACTTGAGTACAGAAAGGAGTTAATTATTGAACTCAATTATTAACATGTTAAAAGAAATGCTCTTTTTATATAAATTATAATTTTAAATACTTATAACCGACTGACGACAGTATGTCAAAGTCGTAAGTTCTTATTTTATTCATATTTTTCTTTTTTTATGTAAGACATTAAAATCTGGAAATATTAAATTTTATATTTAGTCTTATATTTTTGTAAAGCACTTATTTTGAAAAAATAAAGAACGATTAACTAACTAACTAACTTATGCCGGCATCATGATTTTAAGCCCTCCATACCACTGTGTAGTTTCTCAATCCGTTTGTAAAGCATCAAAAAATGAATTTGTCAATCAATAAATTAAATATATTCCTTATAAGAAATCAAGTCGTTATAGTGATGTCCGTCCGTCCGTCCATCCATCTGTCCATCTGTGCGTCTGCCTGTAGAAATGGCACTCATAAACCATTTTCCTGGATAAACTGAGGGTGATTTTCCATTATTTCGAATACCTTAATATTTAGAATGATATGAATAGGGCATCATTGGGCGAAGATCAATTCAATTCATTTTATTAACCCATAATATATACATTTTTGCTTAAATATAATTGTATGTTTAAGTGTTCAAAACTTAATCTTTTTCAGCTTAATCATAATAAGTAGTGATGTTATATAATCATGTGAGTCCGATCGCAGGGGAGATGTGTAAACATCTAGTAATTAAAGATTTTTTATGGCACTTTTATAAAATCAAACAGAAACGTCATCTATGTATCAATTATAGCAATGAACTGCAGGGGCTCTGCTAATATAAAAATATTTATTGTTATATATTATTTCAACCAGTTAATTTTTAGTTTTTTATTTTTCATTTTTCTTTTTCATTTTTTCATTTTTTCATTTTTCATTTTTCATTTTCAATTTTTTTGTCTCATTTTTATTTTTCATTTTTTCTATTTTTCATTTTTCATTTTTATTTTTAATTTTTTCATTTCTTCATTTTTAATTTTTAATTGTTTCGTTTTTCGTTTTTAATTTTTTATTTTCCATTTTTTATTTTTCGTTTTTTATTTTTCATTTTTTAGTTTTTTAATTTTTTCATTTTTTCATTTCTTCAGTTTTCATTTCTTCATATTTTATTTCTTCATATTTCATTTTTTTGTTTTTCGTTTTTAATTTTTCATTTTTATAACCTCCACCCCAGTGTGCAGAGGGTATATATGAGTTTGTCATTCCGTTTGTAATAATTAGAAAAAAAAATATATATGTATTTGTGATCCTTATAACAAGCGGAGTTGATATAGCGATGTCCGTCTGTCCGTCTGTCCGTCTGTGGAAATCCCGATGACAACTTCAATCGGACTTCTAGGGTGCTCATTTGCACAAAAAATGATTCATGGACTTTCTGAAAAGCATGCTGTTTAAAATCGTTCAAATCCGTTGAACAGGGCCCGAGATCTGCATGAAGAACTAAAAAAAGTCTTGAAAAAATATGATTTTCTATGTTGTTCTTGTCACGATCACGGCCTCAATAGGACAGCTAGGGTAACTATTTTTAGTGAGAATGATTCACCTAGATCATGGAAAGTTTTCTGTTTCAAAAATCACAGAAATCGGTGGAACAGGTCCAGGGTAATCTCTGAAAAAAAAAAATAAAAAAATATGATATATCTGTATTGTTCTTGTTGTTATTCTAAATGTTGTATTGTTGTCAAGGCTAGAGTTGTTGTTTTTATGATCATTATGGTAATACTATTATAATAACTAACCCTTTGTGAATTTTTTTTATCAACTCTGGTAGAAAAATTGTAAAGTTTCCATTTTTTTGGCATCACTAAAAAAATTTGTTGGATCATTTTTGTCGTCGCTGCGAGCCTGCAAAGTTTCAGATGGATTGGGTCACGGGAAAAGGGTTAAAAATCGATCCAAAATTTTTTCGACAAGCAGACACTACGACTTAATATAAAGGGAACAAAAATTCACCACATCTACAGTAAATAATGTTGAACTACTTAGTTGTTAATAAAAACAATGTAAATTTACCAAACAAAATTTTATGTATTAACTTATTTAAAGAAAAACACGAAAATAACTTTTGATTTTGTATTTTTAGTGTGTAATATTTACATATATGTACATACATACATATACTAAATAACAAAATAATATACGTATATTCTATACATGTATGTATATTATTAATAACCGCATGTTAGAAATATATCGGTATATTATTTTATTTATATAAAATTCCCCAATATGTATTTTATTTTAGGAAAATACATTTCTTTTGTATTAACAGAGTGTCACTTCGTTTTGCTCAGTGTTGCTATGCCATAGTCGATGGCGCCGCAATTTTTGTTCTAATTAGCTTTGCAATCGGTATTTCTATTTTAACATTAATGTCAACATTTTCATTTAGATGTCAAACTTCATTTCGCTTCATTTTCAATGAGATAGCAGAGGTTTTTCCATTATTCTTTTACAAATATGACCACAAGTTTGGCATATTAACTTTTTGTTGTGTTTACAAAATAGAGTTACCGAGTTCATCAATGAATTTTTTTGCTTTCAAAACAGTTCTACATAGTTATATAGAACTATTATCCTGCTTCCCCTACAAAATATCTGATTGGGATTACATCTAATTTTTAAAAATTGTTTATCTATATATATAAAATTCATTTTCTGTTTGTTTGTTTGTTTGTTTGTTTGTTTGTTTGTTTGACCGCTATACAAATTTTTATTTTTCAACGGATTTTCCTGAAATTTTGTACACACGATCTATATACCCCAGGAAAGGTCGCCGTATACTTTTTACCGGCCGCGCCTACTTTTACGCCCACTTTTTATGTAAAATTCATTTTCTGTTTTATTCATATTTGTTCACTATACAAATTTTTATTTGTTAACAGATTTCTCTGAAATTCGGTAAGCACGATCCCTGTATTCCAGCCAAGGTCACCATATACTTCTTATCGACCACGCCTACTTTCACGCCCACTTTTTATATACAATTCATTTTCTGTATTTTGGTATATTTGTTCGCTATACAAATTTTTATTTTTCAACGCATTTCTCTGAAATTTGCTACACACGATCTCTGTACTCCAGAGAGGTCGCCATATGATTCTTGCTGGCCACGCCTACTTCTACGCCCACTTTTTATACAAAATTAATTTTCTGATTTTTGGTATATTTGTTCACTATTTTTATTTTTCAAGGGATGTCTAAAATTTGGTCACACTATCTCTATACTACAGGGAAGGTCACCATATGCTTCTTACAGGCCACGCCTACTTTGCGCCAACTTCTATGTATATAAAACTTATTTTATCCCTTTATTTGTTTCTTTATTTGATTGCTATACAAACTTTTATTTTTCAATGGTTTTCTCTGAAATTGATTACGTATTCCAGGCAAGGTCGTCATATGATTTTTACTGACCACGCCTACTTTTACGCCCAAGTTTCATATAAAATTCATATTTTGTTGTTTGGTATATTTCTTCCCTATACAAATTTGCACTTTTCAATGGATTTCTCTGAAATTTGGTTTACAGGGAAATAACTACACGGTGAACAAATTCCCCAAACTTAAAAAAAAGGTACCCACAAGAAATGAACAAATTCGACATTTTTAATCGAAATAAAAATTGAACTTACTCCCCAAATTCATTCTTAAATTTTTACATATTTTTATTTAATGAATTTTGTTAAATATTTATTTTGGTAAACGTTTGCATACTGCTCTCAATATATGTCCCACAATAAATGCATTTAAAATGAGTATTCTTTTCAATAGCATCATTTCGTTGCGCGGAAGCTATGTGCACGGGGAATACAGCTTAGCCTGAATATCGGAATGATCTGAAAAATATATTTTGACAATTAAAATAAGTTGGCAACAGCTGCGCGGCAGCACAGGTGTGGTTGCCAAACGCGCGGAAGCGGCGCGCGGTGCGCGACCGCGGCCTCGGACGCGACGGATGTGGACGCGACGCGCTCTTGGAACACAGCTCAGCTAAAATATCGCAATGCTCTAAAAAATATGTTTTAGGAATTAAAATAAGTTAACTAGAACTAAGCGGCAGCACGGGTAGTAGCTGAGAGGAAGCGGCGCGAGGCGCGCGAACTCGGACGCGACGGATGCGGACGCGACGCGCTCTCGGAACACAGCTCAGCTAAAATATCGCAATGCTCTAAAAAATATGTTTTAGGAATCAAAATAAGTTAACGAGAACTAAGCGGCAGCACGGGTAGTAGCTGTGAGGAAGCGGCGCGAGGCGCGCGGACGCGACACGGCGCGCGACCGCGGACTCGGACGCGACGCGCTCTCGGAACGCAGCTCAGCTAAAATATCGCAATGATTTAAAAAATATGTTTTAGGAATTAAAATAAGTTAACGAGAACTAAGCGGCAGCACGGGTAGTAGCTGCGAGGAAGCGGCGCGAGGCGCGCGGACGCGGACGCGGACGCGACGGATGCGGACGCGACGCGCTCGCGGAACACAGCTCAGCTAAAATATTGCAATGATCTGAAAAATATATTTTGGCGATTAAAATAAGTTGACAACAACTGCGGAAGCGGACGCGACTTGCTCGCGGAACACAGCTTAGTGAAATGTCGTATGATAAATTTTATCTACGTATGTGAAATAATTACCTGTGGATCAAAAGAGGCCACACATATACTATAAGCAGTTGCTTAAAAAGAAACCTTGCGACACAATATTAAACGTCGCATTAGTCTTTCATTTCTGAAACTTGAATTTGATGTCTCTGCTCAATGATGATCACTTATTGAATGAAGTAATTCAATTTTTAAAAGTTCCGATTCCTTTAATTTGCGAACCATTCCGTTATATTTGATGTTTATAAATAAACTGAAAAAAAAACTTAAAGCGGTTTCGCCGCTTATTTTTGAAGCATTTTTTCTGCAGCATCTTATAAAAAACTTCTAAATTAAAAAATCAAAAAATTTTTAATTGAAATATAAAATTAATTTACTGCCCATACAAATTTTGGGGAGAAAGTTCATTTTATTGGGGAATTTTTTAATTGGGGACTAAGTACTCAGCGCCTGGTAAGCATAGTGAACCATTTTTCAAGTCAAAGGCCTTTTTATTCCGGGCAAGACCGGGTAAAAACAGCTAGTAATTAATAAAGCATTATTATTCACATAAATACAAAATTGCACCTTTTAAATTCCATTCAATAAAAAAAAAATATTAATTTTAAAAATTGGAATTCAGATTTCCAATTATAAATTAAAAAAATATTAATTGAATTTCAGAAAATCATATTAAAACGTCGGAAATAATAACTTCAAATTTAGAAGATATCAACTGAATTTTTAAAATATAAATGTTATTCTTTAAACACAAACTGAAATTCAGAAAACACCACATATGTTTACATTTACATTTAGACCGACTATACGATACCCTATACCATACGTTAAGGGACCCTATCTCTTAGGTCCAACTAACTGGACTTGGAAAATAAGCATAAACCAAATTTGAGTGGGATTTTTATTAATTTTTTGGGCTGCAGATATGAAAAAGTTCATATCGGAAGCTATATCCATATGGGGACTAGGCCCAAAAATGGACCGATCCTGACCATGTTTGGTAAAGTCTCTTGTATTTTGCAAAAATATATACAAACAAAATTTGATAAGAATCAGTGCAAAATTTTTGTTTTTTGATAGATTTAAGTGAAGATCGGGAAGCAGCTCTATATGGGGCCTATGACTAAGAGTTGTCCCATAGGGATAATTTTTGGACGTCTCATTAATGGATGCAATAACCGCATACAAACCCAATCTGAGTAAGATCTGTATGACAATTTGGATCTTATGGCAATTTATGTCGATTTCATAGGGGACATTTGTATGGGGGCTAGGTCTGAACATGGAGCGATTCTCACCAATTTCAACAGCGTTCATCCTATGGCCGATGAAAGCTCACGTGCTAAATTTCATCAAAATATATTGATATTTGCGACCTGTTTGATTAAAAGTTTACATGGACACACAGACGGACGGACGGACGGACGGACATCGTTAAATCGAATCAGATAGTGATTCTGATTCGATCGGTATAATTAAAGATGGGTGTAGGTCAAATATTTTTGGTTGTTACAAACAGCAGCACAAAGTCATTATACCCAAACCACATAGTGGTGTAGGGTATAAAAATATTGAAATTGAGGAGACATTAAAGCATTTCAGGATAAGAAAATATTAATTTAAATTCAATGAAGTTTACAAAGCCTCAAATTATATTTAAGAATTGGGAACATAAATTTGATGAGAATGTTATTTATATATTATTTTTCACAATTTTTTGGATGAAAATTTTATGTTTTTCAGAAAATAAAGATAAAAAATTATTTTATTTAAAATTTTTGGGACATTTGGTTTTTTGCGTTTGGCATCCCTAATTTGAACCAGTATTCATGATGACTTCAAAATTCGTCTTCATGGCACGCAAGGTAAAACCCAAAACATTGAAGTTCGATAATAATTCACAGGTAGACGTATTTGGAGTCAATAAATGAAAATATATTTTATTAACATAATTTAATTCAAAATCAAAAGTTGGCATCACCGGGTTAGATTTTGTATTGTATTGTGTAAATTTTCACTATTAGCTTGTAAAAAAAAAATTGTTTTCCAAATACGCCAATATTTTAACAAAATAAATTGAGAGAGCTTTTTTTTTGGTTATTATTTTTTTATTCGATCCGAACTATATGGCCGCAAAGAAGAATTATTTGGCCAGGAAAAAGAAACTATACAGCCATCTCCAATTAGCACGATTTAATGCGTATAGCCACCCTACACAACCATTACCTTCGTAATGGAGCTATATAATTTGCAAAAACTTAAATTAATGCCGTTTTCTTTTCTGACAAAAAATGTCGCCCTTTTTGCCCTTTTTTGGAAATGTGTATTTTTTTATATATTCTGAATTAAGAGCAACCTTATAATATAGATCAATCGAAAGACCTCAAAGTGCTGTGTTCATAAATGCAAAAAAAATTTGATTACTATCCTCTTGGAAGTCATAGGGTGAAAATATTCAAAAAGGAGGAACAATGGGGGAATATTCTCACACTATGACCTGAAAGAAGTCAATGGCTACATTTTTTTGTGATTTTTGATGGCTCGACTTTGAGACCTTTCAATTGATGTATCAGATAAGGTTGCTCTTAATTCAGAATATATAAAAAAATACACTTTTCGATTAAAGGGCAAAAAAAGGGTGACATTTTTTGTCAAAAAAGAAAACGGCATAAATTAGTTAACTAATTATGTCAAATAACCGGTAACGCATGCATATCACGATGACCAAAGAGCAAACACCGAAAGGTGTTTAATTGTTTACTTTTTCAAATATTTTGTTAACATTTATTATCAATACTCAAACCGAGGTGGAGGGTATCAAAGATTTGGCACAGCCGAATTTAACACTCTTGCCTGTTCATTTTTCATTTTTTATTTTTCATTTTTTATTTTTCATTTTTCATTTTTCATTTTTCATTTTTCATTTTTAAACAGGTTATTATCATAATTTTTTCATGCTACGCTGTTTTTGTGATTGTATTGTGAAACAGAAATTTACCCCCCTGCGCGTATAGATGTTTACACATATCAAAAGTTTATATACATATATACAATAGATTGTTGGAAGTAAAAATTGGGGAAATACCTATTTGAATATTTAAAACTACTTACATGCTCTACTACTAATCTATTGACTAGATCTATTAATCTGTAGTAAGTGCATTCATATGGGAGATTTCTGAAATCATACACATTGTATTGAAATTTTGAGTGAGTCTAATGATTTTATGGGAAACTCTATACCTGCAGTATCATGAAGACGTTTGGTGGAAAAAAACTATGGAGGGTTACACATTAGCTTTAGTATTCTATTTTTACATATTTGCAACTTTTTAATGTGACAATTTTTACTGGTAGACCACACAGGAACGGCATAGAATTTAAGTGCATGGAAAATTAATTAAAAAAATTAGTTTTTTATATTGAGGCTGGATTTTCGATTTATTAAAGGATTGATTTAACAAGTAAGTATAATTGTCTTATTTGTTATATATGGTATGCGGTAATTAAATTTAATTTTGTGATCAAGAATAGCTCCTAGATAGTTAGCTTTTTGTTCCCGTTGCATTGAAGCGTTATTTAGATCAATATTTTTCTGAGGGATAAAACAATCTTTCCGTTTTTTCGTAGAGTATATCGTTTGTATTTTATTATAGTTTTGCCTAATTTTTCACTTATTAAAATAATTCACCATTTCAGCTAGAGCCCTTTGTAAATAGGCTATTATGTCAACGGCTAGTACTTCGGAGCTGAGTACTGCTGTGTCATTAGCAAAGATTGATAGAGTACAATACTCAAATTGCAGAAAATCGGCTATATATAAATTATAAAGGACATGTGATAAAAATTTATAAACAAGTCCGTCATGCCATACAGAATCGAATGCAGCCAACCGATTTTTGGTGGTTAAACTTATTTTTAACTAAATTTCTAATAAGAATAAGGTGTTGAGGTAGAATAATATTTTCGGTTTCCATGAAATGTGTCAATTTTTCTTTCAAGAATTTTACTTACACTTGGATAACTTTTAGCCATAATTGGTCTAGACGGACAATAATTTTCTTACTTCTCTAAAATTGGGATATTTATTGAATTTTTCCTTAATACTTTAGTTAAATTACAGAAATGGGGAGAGTTCTTCTCTAACGATGAAAGTAAGTGATCCCATGACTTATTTCTAAACAAAGTAATTTCATTACGGATTCTCGGATTTACAACTTTCATCTGATAAAAATCATTTAAATTTCTGAAACACTGCCAGTTTCGTCGATAACCATTTCTTTTTGGGATCATGTTTCTAACAAATTCTCTACTTTGTTAGAAACATGATCCCAAAAAGAAATGGTTGTTTTCTTCCAATTGAGGGATATCCCTTTGGAACATTGAGATCGACTGCATTATTTAAATTATTTCTGAATTGCATAAGAGATTGCTTAATGTGTCCAGTGCTTAAAATATCATCAATATTAGGTTCATTCTGGTTTCTATTTAAAAATGTTGAAAATTTATTCCAGTTAGCATTAAAAAAATCATATTTGAAAAAAGTTGAGCTGTTATAGTTGCCACTTAGAGTAATTTTAACATGTAAATGATAAGAGCTGAGATCATTTATGACAATGGCGGGGGATATTAAACTAGGTACATTCGCAAAAAAGAAGTCTGTCTAATGTAGAGCCTTGCCTATTTGCACTTATCGGAATATGAATAGGGTCACACTGTTATATAATATCAATTTTGTAAGATTGCAATTTCTCGAATAAAATGTTGCCCCCCAACAGTTGGCTCTTTTGCAACCCCAAGACTGATTCCTGCAATTAAAATCACCACCTAATACAATTTTATCGTTTCTGCTGAGATATGAATATCATTAGCAAATTGTTGTTTCCTTATTCTCCCTATTCCTCCCAAGCCGCCAGGGTAGTAACATAAGTATATATTGATTGTTCCCATATTGGTGAAAAGTGTAATGCCGACATTTTTCGGTAATGGCTGTTTGTTGGGTGAAGTTGCCCAAGCACTTGGTATCCAATGGCAGATTGTCAACGCAAAGTATAAGAATTTTTATTTTATATCTTCTTAATATATAAAAACGTTGGTGCGTATGTTGGTAATCTAATAACTGTTGAACCACTAACGCTAGCGACTTCGTATTCATACCACATGTTCCTTTGGTTCTCCGATTTGCATAACTTTTTTTTGTACCTGATAGGTGGCGCTGGGGTCGAGATTTTCCCAACAAATTTATTTACGGTCCAATTTAGCTCAAATTCGCAACATATATTATGTACATAAAACTAAAGTTGCTGACAAAGTTTTTCACCTGTAGGTGGCGCTGGTGTTAAATTATTCAAGAAAACGTATATTTTTTTTCAGTCATATTCATAATATTATTAAATGCAATGTATTTAAGGATTTTCGAGGGAGTTCGTGCTTTACTTTTGCCCGACACTCGGTATTAAAATTTAGATGCAATATAAAATCCAGATGTTTTCTTCGGGCCAGCAACGCGGACCGGACTCAGCTAGTTTTATATAAATTTGATTTTATTTACTTGTACAATAGCGTTAAAATTCCTGAAATTAAAATTTATTGAACTAGTTATAATTGAAAAATTTAATTATTAACCTAAGACACTAACTTTTTTCATGTGGACCCAGAGCTAACCTTCTTTAATCGAACAACCACTGTATATAATTAACTTTGAAATGTAAGAAAATGGCCTTTTATTATATACTCTTATAAAAAACACCGCGTGGAAATATAAAATATAATAGATATATACAACAATAAAATACAGTAACGATGATCGATAATTTGTGATGTACACTAGCGATTAGACAGAAGCGGTGACAGCTGCATTAGCAATTGGTAAAACTTGATGTGATATATTTTTTCTAATAAATACTGCGACTCCGGCAGATCTGGCATCTACCCTATCGTATCTATAGAATTTAAAATCGCTGTTTCTAATAGACAAGTTTGCATTTAGCCCTGTTTCAGATACTAAGCAAATATGTATAATTACTATCTAAAAATTGGTATAACTCTAAATATTTGTTACGAATGCCTCTAGCATTCCAAGTTACTGTTTTAATTCCGTACTAGCAGATTCCAGCCCTCGAAATTCGAGTGAAAATTCTAGGAAATTTTATTTTTTCATTAAATAAAGGCCCTAAAGTTATGCTAATCAATTATAGCCAATTCACAAATCAACACCAAAAGCAAACTCATATTTATAACAAACACATTAATAAATCTAATAAACACACACAACTTTAAATGCAATTTACTCAAAATAAAGGAAAAGTTTTTTAAATCTGTAAATCTGCAAAATAGCTTAAAGGAAATACCTTTAAAATAATATACGTTTGGTCAAAATCGGGATAAAACGGTAGAACAAAACATCATTCACAAGGAATCGCCTAGCCTATTAATATTATAGATTTATTCATTATGATAAAAATTTGCATGCAAGGTTAGTAATAACCTCAAACTGTTCTGCTTTGTTTCTACATTTTTTAAGATTAGTAATTAATTCTAGGTTTAAACTTTTAATTTCTTGCAGAGAGAATAATTCTTCAAGACCACTCGCTTGATTTGTTTTGGTGGTGTGGTTGTTGTTGTTTATAATAATATCACTTCATTGTTGCCAATTTCTGTTTATGTTAGGCACATTTTGACACAATGTATTAGGGAAGCTGATATTGTAGTTATTAGTAGAAGCATAATATGATTTTTCATTATTTCGAGCAGGTTGTTATTTGTTGTAATAATTTAGTATCATGTTTATAAAATTGTTTACTGTTTTAACAAGTCCAGATATTAATAAAATTATAAAACTCAGGAGGAAGGTATCAAAGATGCGGCATAGCCAAATTTAACAGTCTTACTTGACTTTTTTTTATAAAGTTTTTGTTTGGTCTTCTTTTAGGGCCTTTTAAAAAGAATGTTTTACCCAAAATGAATTGTTAATTTTCAAAAAAAAAAATAATAATATAGTCCATATTTTTTTCTGAAATTTATTGGTAATCATATTTACACTTCAAAACAGATATTTTCTCAATGTGTATATTTCATCGAATTAATGTCACCGCCAGCTTGCTTAAAATGTTTATCTTTAAAAAAGAGAATTAAAATGGATTTTTTCATCTTCATAATCTACATTTAAGTGCATAAGTCAGTTGTTTGCTTTTTAGTTTTAAATTTATTTTAACCAAAAAAGTTTCCATTTTTTGTTTTTTCTTCTTCTTTTTGGTGCATCGAAATTATAATTTTTGCCTTCTAAAATATTTTCCAACAAAGATTATTCTTATAATTCAGCACCTTTCTTTCTGGAAAATGTCAAACGTTTAGCTGCTGCTATAAAATTTTATTACAAAAGTTTAGAGAAAAAAAAACTTTTTGCTAACTTTTAGTAAAAAAAAAATGCTTAAGTTATTTTCAATTTGCTGCACTACTAAAAAATGCAAACCATAAGAAACACCTTCATGCCATTCTAATACAACGAAAGCAATATCCAGATATTGGCTAAAAAGTATTAAGACTCCTTTGTTATTCTCATATAAATAGAGTATATACATTTATTTTTTAAAAAAGAGTTTTCTCTCAGCTACCATTTGTAGATGCCGATGAGTGTGTGTGTGTGTGTGTGTGTGTGTGTGTGTGTTCACGATAGTCTGTGTTTACAAATTGGTTTTTTCTTCGAAACCAAATGCGCATCGAAGCGTTGGATAAACGTGAAAAACTTTTGCATAATTTCATTTGGCTGTTGTTACCTTTCAAAGTATTTTTCGTTTAAAAATTTCGGTATAATGATTTTTTTGTAATGGAATTTATTTTTTTTATGTTATTATTTGGTGCGGAAGGTATAAAACTAAAAAGAATTGTTTTTATAACTTATATAAGATTAAAGAAAAACAGATTATTTGTATTATTCATTTTATAAAAATTCAATATCAAATACTCAAGTTAGCTTCAAGGAAAAAAATCTTGAGTGGAATTATTTCTTGAGCCGGTAAATAGAACTGTACTTTTAGTTAGTTTTATACGATTCAGAAAGCGATTTATTTTAAAAAAAAGCAAATTTTGTATATATATGTTCTTTAAGCCACCAAAACCCTTTTGTGCAACTCTTTAAGCATTATATGAATTGTTATGGACCATTGTGGTTTTAACAGCGAAACCAAAACTTTTTCTTTATATTTGGCTTTATCTGATTCTGTGAAAGTGAATAACCAGAGAAAAATAATTTCTATTTGTGAAGACTCATACAACCAAAGGCCCTACCGTTTAGGAAAACCTGCTAAATTTTACGGACCGTGATCAGGGAAAACCGGGTGTTGTTCGAAAACAAAAAAAGAGTTAAAATAATAAAACTAGGAAACTTATCAGGAGAAATGAGAAAGTTTAAAGACAAAATTATTAGTTAGGAAATGAAGTGGAATTTAATGTTAATGAACCTCTTTCATTTATAGCAGTTTAATTTATTTTTATCGAACTGCCCACTATTAACTCTAAACGCAAGTACCCTGGGCGTAATTCCATGAAAAGGTCTAATTTTAAAATATAAATTTAAATAATTTTTATTGATACATTTTCAAAGAATTTTTTCAAGAGGCATGAAAATACGACAATAATTTGTTTGATGGATTTTTATGGACCCTACTTTTCCAGTAAGAAAGGAAAAGTGTAATTAAGTTATTATGACACTAAAAGCCGTGTCATGCCTGTCACAGTACGAAATATTTTTTTAATTTTAATTCATTTCAGAATTCATGTTTTCTGTATGCTTAATTAATAAATTAGCTTTTATATTAACTACTAGAGTGCCCTGCCGTGCTGCGCTGCGACTTTTCGAGACTAATTGACATGTATGTTTTCATAATCAATTTTTCGTTCGAAGTTTGTATTATGCAATTAAAACATTTTAATTAATTTATTTTACATATTTTTGTTTTATTTTAATGCTTTCTGATATTTTTTGTTTTTCCATTCGATGTACAAATTTTCAAATTTTTCGGCGTTCCTACTCTGGAGTAAGACACATATATGTAGCTGCCCATGAGAAAAATATTGATATTCAAAATTAAATCCGGTAACACTTAGAATATTATTTGGCAATGTTTTTATTTTAGCGATTTTTGATTTCTTCGATTTTTGGTTTTAAAAATTTTTGTTTTTCGGCATTATTGTTTTTCACTATTTTCGGTTTTGGCGATTCCGCCCATATTTTCCAAAAAAAAAAAATCAAAAAAAAAAATTATAGCCTATAGCACTTCCCATGTCTGCAGTAAGATTCTGTGAAAATTTCAGGAAGATCAGATGAGCAGTTACGGAGTTTACCTCCTACAAACAAACAAACACACATTACCTGTTTATTATATTAGTATAGATAAGAAACAGATTCTTATTTATCATACCAATAACTTCAGGGCTTTTCTGTGTTTTACAAACGTCCTCTAAAATGACGTCTGTTTGTTGCCATGTCTGTCACGGCTGCCTTTTGCGCCAATCCTTAATAACTTTCTCTCTTTTTCTGTAATAATTCTGTATGTTTTTATGAACAATGAAAAACTTTTACTGTATAATATTGCACTAGAAAAATCTCTGAATGTCATGTCTGTCACTGTGGAACTAGCCGTGCATGATTCGTGAAATAATTACATTGTCTAATAATAATTTTAAATTTAAAACTCTTTTTGCAGTTTTTTCTGAATGTACATGTCGATAGTGTTGTGTCAAATTTTCAATTAAATTGGAGCAGTTTATTTATAGAGAGTTTTTCATACCACATTTTTCCAGTTTTTAACAAAAATTCACCGAAATTTTATAGCAAAAATCGTGTTTTTGAATTCAAAATGCTAACAAAACTTATCGCCTTTTAAAAGCATTTCGATTTTTTTTATGTCACATGATCCGGTAACGAGTTATGATGTTCATCACAAAACAACTTTTTTTCGAGGCGCCTCCGCAGATTTGCTGTCACGGAAATATTTATTAAAAAATTTTTAATTGAAAATTTGTTCAAAGATACCTGAAATGTTTAACTATTAGATGTATATGAAATGGGTAATCGAACATCATTCATATATTAAAAAAAAAAAAATATTAAAATATGCCTTTTCGCCTTTGAAACCTCACCCCTCCCTTAATAAAAGTTAAATAATTAATAGACAACAATGAAAATAACTAAACAATATCTTTTATCCGGGGTTTTTCTCGATTAACCGGTTCTTATTACAAAAATATAGTATCAAACCTTAGTTAACCTAGGCCCGCTTTTGTGCACTTTTCATCAGAAAAGAAAAAAGTCATAAGACTAACACGAAGTGTATATAAATTAATTTCGAAGCATTTCAATAAAAGTATAAAAAATTATGCTTTAGCCTTTTTTTTAGAATATTGAACAGCAATTTCTAGTCAAACATTTTCTTAAGTCAGCATTTGCTTTTTAACATTTTCATATTGTTTGCAAAATTTATTTCCTTTCAATAGTTATAGTTAAGTTTAAACAATTATGTGCTTTAAATATCAAAGAACTACGAATACCAAATAATGTATCAATAAGAGAAAAAGTTTTTTTTTAATATTTTTTGTTGGCCTTTTACAAGATGCGTTTCCAACAATTTCTTTTTACAACCATTTTGTATTAAAAAACTTTATTGATTTGCATTTACTTGCACTAATGGTCTCTTGTGTAATCAAAATATATTTCACAAATATTTTCAAATCATAAAGTTCGACCATAATGCGTCCCTAAAAATCAAAATAAAAACATTTTAAATAAAAAAATAATAAAAAATTTTAAATTTATCTAAATATTTTTTTTTTAATTTAATGATTTTAAAAGTACTTGGGTCAACTTGAAATAGTTTTTTCTTATATTTATTATGTATTTTAAAAAAATAACATCTTGAAGACGTCAGTTTTCTTTTTTTAATTTTTAGTTTTTTTTTTGCAAGTATTACAAAATATTTAACAACCCCTTTATAGGGTATAACAAAATACAATAAGATTGAATAGAAGTATAAAGCAAACTCTAACATGAATGCAGAAATTTAGTTTAAAGTATAACATTGAAAAAGTGAAAAAATTTGCTTGAGGCAATAAAAAACTTGAAGAATTCTTTAGCTCATAATTGCAGAAAATGAAGCAATTTGCACATAAAAATGAACTGAAATTAAAAACTCTATTAGAAATATAAAGACATATTGGCCACTCCCATTCAAGCTGTGATATTTTAGGTAAACGCCGACTTTAAAGCAACAAAGTTTTTATAAATAAAATTTTATTGAGTCTCGCTGCTACTAAAGGAAATATTATGAAGGCGCTATTTGTTTCAATATTCACTATGTGTAACATTAATATGAAAGATTGGTCAGCTTCATCTAATCTAAAACCTGGGGAAAATTATATGTCGTGCTCCTTTTTGTCTCAAAAAATCTCTTCTTTCTCGCTTATAGACAATATTTTTCAAATATATTTTATAGTCGCCATTTTGCAGCCATATATTGAAAACAATCGAATAGATATGGCAATTACATTCTAAGGAACCACTTATTATACCCTATACCACTATGTGGTTTGGGTATAATGACTTTGTGCTGCTGTTTGTAACAACCAAAAATATTTGACCTAGACCCATCTTTAATTATACCGATCGAATCAGAATCACTTTCTGAGTTGATTTAACAATGTCCGTCCGTCCGTCCGTCCGTCTGTGTGTCCATGTAAAGCTTGTAATCAAACTGCAGGTCGCAAATATGAATATATTTTGATGAAATTTGGTATATAAGCTTTTATCGGCCATGGGATGAACGCTATTGCAACTGGTGAGAATCGGTCCATGTTCAGACCAAGCCCCCATACAAATTACCCATATGAAATCGACATAAATTGCCATAAAATCCAAATTGTCATATAGATCTTACTCAAATTGGGTTTGTATGCGTTCATTACATCCACTAATGAGTAGTCCAAAAATGATAACTTTGACCTCATATAGAGCTGCTTCCCGCTCTTCACTTAAATCTATTAAAAAACAAAAATATTGCACTGATTCTTCTCAAATTTTGTTTGTACATATTTCTGCAAAATACAAGAGACTTTACCAATCATGATCAGGATCGATCCATTTTTGGACCTAGTCCCTTTATAGATATAGCATCCGATATGAACTTTTTCATATCTGCAGCCAAAAAAATTAATAATAATCCCACTCAAATTTGGTTTTTGCTTATTTTCAATGTCCAGTAAGTTGAGCCTAAGAGATAGGGTTTCTAAACGCATGGTATGGGGTATCGTATAGTCGGTCTAGACCGACTATAATTTTCTTACTTGTTTTTCACTTATATTTATTAATAAATACAAATTTAGAAAACTGGCTGCAGAGGCCTTCGTCCATATTACCACTTATAGTTTGGAGCCAAATCATTGGATAAAGTTGGTTTCATCTAAACAACAAATACATATGGGTGAAAATTTCAAGGAACATGTTAAAAATTGAATTGCTGGGCATAATATTTTACTGTGTTTATTAAAAAAGTATACTTTTTTTCTTTGTATAACAAACTAACTGACCCCAAAATATTAGCTTCATCTTCGGATTTGTTTTGATATATATTTCAATTAATTTAAATGTAGATTTTATTTTCTGGTCTTATTAAATAGAAATCTATTGTAAAGCCAACGCACAGTGGGTTAGAGCAGCGCGTTTTCTTGGATCAATTCAGAGAAGCTATATACGGATAATTTTTCGTTATTTTTTAGCTAATACTATTAAAATGAGTTAAAAAGAACAATTTTCAACTTTCAGATGTATGTTCAGATCTAGTCCCCATACAAATGACCCCTATGTGAACGACTTACATTGCCATAATATCCAAATTATTTTATATATCTAGGTCAAATTGGGGTATGTTTACTACAGTTTATTATCAGTAGTCCAAAAATAAACCCTATGTGATAGTTCTTAATTACCTCCCCCATATGAAGCTGATTCACGATCTTCACTTAAACACTGATTTAAAATCTAATCTCCATTTTTCTCCGTCAGCTCGCATTTTTGAGTTACAGGTTCTAATCGTATTTTTGACTTTTTTTTTAAATTGTTCTTTTTGTAAACTTCAATGATATCTCTGAAACTACTGGGGAAATTTAAAACCATTGTAAGCACGGCTTAAAGATAATATTGTTGACAAGTTTCGGATATTTTTTTTAACTGAATATGGTGAACCGTTTTCATGTTTTTCCAATATGTGTAGTGGAAGTGCCTTAATTTTAAACATAACGGTATATCGCGCAAACTCGAGCTGATAGAAAGAAAAAATCATGTGTGGCCGAACACAGGGCAACAGAAAGCGTCATCTATGTATCACTTATAGCAATAAAAGACAGGGCTCTGTTAATATAATCTAATCTTTCATTTTTCGTTTTCCACTTTTCATTTTTAATTTTTAATTTTTTATTTTTTACTTTTCATTTTTCATTTTTTATTTTTCTTTTTTCATTTTTATATTTCATGTTTCTTTTTTTATTTTTTATTTTTTTTTCTTTTATTTTTATTTTTTCATTTTTAATTTTTCATTTTTCATTTTTCATTTTCATGTTTTTTTTCATTTTTCATTTTTAATTTTTTGTTTTCCATTTTTCATTTCTAATGTTTTATTTTTTATTTTTATTTTTACTTTTTATTTTTTATTTTTCGTTTTTAATATTTTATTTTTCATTTCTCATTTTCTATTTTTTATGTTTTATGTTTTATTTTTTACTTTTTATTTCTTATTTCTTATTTTTTATTTTTTATTTTTTATTTTTTATTTTTTATTTTTTTATTTTTTATTTGGTTATTATTAATTTTTTTATTTTTATTTTTTATTTTATATTTTTTTTTTTTTCTTATTTTTTATTTTTTATTTATTTTTTATTTTTAATTTTTAAATTTCAAATTTTTTATTTTTTTTTTTTTTTAATTTTTTTTTTATTTTTTCATGTTTTTTTCATTTTTCATTTTAATTTTTTGTTTTCCATTTTTCATTTCTAATGTTTTGTTATTTATTTTTATTTTTACTTTTTAATTTTTATTTTTCGTTTTTAATATTTTATTTTTCATTTCTCATTTTCTATTTTTTATGTTTATGTTTTATTTTTTATTTCTTATTTTTTATTTTTTATTTTTTATTTTTTATTTCTTATTTTTTATTTTTTATTATTAATTTTTTATTTTTATTTTTTATTTTTTATTTTTATTTTATATTCTTCTTTTATTTTTTATTTTTAATTTTTAATTTTTAATTTTTAATTTTTAATTTTTAATTTTTAATTTTTAATTTTTAATTTTTAATTTTTAATTTTTAATTTTTAATTTTTAATTTTTAATTTTTAATTTTTAATTTTTAATTTTTAATTTTTAATTTTTAATTTTTAATTTTTAATTTTTAATTTTTAATTTTTAATTTTTAATTTTTAATTTTTAATTTTTAATTTTTAATTTTTAATTTTTAATTTTTAATTTTTAATTTTTAATTTTTAATTTTTAATTTTTAATTTTTAATTTTTAATTTTTAATTTTTAATTTTTAATTTTTAATTTTTAATTTTTAATTTTTAATTTTTAATTTTTAATTTTTAATTTTTAATTTTTAATTTTTAATTTTTAATTTTTAATTTTTAATTTTTAATTTTTAATTTTTAATTTTTAATTTTTAATTTTTAATTTTTAATTTTTAATTTTTAATTTTTAATTTTTAATTTTTAATTTTTAATTTTTAATTTTTAATTTTTAATTTTTAATTTTTAATTTTTAATTTTTAATTTTTAATTTTTAATTTTTAATTTTTAATTTTTAATTTTTAATTTTTAATTTTTAATTTTTAATTTTTAATTTTTAATTTTTAATTTTTAATTTTTAATTTTTAATTTTTAATTTTTAATTTTTAATTTTTAATTTTTAATTTTTAATTTTTAATTTTTAATTTTTAATTTTTAATTTTTAATTTTTAATTTTTAATTTTTAATTTTTAATTTTTAATTTTTAATTTTTAATTTTTAATTTTTAATTTTTAATTTTCAATTTTTTAGTTTTTATTTTTATTTTTTATTTTTTTTTAATATTTTTTTTTTTATTTTTTATTTTTAATAATTTTATTTTTCATTTTTCGTTTTTAATTTTTCATTTTTTATTTTTTATATATAATTTTCATATTTCATTTTTAATTTTTCATTTTTCATTTTTCATTTTTCACTTTTCATTTTTTATTTTTATACCCTATACCACTATGTGGTTTGGGTATAATGACTTTGTGCTGGTGTTTGTAACAACCAAAAATATTTGACCTAGACCCATCTTTAATTATACCGATCGAATCAGAATCACTTTTTGAGTTGATTTAACAATGTCCGTCCGTCCGTCCGTCCGTCCGTCTGTGTGTCCATGTAAAGCTTGTAATCAAAGTGCAGGTCGCAAATATGAATATATTATGATGAGATTTGGTATATAAGCTTCTATTAGCCATTTGATGAACGCTGTTGAAATTGCTGAGAATCGGTCTATGTTCAGACCTAGTCCCCATACAAATGACCCCTATGAAATCAACATAAATTGCCAAAAGATTACAATAATCATATAAATTTTAGTCAAATTTGGTTTGTATGTGTTTATTACATCCATTAATCAGTAGTCCAAAAATCATCCCTATGGGACAACTCTTAGTCATAGGCCCCATATAAGGCTGCTTCCCGTTCTTCACCTAAATCTTTCAAAAAACAAAAATATTGCACTGATTCTTCTCAAATTTTTTTTTATATATTTTTGCAAAATACAAGAGACTTTACCAAACATGGTCAGGATCGGTCCATTTTTGGGCCTAGTCCCCATATAGATATATCATCCGATATGAACTTTTTCATATTTGCAGCAAAAAAAAATAATAAAAATCCCACTCAAATTTGATTTATGCTTATTTTCTATATTCAGTTAGTTGGGCCTGAGAGATAGGGTTTCTAAACGCTTGGTATAGGGTAATTTTCTTACTTGTTTATTTTTAATTTAAAATTTTTTTTTTTATTTCTTTTTTTCATTTTTATTTTTCATTTTTCATTTTTAATTTTTTATTTCTCATTTTTCTTTTCTCATTTTTATTTTTCATTTTTCAAATGTTGAGTTAAATAGTTGATTAAGCATGAGTTGAAGTAATAGGCAGAAGGATGCTGAAGATGAACAAGTCGCTTTGTTCGAAAGTAGCTACTCCATCTAGCGTTGTCTTCAACTTTTTTCCAATATTTCTCTTACATTACAAAAATTAGTACCTTTCTTTCATTAGAAAACTATATACATGATCTTAAACCGAACAATAAATGACTAATTTTTCATTTTTTATTTTTTATTTTTCGTTTTTAATATTTCATTTTTCATATTAATTTTTAAGTTTTTATTTTTCATTTCTTATTTTTATTTTTTATTTTTAATTCTTATATTTGTTTTTTCATTTTTTATTTTACATTTCTTATTTTTTATTTTTTATTTTCCATTTTCCATTTTTTATATTTATGTTTTTATTTTTTTTTTTACATTTTTTATTTTTCATTTTTCTTTTTCCGTTTTTTTTTTATTTTCCATTTTTGATTTTTCATTCTTCATTTTTAATTTTTTATTTCTCATTTTTCATTCTTCACTTTTCGTTTTTCATTTTTCACTCTTCTTTTTTCATTTCTTATTTTTCTTTTTTCATTCTTCATTTTCATTTTTCATTTTTCATTTTTCATTTTTCATTTTTCATTTTTCATTTTTCATTTTTCATTTTTCATTTTTCATTTTTCATTTTTCATTTTTCATTTTTAATTTTTAATTTTTAATTTTTTATTTTTAAACAGGTTATTTCATATCATTTTTTTTCACTAATACAGTCATAAGTCACACCGATTATGTCTTATGTCTTACATGTTACGCTGTTTTTGTGATTGTATTGTAAAATAGAAATTTACCCCCCTGCGCGTAAAGATGTTTACACATCAAAAATCAAGTGCAGATTTGCATTCAGCATCCCAAATAACCTTAAAATGTTGTTTTTGATCAACTAAATCCTTGTTCCCTTGTGTAATTCTTAATCCGGTACCGGCAAGGCTACTCACACTAATACAATATGAAATCACACAATGCTTCATTTATCTTCCATTTATATTAATAAATATATATTCACCTAATATGGGTAAGTGTGTCACCTTAATTATTTATTTTTTTTCGTTTCCGCTACTCGGGCGGGAGACGAATCAAATAAATCAAAAATCAATTAAATCGGTCCTGTCGTTTTTGAGTTATAAATTGTGTGACCAATCCGACTTCGTTCTATATATGTTCCATATTTTAGTTAAAAATATTAAAACACCTCTAAATTGTTGAAGCTACATAAAGTGGCAATCTATATTATTTCCCCTGTATCTAGTTCAACAGAGATGATTCTGTCATCTACAAATCAAGACACATGAAAACTGCAACACAACTTCCGGAAACATATAACCAAAAGAACACACATTTCTGAAGTGTTCTTTTCTTAACTTCATCATCAGCTTGAATTTGTTCTAACTTTTATTGAAGTCATTTTACATACATTACACAAACACTCGTCATTGTTGTTCTGAAAAAAAAACTAATCCCTTTCGTAGAAAAAATAACTTAAATGCACTATTTCACTCTTTCAAGTTAACGCCATGAAGTTCTAAACAACAAGTATTATTTACATAAATTTCAAATGCTTAATAATAAAAAAAAAAACTAAAACCTGTAACAAAAACAAACTAAGCTCATTGTAATATTAATTTAACACACAAACAGAAAAATACTAAAATAACAAGAAAGTTTTAATGAATTAATTAAATATAAAACAACATCAGTTCGGATAAAAAAAAAACTCAACACATAAAAGGAAAAACACTTTCAAACTACGATAAGCAACAACTCTTAACACTTTCGAAGGAAATTGCAGCAATATTTCTTTTTTGTTTGTCTTTATGTGAGAGCAGCAAAGTATTTGTTTTTATGTGGTGATTTTTGGAGAAAAAAAAAACTTTCTGAAAATTATTCAAAACTTAGCAATTTTAAAGAGTAAATATTTTTTTGTTTTAATTATTTTTGGCTGGTTTCGGCAAAATAAATATGTATGAATTTTAATAGAATATGATAATTAATTGATATTTGAAACTCAAAGCCGATACTTGTAGAAATATTTTGATTATAAAACAAAAAAAAATATGTATATTTTGTTTATTATATGAGTGCTATTTTAATCATTCAGCATATCTATGCCAACATTTTTTTTAAATGAGTTTTGATTTAAAATGAAGAAAAAAGATTTATAATTACAATAAATGTTACTACCTTAGCAATATCATAATAAGTTTATTTGCTTAAATGTGTTTAAAAAATATTAGATTTACAAAGAACAATAGTAATGGAAGATTATATTAAAAATCATGGTTTTCACAACCAATTACAATTAACAACCATCATCTCATTTAAAAAAACAATTTTTAAAGAAAAGTTTTAGGACGATGGAAAAAAACAGAAGGAGTTATTGTAGATTATTGAAATTTGATATGCTATTCTAAATAACGCAAATTAGAATAAATACGATATTTTAAAAAAAACGATGCAAGGATTTTTATACTTCCCATATATCCTGAATCTTAAAAATGTAATTATAGCGTCTCAAATGGTTAGAATAAGACGAGTATTGGTTTTCATAATAGAGGCGCATGTATAAATGCAAAATCAAATATTTTGAAAATTTCGAAAGTACTCGCTAACCTGACATCTGTTCTATTTATTGAAAACGTTGTAAAAATATAATGAGATATCATAGATAAATGAAAATTTATACATTATTTTCTACAACTATAATAAGGCTAAATACAAAATGTTAACAAAATTTTTGCAGGGACATATATACCTCTCATATATGCTGGTATTAAAAATCATATCTAAAGCTACAAAAATGGTCAAAAAAAGTCATAAAAATTGAAAAATTACTGTATTAACATATTTGTATTTCAATCAATGATAGGATTTGTTTACCTATATATCCTATAAAAAAAAAAAGAATATCCAATTTGCATTAACTAATGTCAATATGTTGAAAGACATATATTCAAAGTCATTAGAATATCCTTTTTCATGATTTTTTTAATTTTTTTATAATATTGCTTTAAGATGCATTAAAAGCTATCTTATCTTTTTTTTATTTATTTATTTAATTAATATACTAAGAAAAAAATCTTTGGAAACATCCTTGTATAGCGATAATGTACAAAACGTATTTGGTAAATTGAAAACTGTTTTTAGAGCTTTATTTTGTACTCTCTGTAATGTTTTAAATTCAGTAATATTTTACCAGCCATTTACTATAACCAAATAAGCATAAGTTTTGTTTCTTGACTGAATATATTGTTGAACTTATATAATATCCCAATAACTGGAGAAATTCTTGACTTTATATTTTGCATGTATAAGTTCCATGATAAGTTGCTTTGTAGCTCGACTCAAAAATATTTTACTGACTGGCTTTCATACACATAAATGATAAAATTTCCGTCGTTAATTAATTTATGTCTAAATCTTATAACTTTAGTTTTCTTCGCATTTATCACTAGTTTGTTTAGTCTTGAATACTGGAAAATTAAAGCTGCATCTCTTTCCACATACACTTTTAGCGCTGTTTCGTGTTTGTATGGATAAAACAAAGTGATGTCGTCAGCATACATAAAAATTTGTCCACTAAGCCCGAGGTTCATAATATCATTTACATAAATTTTAAATAAAAGAGGCCCTAACACACTGCCCGGTGGTACACCATGTTCAACTAAACCAAGTGAACTACGACTGTTAATAATCTCAACATACTGTTTCCTTTTATTTGAATAACTTTTAAAGATTTGAATAACTCTTAAAATTTAATTCTCGTCCCATAATTCCATAGCGTTCTAATTTTTGGAATATAATTTTATGATCTACAAGATCGATAGCTTTAGAAAAGTCATAAAAGATACCTGCAAATGCATTAAAACCTTAAACTAATCCTTTTATTAATTTCTTTATTAATTTCGTGTATAATTAAAGTACAGGATTTTCATAGTTCAAAAATTTGCCACAAAATTAAAATACAATAAAAAATTTATAACTTATAAGTTATAAATTAAATAATAAATAATAAATTAAAATACAATAAAAATTTATAACTTATAAGTTATAAATTAAATAATAAATAATAAATTTTAATAAAGTAAAACAAATACAAGAAATTATTAAAAATCATGAATTTAAAGAAATGAAAATGAAAAATATTTAAACAAAGAAACTAAACAAAAATAAAATGTATTGCGTTGCTAATTGTTGGTTGTGTGGAATTGCATTCCAAAGACGAGTGGCGTTTATGAAAAATTGACATTCTGACACAAGGCATCGACGCATACAGATAATAAGTTTCTTGCCCCTTCTGGATCTAGCAAACGGTATTTGATCATAAACATTAAAACCCTTATATTAAGAAGGTTATCGAATAAGGCTCCATAAAGACTTTTTGAGAAAGTCGAAACACTATCACGTTTCTTCAGTCCATAAATATATCTAACAATATTGTTGCACAAAATTTTTAGTTTTTTCTTGCTGGCGTAGTCGCAGTTGCCAGAAAGTGCACAGCCATAAAGTAGACCAGGAATTAAGTATGCGTTTGCAAGAAGATATCTCACTCTTAACGGCGTAAAATACTGAGTTACCCAAAGCGATCTTAGCTTTATATATGTACGTTTGAACCACAAATGTATCTACGTGGCTTGACCAAGTCAAGTTGCTATTGAACGCTATGCCAAGATTTTTTTACCTTTTTTCAGTATCGATTTTCTGATTGTTTAAGAATAATCATGTTTGTGAATAATCAAACATTTTGATTTATGCAGGTAGAGACAAAGTCCATTTGCAATAGCCCAATAATGTATTTTATAAAGGTCATAGTTTAGCTTATCAACATTTTCTTCTATGGAGCTTACTGGACTACTGACATACAGCTGAACATCGTCCGAATACATGTGTATTTTGCAGTGAGATAGTTTTTGTGGCAAATCATTGGCATAGACGGAAAAAAGAAGTGTACCCAGAATCGATCCTTGAGGTACGCCTGTCGTGAGTGTTACAGGTCTTGAGGACGAATTATTAATGTAAAAGCTGCGTAGAAGTGGATGAAAAGTTAAAAAAGTGTTTTAGCTTCATACAAAGTGTTTAATGGTTTACTGTATCGAAAGCCTTTGAATGGTCGAGAAGTAGCAAAAAGTTTATATTACCATAGTCAAGTTCACGTCTTATGTTCCCGGTTACATTAACCTTAGCTGTAATACATGCAAGATATAAACATGTAGCCAAATAGGGTACGTTCGTAAATGCAGTAGTTATGCTTCACTGCAGCATAATAAAAGTAAAACGTTAAAAAGCATCACTTGGCAGCACTGATTAACGTCAGACGATTTTTTACGCAAACAATTGATAGAGCTGCCCTACATTTTTGCAACTATGGCATCATTTTAATTACTGATGCAATAGAACGCGAAGCTTAAAAAAATTAAACATTGATGCAGAATGGAAGAGTGATTATTGCTTTATATAAAAATTGTTAATATAAATTTAAAGAATATCGTTTTGTTATTTCAAAGTAATTTTTTTATTTTAGGAATTTGTCTTCTTTTTCGCAGAGTTCAGAAAAAAACACACACTGAATAAAAAACTCGTACATATATGTAAACAAACATAACTTAGACCAACACACACATATTTTTATTTTCATATCAATTATGTTTGTTTTTAAATTTTCTTCGGTGCCCAACACAACCATGACTGTGTTCGTTTTAATATTTCGTTATTTACACGAACATTTTTGTATCACATACTTTTTGTTTCAATCACACATAAAGCACACATTTTTGAGTGTTGCTTTATTTGAAGTTCATGTTCTGGTACGTGTACTGAAAAAAACCACAGAACATGTACAATAAACATGTTCGAGTTCAGTTATATTTTAAGTCGTGTTGTGGCTCGTGTAGTGAGAAAAAACAGAACATGTACAATAAACAGGTTCGAGTTCAGTTATATTTTAAGTCGTGTTTAAGTCGTGTTTAAAATTTAACTGAACTCGAACCTGTTTATTGTACATGTTCTGTTTTTTCTCACTACACGAGCCACAACATGACTTAAAATACAACTGAACTCGAACCTGTTTATTGTATATGTTCTGTGTTTTTTTTTCAGTACACGTACCAGAACATGAACTTCAAATAAAGCAACACTCAAAAATGTGTGCTTTATGTGTGATTGAAACAAAAAGTATGTGATACAAAAATGTTCGTGTAAATAACGAAATATTAAAACGAACACAGTCATGGCTGTGTTGGGCACCGTAGAAAATTTAGAAACGCACATAATTGATATGAAAATAAAGATATGTGTTGGCTGCTTTTGAACAGAACATTGTGTGTTTCATGTGTGTATTTTCTGAACCTTGCTTTTTCGTTTTAATTTAATTTTAATAACCAAAAGTCGTTTCATCTTTCTTTTAATTCAGTTTTTCTTTTAAGTTAACAAAAAGTTGTCATTTTTAGAATCAAGATTTTCAATAATATATGTTAATGTTATTGTGGTAAACATGTTTTTTATCTTTTGCAAAACTTTCTAAAAAGCAAACTCTGTGCAATTGTTGAGCAGCAACAAAGCATCTGCAACAACTGATCACGCATCACAACATAACTTGACATAACTGCCGCAATTATGCAGAAATTTACTGCATTTACGAACGTACCCATAACTTTTTATAAAATAATTCAAGTGTGTTTGAGTGGAATTTGTATGGGAATACAAAAGCTTGAAAAATTTACAATACTAAGGTAATATAACAAATCTTTGTTATATACAAATCTTTACTATTATGCCCTGTCGTGGTACGCTACGAATTACATAGAATTATTGAGATGTATGCTTTCATAATCAAGCAGTTAATTTTATTATTTTTTAATTTCAATGCAAAAATTATCAGATTTTTCGACGTTCCTGGTCTGGAGCAAGCTACACATAGCTGCGCAAGAGAAACATATGTATTTTCCAAATTGAATCCGGCAGCACAAACATTAGGCGATTTTTGATATTGACGATTTTTGATTTGGCGATTTTCGTTTTTGTCGATTTTCGTTTAACGCGATTTTTGGATTTCCAAATTGAATCCGGCAGCACAGACATCATTTGGCCATTTTTATTTTAGCGATTTTTTATTTAGGCGATTTTTGGTATTGACGGTTTTTGATTTGGCGATTTTTGTTCGTGTTGATTTTTGTTTTATGTGATTTTCGGATTTCCGAATTGAATCTGGCAGCACAAACATCATTTGGCAATTTTTATTTTAGCGATTTTTAATTTTGGAGTTTTTTTTCGCGATTTTCAGTTTTGACGATTTTTGATTTTGTCAATTTGTGTTTTTCGCAATTTCCGGCTTTTGGCAATTTTTGATTTTGGCGATTTTTGAATTGGTGATTTCACCCATATAATACACGAATACTCACATTGGTAATTAATGTACTTGTCAAAAGTTTTAATACTGTACCTTTCATAGCACTTCAGTTTTTTTTTTTGGCATAAGAGCTTCCGCGCCCAATAATTGTATCCCGTCCATTTTTTATCTGAGAGACTCGTACAAAGTGTCAAGGCTTTCCCTTTTATAGTAGTCCAGTTATATGATATTATATATTTACTTTTTATGGGCAGTACTACGCCCATTGCCTAGATCGTGCTCATTTTTTTTTGCAACTTTTCACATGAAAAACTTATCGGCTCACGGAAATTTCTAAGACTCCCACTATTACAGTATTCCATATATACGATATTTAATATTTACTTTGTATGAGAGTTGCCCGCCCATTTTTTGTCGGACTACTCACATTAATAATACATGTCTTGAAAAAAATTTGCTAAGCTTTACCTGTAACTATACGCAATACTAGCAGATTCCAGCCTTCGAAATTCGAGTGCAAATTCTAAGAAATTTTATTTTTTCATTATATGAAGAGAAGGGTATGCTAATCAATTATAGCCAATTCACAAATGAACACAAAAAACAAACTCATTTTTATAACAAACACATTAACAAATTTAATAAACACACACATAGCATTGTGTAATTTTATGAATGTGTTAGTAGCAACTTTAAATGCAATTTACTCAAAATAAAGAAAAAAATTTAAAATCTGTAAATCTGTAAAACGGCTACAAAGAAATACCTTTCAAATAATATACGTTTGGTCAAAATCGGTGCAAAAAGATAGAACAAAACATCGGTCACAAGAAATCGCCTAGCCTTTTAATATAATAGATATATGACAATAAACATTCAGGGAGGTGCCGCGTCCACTAAAAATATCAAAAAAATTTACAGTATATAGTTCCTTCCAGATACACAGTATGAGTCTGTAAAACTTTCACGAAGATTGGTTCAATGGTTTATGGTCC
This sequence comes from Cordilura impudica, assembly GCA_963682025.1. NCBI lineage: Eukaryota > Metazoa > Arthropoda > Insecta > Diptera > Scathophagidae > Cordilura > Cordilura impudica. The sequence continues at coordinate 7,002,868 of OY821519.1, forward strand.
GGTCAATTGCGAACAAACAAATAAACATACTTTCGCTTTTATATACTTATGTATATTGTAGATTGTAAAGGTATACAACTACTAAGACAACATTAGCTTAAATTTTCAAGAAAGACTTAACGAGTACAATTTTAAATTTAAGAAACTATTAGAATATTCAACAAAGATAACAAATAAAAAGAAACAAAATTTTTTAATCCACAAATTTGTTAAAATAATCCTAAATTAACGAGTTTTTAGTTAGAAACAAATTTACACTTAGCCCCTTTTGTAAATTATCATAATATTGTTCTTTTTTTTTCTAAAAGTGTATAGTGTGAAACCATAAAATCACAATTTTATGGAAATGATTTTAAAAACCAAACGAAATATATATTTCAGCATATAAAAACAGTTGTTGTACATAAGTAAATAATGCATGCACACAATAATATGCGGTTATAAATATTTTGTGGGTACTAGTTATACGGTTGACTGCTTGACACTCCCAGTAATAGGTCACTAACACCAACCAACCATTTGAGTGTGAGGTTAGGTGTATTTTAACAACAAAATATCTTTTCTACATACGAGTTGTATATAACAGACTCGTATAATAATAAATGTTTGTCACCTTTGCGGTAAGCTGACAAAAAATAAACATATAAATAAATAGAATTTCAGGAAGGTTGCCGGAGCAGATTTATACAAACAAAAAAAATGGAACTAGTGAATTTTGTATCTTGATAGCTTTCGTTGCTATTTTTTATTATATTTGTGACATTTATGTAAAAAAAAATGTTAAAGTGTGTATAGTAACGAGCAGTCATATTATGAATAATAGCGTGAGTAAATTTTAATACATATACTTAGTTAGAATCGTGCTCACAAGCTTTGTTCTGATATATGCAAAAAAAATAAAAAAAAAAAATTTCAAGACTTAAAAAAAATATTTTTTTTTTCATGCATTTATTTTTGGATCTTCACACAGTGAACTAACAATAATTATTCAAATCTTAGAACTAATACTTAACTTATTAAATCCGGCCAGTTCCATGAAAAATTTAATGTTTCTACATAAATTCGAAATAAATAAATATCCATTTCCTTAGATAACCTCAAGATCTGCAGTATCTCTCCTTCTTAGGCGTTGGTGGATACGATTGTTAAGAAGGTCACGTGCTAACAGATTCGGCTGTTAGCTTAAACAGTTTTTCATAATTTCGACTTTAACTAGGGGTACATTTAATTCTCTATGCAATTGTGAGTTTCTCACATACCATGGAGCGAGGGTAATCAACCTTAGGATCTTATTTTGGCATCTTTGTATTTTCTTTATATTAGAAGCTGAAGCGGTTCCCCATAACTGTATACCGTAGCACTAAATGGGTTTCATGATTGCATTCTATATCAATAACTTGCAATCAAGACTTAGTTTTGAATTTCTGCCAATTAGGCACGTGGGTTGAACTTATTTTAATTTTATTTGTGTTAATTTAGATTCTATGTGTTTGTTCCAAGTAAGGCGGCGGTCAAGATGAAGTCCCAAATATTTTACATCAGAATGTTGCGGTATTTCTCGTCTGAGCGTAAAAGTAACGTGAATGCATTTTTGTTCATTTATTCTTATTTTCCATCTGTGTAACCAGTACTCTAATTGGAAAACATGTCGTTGTAAAAGTATAGATTCTGTTGAGGGTCCTCATGAATACTCAAAATTGCCGTGTCATCTGCAAAGGATGAAGTAATCGTGTTTTCATTAGTTGGCATGTCCGCTGTATAAAGGATGTATAGGACCGGGCCCAGAATACTGCCCTGTGGAACACCAGCTTTTATATCTTGAGGGGGGCTCGTAAAATTGCTCTCCTTTATTGAGAATTTCCTCTTAATTATATAGTTTTCCATTAGTTTACGAACGTTTCGGGGCAGCAGCGTTTTAATTTTATAGAGTGGACCCTCTTGCCAAACCTTATCGTTGTTTCGATAGTATTTTCTCGAACAATTTTTACAGATTTGACAATAAACTTATTGGCCTGTACGAATCGACCTTTGTGTGATCTTTACCTGGCTTGGGTAGCATGGTATCCTTCCATAATACTAGTTGGCGCTAGGCCCATATAAGAAATTGTGCCAAACAAAACACGGCAGCAAAAACCGCATTAAAAAGAATATTTTGGGATTGATTAAATGATATAAAATTACTCGAAATATACTCGACTTTAAATTTTTCCTACAATGAATGAAATCATAACTGTCTGTCCACATATTTAATGAAGGCACTTATAAACATAGAGAGAACCCATTAATCTAATTGATATTTAAAGTAATGTGAAGTTAGAAATAACGGTAGTACTTTAATTTAAATTCAATAAACGGGTTTTGCTCATCCTTTCGGAATTCATTAAAAAATTTTCAAAATTTTAATCATACTCAATTAAGAAAAGTCCAAAAGTGTTCACATTTAGCTTGTATGGTTTCCAAAATATGGCATATGAAAAGTGAAAAATGGACAGGCCAAAATAATGTAAAATTTTAATTAGTGCGTTAGCTTTGTTTCGAACAAAGAAGTATATTTGAAATTTCGGTAGAATTAGCTCAATGCTATGCAGACCAGAGGCTGGATACACAAAATATATGTACGTTCTATGCAATTAGAATTCTCGATATAAATGAAACCACTACCAGAATCATCCAACTGAAAATTGGGGAGATTCTAAGTTGGGAGAAATGAATGTCACTAAAAAAGCACTAGTGCCAATTGATCGCGTTTTGATGCCATTTCTTAACATCAAACTCGGATTTGTTAATAATTGTATATAGGCGCTTGAAGTTCTAAACCTTTTGTGAGAACAAATCTTCAAACTAAGGATCAATACTGGCAAGATGAAAGAAGGTAAATATTTTAATATCTAATTAAAGACGTTCATAAATATGTAAAATATTTTTATTTGATGATTTTTTGAATCAATGATTTTTTCAGGAATTCTGAATGGTCCAGATATTTGCCTGTTCCTCAATAAAAGAAGTAATAAACGGTGTCTTGGGAAAACAACACTCACAGAACTATGAAACATGTTGATTGCATTCGAAGCAATTGGTGTGCATATATCATTTAACAAGATTTGTTGAACGGATTCTTAGCTACATTACTGCCAAATATAGTTAAGCGGTATCACCAAGTTTGAATTAGCTATTGAACAAAAACTGATAACACCATTTTTGAGGGAGAAACTGATTTTTAGAATTTTTAGAGACCCATAAAAAGAATTGGCCACCAATCTCGAAAAACTGAGTATAGGGTTTTACTACCCTTTGGTAATAGAATCGCACCTATACTGACAAGTCCGTGTATTGATATCGGATTAGAAAGATCAGTGAATGTCATGTCTGTCACTATGGAATTAGCCTATACAACTTTAACTACCAATATGTCCACTATTGAGGAATCGACCACTGCAATGTACATAGATGACACTGTAATTCTGTTCTCTAATTAGTTTCCAAATGAAGCATCTGCACTAAAATGGAACATGAAAGTGAATACGGAACAATCGGTTCATATGACATTCACTCTAAGAAAAAGTAAATGTGTGTCCATAAACCTTACTATCAAACTTCAGGTCACAAATATGAATAAATTTTTTTTAATAGAATTTTGTATATTAAATTTTATCGGCTCTAGGATGAACGATACATGTTCCGACCTAGTCTCCATCCAAAATATCACATAAATCCAGTCAAATTTTATGTATATCTGTTCATTATAATTATTATGTACGAGTAGCACCCCAACAACAAACCATATGGGGCCGTTTTTAGTTATAGTGCTCAAATAATAGCAGAATTCCAAACAGAAACCATGGCGAGAGAAGTATTACAGCATGCAAACAATTTAGCTGCCATTGTTTTGGCTACAGCATAAAAATGAATACTTTTAAGTTTTGTTAATTTTTTCTGGAGTTATATTAATATTTCATAAAAATGTTTAAATTAATAAGTCGTCAAAAATATATTTTGTTAAAAGTTTCCATTGTATTGTCACTCACACTATATTTCTTATTGTCCTAAAATATTATTATGGATTAAATAATTAATATAGTAATTACACTAAACGTATCGGGTTTACTGCTAGTGCACTATAAAATGCCAAAAAAAATACCACTTTTAACACTCTTGTGATTTTGGATTCTATAAATCCGAAAAAAACAGTCTAAAAACCTTTCTCCACAAAACTAACGTACAATGTTCTTTAACCCTTTCACTACCATTGGGATCATGTGTCCCAAGCTAAATTTAAAAAATCGTCAAATTTACAATACTCGCTCTATTTAAAAAGGAAAAAGTCCCATTGGTAGCTTTAAGTATTTTCTGCTCATAATGAGCTGTTTTGAGCATGTTCATGAGTATATTGTTATACCCTATACCACTATGTGGTTTGGGTATAATGACTTTGTGCTGCTGTTTGTAACTACCAAAAATATTTGACCTAGACCCATCTTTAATTATACCGATCGAATCAGAATCACTATCTGATTCGATTTAACGATGTCCGTCCGTCCGTCCGTCCGTCCGTCCGTCTGTGTGTCCATGTAAAGCTTGTAATCAAACTGCAGGTCGCAAATATGAATATATTTTGACGAAATTTGGTATCTAAGCTTTTATCGGCCATGGGATGAACGCTATTGAAATTGGTGGGAATCGGTCCATGTTCAGACCTAGCCCCCATACAAATGGCCCCTATGAAATCGACTTAAATTGCCACAAGGTCCAAATTTTCATATAGATCTTACTCAAATTGGGTTTGTATGCGTTTATTACATCCATTAATGAGTAGTCTAAAATTGATCCCTATGGGACAACTCTTACTCATAGGCCCCATATAGAGCTGCTTCCCGATCTTCATTTAAATCTATTAAAAAAAACAAAAATATTGCACTGATTCTTCTCAAATTTTGTTTGTATACATATATTTTTGCAAAATACAAGAGACCTTACCAAACATGGTCAGGATCGGTCCATTTTTGGGCCTAGTCCCCATATAGATATAGCATCCGATATGAAATTTTTCATATCTGCAGCCAAAAAAATTAAGAAAAATCCCACTCAAATTTGGTTTAGCTTATTTTCTATATCCAGTTAGTTGGGTCTGAGAGATAGGGTCTCTAAACGCATGGTATAGGGTATCATATAGTCGGTCTAGACCAACTATAATTTTCTTACTTGTTTTTTTATTACGATGATTTGGCGGTAATCTCTGTTGGATGCGGACGTGTTTTCAAATTTCACGGGGTGAATAATAGTTTTTGCATTTTGCGTTATATTTTGCAATTATTATTATTATTATTATTATTATTCTGATATTTATTACAATTAAAATTACAATAAATCTTAAAAACTAGAGCACTAGCAGCTTAGGCTATCGGCTAATATTGCAAATAAGCTATAAATATTTTATTTTATGTGGGCTTTTTCCATTTGGGATAATAGAACCCACTGGTTTTGTTCGATCCCCATAAATGGGATATATTGTCCCATTGGTACACATTACTAAGGTAATTTGTGTGTTTGCAGAATGATTAAAAACAAATCTGATTGTAGATTGAAGGAAGACGAAATCTCCGCGATAATAAATTCCAGTGACTCTGATCTTGGAGACTTCTGATTCAGAATATATTCCTGCTTCCGATGAACAAACAGATGACTCTTTGGACGAGCTTGATGAACTTTTAGAGAATGATGTAAATTCCAACAGTGTCCTATGTAAATTCCAATTCTAAAGTAGTATGGGGACAACCATCGGACTTATTTTGTTCTCGATTTTCTATCAGTGAAGATATTGAGTCCGTTATAGTAGCACCAATTTCAAGAAATTCAACTAAGCTGCTAATTTTTCAATATTTGTTTCCAGAATCCAGAAGGTCGACAAAAATCACGAACTGATGCGTCAGAAATTAAAATTTTGTTAGGTTTTTCTGTTATAATGGGCTATAACAAGTTTCCCGAGATATCTGATTACTGGCCCCAAAATGAGCCAATGGGAAATGAATGTATAAAGAAGGCTATGGTGCAAAATCGTTATCAATCTTAGATGTGGAAATTGTATTTAAATTTTCCTGAAAACGCGGAAGTAGCGTCTAAGCTTTTATTGTATGGAAGAAGCTACCAATTGCTTAAAATATACATTTAAAAAATTTTACAGTGATAGTTTGCATCAGAGCATTGACGCGTCAATGGCCAAATTTGAAAGCAGGTCTTCTCTACAGCAGTATCTTCCGCTAAAGCCGATTAAACGGGGTATTAAAATTTGGCAATAGTGTGATTCCAAAACTGGATACACATAGGATTTTAATATTTACGCCGGTAAAGATGAATGCCCTGCTTCACTTGGCACTTTAGGGGAAAAAGTCGTTACTAAATTGAGCAATACTATTCGCAATCCAAACAGTTTTGGTGTTTGATCGTTTTCCTTCACATCATATAAACTGATGAACACTATACCGTTTGCTTGCATAGCATCCTGTATTCAAAATAGGAAGAACTTGCCAACTTGTTCTAGAACTGTTGTTAACTGTCCCGAAGCTTTGGAAAATAAAAATTATTGTAAAATAAAAATTTAATTAAAAATTTAACGAAATCTGTATTTTATTATTCTCATAGAAAAACTACCGATGGAATATTTAGTCCCATTTTATGAGATTTAAAAAACCCAGTGGGACATAAAATCCCATGACATATCTTATTTCAGAAGGATACTAGATTTTTTTTTTAATTTTTTTTGTGTTTTTTAATATCACATCCTTACGAAAAAATTGCTTAATCTTGTCAAAAATTACCCGTTATTGTACGGTAGTGAATGGATTAAAATAATTAATATTTTGGAGCTTGTGGGTAAAAACTTTCAAGACGTCCTTCACAATTCACCAGAATTTTATTTTAATGCCTTCAATAATATTTTGACTCGATACTGTAGATTAACAAATAGAGTGTATACAATGTATACTATACATACATACAACAAATATTTAAAACTATAAAATTTTATCAAACAACAACATCTTAATTGCTCAATATTGTGAAAAGTATGGCTGTCAGTTATAAAAGATGATGGTTTCTAGATTTTAAATAAATACAAAAGGGCAACAATATTAAAATCACACCTAAAGAATTTCAGAAAAAACAAATATTTTTTTGTAAATTATGTTACAATTTTCATTCGTTTGAATAATATATTTTTCTTTATTTATATTATCAGGTGTCTTATTGCCATCTAATTTCCATGGTTTTTAACAGAAAGCACAAAAGCAGCATACAAATAAATAAAAGCAAATTTAAAATTTAAATTCAATAATTTCAGGTTTTTAAATTTCATATAAATATTTTTTTATTTAATGATTAGAGTTTTGTAAATTGATTATTTAATAATCACATTACTAAAGCTGCACGACAACTGTTTTGAATCATTATTTTTTTTTTTTTTTTCTATGTATCATTCGATGTACATTTGAATAATATTAAAATATAATTATAATTAAAATTTTGCACACGATTATTATTATGCAATAGAAATATCTAATTTCAAAATATAATTATTTTGTAAAATATTTAATATGAAACCCAAAATATTAAGATTATTAAACATCCTAAACTTCCTAAAAAAAACTATTTAATTTATTGCACGAGTAATATTTTAATTATTTCATATGTCTATGCCAACATTTTTATAATAGGAAAATTGAATTAAACTGAAGAAAAAAAAGATTTATAATTGCAATAACTGTTACTACCTCATCAATATCATAATACGCTCATTTACTTGATTGTGAAAAAATTCAAAAAAAAAAAAATAAAAATCCGATATACAAAATAATAGTAATAATATAAAATTAAATTAAAAATCATGGCATTTTACAGCTTTTTCCGAATTAATAAATATTCTTGTGGTTTGTGCACAAACATATCCTTTATAAAGGATATTTTTTTTTTGTATTTTTCATTATTTTTTTTTTGGTATTTTTTTTGGCAAACCTCAATTTTTAATAAAAACCCTTTATGGCCATAGACATGTGAATAAAAAAAATATTGTATTACTTACATTTGATATGGATCTTTATTCACTATCTCTGATTTCACAGTGAAATGTTAACGTTTGGGTAAACAATGTACTGTTATATTATTAAAACAATTTTAAACCCAACGATGCGGTTTCTTTGAATTAAAAAGTAATAAGAATATTGTATGTTTTCTTTTTTGGGTAGAAATTTTTGTATTTTTTGTATTTTTTTTTTTTTTTTTTTTTTTTTTTTCAATATTATTACAAAACCATATATGATTTTTTATTAAAATATAAACGGTCAGTCGAGGCCATCTTAGTGTTACCCTACTAATACCAGAAGTTTTGGTAGAGAGTAGAAATTTAAATTTTAAATGTTTAAAAGATTGATAATTTATGCATCCAAGCCAAGAATCATACCCAAATCTCAACTGATGGCAAAACAAACATTTCTTAACTAAGATAATTTATTTGTAAAAAAGTTTTCTAATGTATTTTCCTAGATTTCTGAACTCAATAATTCCCTAAGAAGCAATTTAAATAAAAGTTTTTGTATTTAAAAATATTCTCTCTTATATATACTTCAAATTATTTATTGCGTGTGCTCCATTACTGATAAGTTGATAATGTATAATGATGATGATGATGATGATGATTTAAAATTAAAATGCCTATCACACATATTGAAGTAAGAAAGAATCACTGTTGAAATATTTACAATGCTACAGTGTAGAAGACAAGACGAGGTCTAAAGAAAAGGAACTCTATTATCCGTTTACATAACAAAATGGCATGCATGAGTGTATTGGATTTTTTTATGAAAGAAAGTATTCATAACTACTATGCAAACATATTATGTTAATTATAATACATTTTTAATCTCATAAAAGCTCATTAAGAACACGCTTGTTATACTAGTTCAAGGGATTAAAATTAACATCATAAGTACCAAATCTGCTTGAACTATAAAAATAGGACTATAATAAATAGTATGAAAGTAATCCAAATGTCATTAAAGTTTTATTTAACATTTGGTGTGTAAGAAAAAATCTTAATATAAATTTTTATGCAAACACTATAACATTTTATTTAGAAAAAAAAAAACAATAACAACAATAGCTAGAATTGAGGCAAATTGTCTTCTCACACTTGTTACTGGCAAATCTATAAATAATAACTAAAATAATTATAGCAACTTCATTAGAATGATTATATAATTTAACATAATTAATTTTAAATATTTAACTCGTATTCATTCATGTCAACACATGCATAATTATTATTATTATTAATCCTTTTTAAAGCTTTGAAGCTTTTACTAAACAAATATATATTAATAATAAATGAAGCATCATTTTATCTAAAGTGCCTATTTATAATCAAGTTTTATCATAATTAAAGAATTCTTAATTACATATCTTAAAGCCTTTAAATTTAACAAAACAAAAACTAAAACAAGTAGGAAAATGACGGTCGGTCTATACCGACTATACGATGCCTTATACCATGTGCTTAGAGGCTATATCTCTTTGGCCTAACTAATTGGATATAGAAAATAAGCATAAACCAAATTTAAGTGACATTGCTATTAATTTTGTTGCCTTTGAATATGGAAAAGTTCATATCGGATGTTATATTTATATTGGGACTAATCGAAAAACGGACCGATCCTGACCATATTTGGTAAAGTCACTTGAATTTTGCAAAAACTTATACAAACCGAATTTGAGGAAAATCTGTGCAATATTTTTATTTTTTTAAAGATAGAAGTGAAGATATGGAATCATCTTTATATGTGGGCTACGACTTAGAATTATCCTGTTGGGTTTATTTTTGGACTACTAATTAGTGGGTGTAATAAACATACACAAACCAAATTTGACTGAGATTATATGATAATATGGTTCTTAATATGGTCTTAACATGGACCAATTTTCACCAATTTCCATACCGTTCATGTCATGGCCAATAGAAGCTTATATACCAAATTTCATTAAAATATATTCATATAAGTAAGAAAATTATATACCATGCGTTTATGTCCAACTAATTAAATATAGAAAATAAGCATAAACCAAATTTGGGTGGCATTATTATTTTTTTTTGGCTGCAGATATGAAAAAGTTCATAACGGGTGCCATATATATAGAGACATGGTCGAAAAATGGACCGAACCTGACCATATTTGGCAAAGTCACTTATATTTTGAAAAAATATATACAAACCAAATTTGAGAAAAATCTGTGGAAAAAAAAATTTTTTTTTTTTTGATAGATTTTAGTGAAGATCAGGAAGCAGCTCTATATGGAGCCAATCAATAAGAATTGTCTTATAGGAATTATTTTTGGACTACTGATTAATGGATATAATAAACACATAAAAACCCAATTTGACTGAGATATATATAAAAATTTAGATCTTATGGCAATTTATGTCGATTTCATAGGGGTCTTTTGTATGGGGATTAGGTCTGAACATGGACCGAATTTGACCAATTTCAAAAATATTCATCCCATGGCTGACAAAAGCTTATATACCAAATTTCATCAAAATATATTCATAGCTGCGACCTGTAGTTTGATTAAAAGGTTTACATGGACACACAGACGGACGGACGGACGGACGGACATCGCTAGTCGCTAAATCGACTCAGAAAGTGATTCTCAGAAAGTTATTCTGAGTCGATCGGTATAATAAAAGATGGATCTAGGTCAAATATTTTTGGTAGTTACAAAAAGCAGCACAAAGTCATTACACCCAAACCACATAGTGGTATTAGGGTATAACAAGTAACAGGTTTATATGGTGTTCACACTACGATATTTTGAGGTGTTTTAGCTCATGATCTGCAAAACAAAACACAGTCGTTCACACTTGATTTAGTGTGTTTAAGTTAAACATTTCAGCAAATTGAACAGCTGTTTCCAAAATAAAAAACAATTCAAAAGTTATAAAATTTTGAAAATTGATAAAAAATAATATCATTAAATTGGCGGCCAACTACTTAAATTATATTAATGATGAAATTATCAATATAGATGCGTTATTTTCATTTTTGTATTGAATTTTGTATTGTATTTTTTTGATTGTAATGCCACTTTAATAGTAATGTTAAAAAAACAAGGATGCCAACTTGGCAAACATGAGTAATATTGCACTGAACATGCGCAAAGTTAAATACAACTCTGTCATATTTTCGTTTTTTGAGGTGTTTAAGATTTAAACATCTCAATTGAGATGTTTAGCCAACGAAAAAATGTATGGGAAAACATCTCAATTTGACTTGTTTATCACATAAACACTAAACACTTCGCTAAACACTTAAGTATGAACGCCATATTAAAGTCGGTCTGGAAAGAGCGTATAGAAAATAAAATTAAACCAAATTTGAGCTTCACAAATATCAATTTTTTTTTGTCCGTAGATAAAAAAGTTTTGTTGTAGATGCTATATCCATATGGGGACTAAGTCGGAAAATGGACCGATCTTCACCATATTTACTAAAGCCACTTATTTTTTTTTTTAACACTTATGAAACACATAGACGACTGAAAACGACAGCAACATATAACAATAACAATAATATAAACAGCTGTTTTTATACAAATGCATTTGTATTTCTGTAGTGTCAATTATATTTTTTTTTTTACTTTATTAAAATAGAAGAAGATGCATGATACCATATAAACTTGATTTAAATATACAATTACTTATTTATTATGCATTATTATAACGTAAAAATAAATAAATAAATTTACTTAACCCCTTTTGATTATTAATGGAATTAATATAGCATTTCATTTTGTGAATTATTTTTGATGTGTAAACATCTATGCGCTCAAGGGGGGGTAAAATCCAATTTCACAATACAATCACAAAAACAGCGTAAGGGAAAAACGGTGTGTGGTATATGTAAGCGTATTGGTATATTTAGTAAGCAGAACCGCCGAGTTTGCTGTCTGTTTAGCAAAATCACAAATCTTTTTCATTAATTTTAAATATTCAAGCTATTAACCGCTAGGTGTGCTGTGAGCTTAACATGTTCACAAACTTACAGAGTTGCTTTTTGTAATATTCAAGTATATATTTGCTATTGACAGACCTGTTTTTTTGTAAGCAGAACCACTAGGTGTGCTGTGAGTTTAAAAAGCTAAATACTAGGAAAACTTTGAAGAAGTCGAAAATAAAGGTTTTTTTTTATTACTACAGCTTTTCCAATTGTATTACACAAAACATCAATTGAATTTCAGAAAGTATCAATTGTGTTTCAGAAAACATTAATTGATTTTCAGAAAATATCAATTGTGTTTCAGAAAGTATCAATTGTATTTCAGAAAACATCAATGGATTTTCAGAAAGTAGCAATTGTATTTTAGAAAACATCAATTGAATTTCAGAACGTATCAATTATGTATCAGAAAACGTCAATTGATTTTCAGAAAATATCAATTTTGTTTCAGAAAATATTAATTGATTTTCAGAAAATATCAATTGTATTTCAGAAAACATCAATTGATTTTCAGAAAATATCAATTGTGTTTCAGAAAGCATCAATTGTATTTCAGAAAACATCAACTGACTTTCAGAAAGTATTAATTGAATTTCAGAAAACATCAATTGTGTTTCTCATTTGTATTTCAGAAATTATCAAATAAATATCAGAAAATATCAATTGAGTTTCAGAAAATATTAATTGATTTTCAGAAAATATAAATTGTATTTCAGAAAGTATCAATTGTATTTCAGAAAACTTCAAATGATTTTCAGAAAGTATCAATTGTATTTTAGAAAACATCAATTGAATTTCAGAACGTATTAATTATGTATCAGAAAACGTCAATTGATTTTCAGAAAATATCAATTGTGTTTCTGAAAATATTAATTGATTTTCAGAAAATATCAGTTGTATTTCAGAAAGTACCAAAGTATTTCACAAAACATCAATTGATTTTCAGAAAATATCAATTGTGTTTCAGAAAGCATCAATTGTATTTCAGAAAACATCAATTGACTTTCAGAAAGTATTAATTGAATTTCAGAAAACATCAATTGTGTTTCTCATTTGTATTTCAGAAATTATCAAATAAATTTCAGAAAATATCAATTGAGTTTCAGAAATTATCAAATATATTTCAGAAAATATCAAATGTATTTCCGAAATTATCAAATGTATTTAAGCAATTATCAAATCGTCGTTCGTAAGTTATTGTGTTCTATATGTTTTTTTTTTTTTTTGAATAATCCATGTTTAAGTTCTAATAGTTCTTACTCTTAAAGGCGTTTTCAAAGAGGAATTTTTTTTAAACAGGAAAAACCACAAACTATGGTAGGAAGGTCGCAACAATTTTATCGGTTCATTTTTTTTAATTAGCGACTAAACTTTAGCAACTAAACTTTAACAAAAAGCATATAGAACACAATAATTTACGAACGACGAAATGTATTTCAGAAAACATCAACTGTTTTCAGAAAACATCAAATGTATTTCAGAAATTATCTAATGTATTTCAGAAAACATCAAATTTATTTCAGAAATCATTAAATATATATCTGAAATTATCAAATGTATTTCAAAAAATATCAAATGTCTTTCAGAAAACATCAATTGAGTCTCAGAAAAATAGCCAGAACGCTATATTAAAATATATTTTTTAAAGTACTACGCTGGGTTTGTAATATTTCTTGAAAACTACATATCGTCACCTAAAATGCAAAAGGCCGTAACTAATATTTTTATTTTTTTACAGGAGAAGCAAGAAGCATCATCGAACAAAAACTACTCTAAACTTAATACCAAAATTTTAGAATCAAGCTAAAAAATAAAGATGGATTTTTATTTATGAAAACAAATTTAAGGTAAAATAGTAGCTTGTAAGTAAGAGGCCGTAACTACAATAAAAAAAAGTCAATTTTGAACTTTTTGTTAGTTACGGCCATTTGCATTTTAAGTGACGATATATACGTGTTTTTTTCAAAATCATGACTTCAAAATCGGTCAAAATTCTATCCTGGTATTCATATTGTAGCTGATTAACAAATGAAGTCCTCATATTCTATCGACTTAAAGGCCGATCTTGATAGTTTATTTTCCAGTGCATAACAAATAAGTCCAAATATTGCTAAATATTTTCTGCGACTCCAAATAACTAATAGAAACAATAATAAATTTTCGGTATTGTAGAGTAAACTATATTTTAATTCCGAATTTAGATAGAAATCCAATTGATATTTTCTGAAATACATTTGATACTTTCTGAAATACAATTGGAAAAGGTGTAGATGTTTACACATCTCCCCTGTGATCGGACTCACATTGATTTTTTTTTTATTAACAAAATAATTTCTTTTACATATTTTCTTATATTGTCAACACTATTTATGTTTTGTAGCCAACAAAAATAGAAATTATCCTAAGTTGACTACAGCAACAAAAGTTATCGTGTAGCCGTGTAGCTGTGTTGGTGTCGAAATAATCGTTTTCAATTAAACGTGTGTATTTTATTTTTGACAGGTCGTGTAGCCGCTGTCGTCGATGTGTTTCATGCATTACAAAACAAATTTGAAAAAAATTGGTGTAATAAGCAAATACATAGAAACTAAATTTTAGCGGGATCTTTATGTTAATTTCGTCAATCTCATTGTGGACATTTATATGATTTTCACTAATTTTAACAGCATTCGTTTTAATATCGGTATGAATTTTCATACAAAATTTTGATTACATGGACACACAAACGAACAGAGCGGACGGATGGCTGAAAATCGTTTTTCGTTAGCCAAAATTCTGTAACTTTTGAACCGATCAAAATATTTTAGCAATTTTTTTCTAATGGATAGATATTTAGTTGAGCTTGAGTGAATTTTAATTTCTTTAAAATTTATTGAGTAATATTTAAGAAATTCTAGATCAAAGTAGAACTTTTAATTTTTTTTAAGTCTTATTTTTTTTTTTTTAATTTTTTTATTTTTTCATTTTATTATTTTTTATCTATATTTTTTATTTTTTTAATTTTTTTATTTTTTTATTTTCATATTTTTTTTTTTTTTTTTTTTTTTTTTTTTTTTTAATTTTAGTATTTTCCATAAAACTAAAAAATGGGTTTTTACTTTTTTTATTTATTCAAAAATGTCATATTTGGATTTTAATAATAATTATAAGCAATTATTGTATTAATGGGATTTTTGTAATATTTACACTCAGAAAATTTTTACCCTCAATAAAAAAAAGTAAAATTAACTGGAAATTTTGCTATTACTACTGAAAAATTAAAAATTGTTTGCTGTCAAATTTGCAAATTTGTTTACACTCTAAGAATATTTACACTTAAAAAACGTTAGTAATATTATCGAAAAGTCTTGCTATTACTGCAGAAAAATATATAACATTTTGCTGTCATATTAGTTAATATTAGCAAAATAAATCTGCTGAACATTAGCGCAATGTTCTGATTTTTATATGAAAATAAGGGTTTTTATTTTTTGTGTGTTTCTTACCTCTTAAAACATTTCATAGATATGAGGGTAAAAAAAAACCCTTTTTTAATTAAAAACTGCAATAGATTTTAGTAGCACTTGTAAGAGTGGGAAGTTCTGTTTATTATTTTTTTTTTACTGATACTATGTTTTTCTTACTTAAATTACAATGAAAGGCAATTATAATTACAAGCAGATTCCAGCGCTCGAAATTCGAGAGCAATTTTTAGGCAACTTTCAACTTAGCCAATTCACAAACCAACACTTTTTTGGATTATTATTATTGTGAACGAAAATGACAAACTCAGTAGCAAACACATTAACAAATTTAATAAACACACACATAGCATATGTATAATTTTATGAGGTGTTAGTAGCAACTTTAAATGCAATTTACTCAAAATAAAGGAAAAATTTAACAATCTGTAAATCTTCAAATCGGCAAAAAAGGAATACCTTTCAAATAATATACGCTTGGTCAAAATCGGGATAAAACGGTAGAAGGAACATCGGTCACAAGAAGTCGCCTAGCCTATTAATATTATAGATTATTCATTTGATTCAAATATTGTTTGAAAATAATCCATATTTTGTTCTGTGCTATTTCTGCTTTTTAGTAGTTTTTTGACTTCTTCATCTAAATTCCGATGTTCCACTTTTCATTGATTTCGAATACTGGATATGAACGGATCTGACGTTTCCAATAATATTTATATTAGATAGATCTTTATTTGCGGAATTTCGTGAAATTTTTCTGGTATTGTGCTCTCTATAAAATCTGTAATCCTTATTCCTTTTTTCCTGAGCCTCCTCTGATAGATCTCCAAGTGGCACCAAATGATATTTAATGACATCTTCTCCATGATAAAGGATTTTGTGAACTGTTGCAGATATATTTCTCCATGAGTAGTTGGTTTTATATATTTTTGCAGTTTCCTTCGCATAATCTCCAAATTTTCTAGAGACAATTTCTTCATTGCACGCAAATACTTCTAGGATTATTTTAAATCTGAAAATGAGGTATATATCCACTCCTGTTATTTCAGATGCTGTTTCTTGCGGTATTTCAATCATTTGTCTTGCCTGGCCTTTGTTTTGGCTGATCTATAATCAATCCAAATTTGCGATATTGATCTGTTTAAATTATCGTAATTTGAAATTTTTTTGAGTAATTTCATTAAAATTACGGGTGTAAAAGTATATATAGCGTTAAAGAGGACACTTCCACCTTTCTCTGGGTGGTATACATTTTTGTTCCCTTTTGTTCCGTAGAAGTTCTATTCCACTAAAGTTGAAATTCGACAAAAATATAGCAGTTTAATTAATATTTCATAACGTCCCTAACAATAAATGTTAGGGCTGTGACCACTTAAAACAACTAAAGACTACAGTCCTACCAACCTTTCAAAAAGGACTGCAAGTCATTATCGATGAAACTTGCGAGTAGTAACCATTTAATTTTGATTAAAAAAAACAAAAAAAAAATCACCTTTTTCTGATATTAAAAAAAATAGTTGGGTTTAACACCATGCCCCGCCTACAATTAGCAGTAGTTTAACCTAATTTTTTGGCTACCATAATTTGGATATATTAGCTAAAAATGGCGTTAAAAATCGGTGTGAAAAGAAATTAGACTTTTGGCCATTGAAATCTAAATTTCAGCCACAGTGGGACGGACGGATAGACGAACAGACGGACGTTACTAAGTCGACTTAGAAGCTGATTCAGAAAGTGATTCTAAGTGGATTGGTATAAAAAAAAAATATTTTTGGTAGTAAAAACTCATTCTAACCTGACACATAGTGGCATAATTAAACAACTTATTGCTAATTTTTACTTGGTATATCTAGTTGGCGACAATTTGTCATAGCTGTATAATCTTTATTTCTTATCGTTATAGTAACTTATATATACATATATATAATTTAATATGCAAATGTATTACTAACTT
The DNA here is from genome assembly GCA_963682025.1 of Cordilura impudica. NCBI lineage: Eukaryota > Metazoa > Arthropoda > Insecta > Diptera > Scathophagidae > Cordilura > Cordilura impudica. Next base: position 7,020,321 of record OY821519.1, read on the forward strand.
TCCTACGTACTTATAGACTTAGATCTTTAAATAAACAGCTGCTTTAAATAAACGACATTTTGTGGGAATAGAATTTTCCGCGATAAATGATATCTGAAGATTAGCTTTCACTCCAAATTATTTTCAATTAAGAGCATTTTTTTTAACATTAAATGTTAACAAACAAAAATTTGCAACAAAAAATTTTCTCTCCGAAAATAATTTCTGAAATATCATAATGCCAAAATATTAAAAATATTAAAAATTGTTCAAGACTTGTAGTTATACGGCCATACCAATGTAGCGAAAGCTAAAATTGAAAATAAAACTCAGCTTGTTCGTAGTAACTCTGATCTAAGAAAATTCCCATATTCTTTTCTTCCTTGTTTGATTTAAATTAGAAGTGAGATCGAAAAACTCTTAACAAACACAAATTTTAACAATAAGGAAAGCATTGATCCCGGAGTTTCAATTATTTTTATTTGATTGAAATTACATTAAAGATTACAAAAAAAAAAATATAAATTTTTAAGTTGCCTAAAATTGATTAGCATACCTTCAGGCTTATTAACATTCCCATTTATATATCCTCTGCGTGTTCATCAAATATTTCTAATGAAATTCAGTGATTACATTTTAAATTCACAATTAAATGAATTTTAAATATTCATAAATTTAAAAGACATTAAAAGCAAATATTCCATTTTCTAGAATTTGCACTCGAATTTCGTGTGCTGGGCTATGCTAGTTAATATTAATTATCTAAAAAAGGGGTAACTTTTAAAAAAGATACTATTTTAAAATATGGTACTATTTCGGTACTGTTCTAAATATTGGTAATATTTTTTTATACCCTATACCACTGTTTGTAACAACCAAAAATATTTGACCTAGACCCATCTTTAATTATACCGATCGAATCAGAATCACTTTCTGAGTTGATTTAACAATGTCCGTCCGTCCGTCCGTCCGTCCGTCTGTGTATCCATGTAAACCTTGTAATCAAACTGCAGGTCGCAAATATGAATATATTTTGATGAAATTTGGTATATAAGCTTTTGTCAGCCATGGGATGAACGCTATTGAAATTGGTGAGAATCGGTCCATGTTCAGACCTAGCCCCCATACAAATTACCCATTTGAAATCGACATAAATTGCCATAAGATCCAAATTGTCATATAGATCTTACTCAAATTGAGTTTACATGCGTTCATTACATCTATTAATGAGTAGTCCAAAAATGATCCCTTTGACCCCACATAGAGCTGCTTCCCGATCTTCACTTAAATCTATTTAGAAACAAAAATATTGCACAGATTCTTCTCAAATTTTGTTTGTATATATTTTTCCAAAATACAAGAGACTTAACCAAACATGATCAGGATCGGTCCATTTTTGGACCTAGTCCCTATATAGATATAGCAGTCGATATTAACTTTTTCATATCTGCACCCAAAAAATGAATAAAAATCCCACTCAAATTTGGTTTTTGCTTATTTTCTATGTCCAGTTAGTTGGGCCTAAGAGATAGGGTTTCTACACGCATGGTATAGGGTATCGGATAGTCAGTCTAGACCGACTATAATTTTCTTACTTGTTTAAGATATCGTACTTTTCCCAAAAAAAAGGGACTTTTTCATGAAAAAGTACTTTGTACTTGAGAAAACGTACTTATTAAGGAACTGTACTTTGTAAAAGAAAATACGTTTTTTCTTTATTATGAAGAATGTGTAATATTACTTGCTTAAGCTATTATTACACGTACAGTTTAACTATACAAAGCTGCAATAACGAAGAGTCTGGCTTAGTTGTTGAGGATCTGATTATAACTTCCACAGACAGACGGGAGACGGTCATTATTACATCAACTTCACTTCTTATAAAGACCAGGAAAAACTATAGTTTATAGTATATCCGAAATTTATAACAACGTATCACAAACGGAATGGCAAACTGATTTAAACTCTCTTCACAGTGGTATGGAGCCTTTAAAAAATACAAATAATGCTTGCGAAGAAAGTTAATTTAAGAAAGTTAATATTTAATCATATATTTGTTGATCCGCTTGATCTTAATTTCATTATAATATTTTAAGCAAAGTATAACTGCCACTTGCAGTTGTTAACAAACGAATGACTTCTACTTATCAGTAAAGAACAAAAATAACTTAGGTTAATCGACAACAGTTACTATGTAAATTGTTGTGCGTATATGCATATGCATGTGTATGTACTCACATAAGTAACAGTTAATTTTAATATCAAGTAAACAAATTAAACTTGAAAAGGGAATACAATTAAATTGATCAAATTTTATTTAATTTTTTTTTTTATAATTAATTCTGTTTGGAACAAATATCCCCAACAATTGTATTGAGATTTTTTCGATCTTACTCTCTAGTTGATTACCAATTGAAGTAAAAAAACAGTGATGATGACGAAGAACAAGTCATGTTGTCTTAATTTTTTCCATCTGTCTTTCATTACAAAAATTTATCTGTTCTATTATAAGAAATAATATACATAATCTCGAAATTTTTACCCATTTTTAAAAAGTATTTTGTTTTTTAACTTCCGATTGGCAATAAAAAAAACTTAAGAGATTAACTATATGTTACGATTAAGTTTAACTTCGACATTCAGATTCATAGAACTTTTTGTACGAGTAAGAGCCACTTAGTTTTGTTATTGCTAAACGATAGTTTTCTTTGAACTAAATCATGTTATTATTCTCATATTTGAGCACGTAGTTTGCGAAGGAACCTTGATTCAGATAAAAACAAACTTAAAAATTATTTATTGTTAATAATTTCTTTATTGGTACGTGTTCAGAAATTCTCTGTCAAAATAACGTTTTGTCAGCTATTAATGTAACGACACATGTTTAGGAGTGTGTTAATACCCCAAGGGACAATAAACACCACACATACTTAGTTACACACAACAAAGAGTGCTGAAAGTTAATAATTTGATTAATTGTAATCGAAAAACATTAAACAATAAAAAAAAAGTTTTATGTCTTCTATATAATCATAATGTTCATAAACTTTAGGGAATTCAAAGACAAATTTTCAATAAATGTTTATATTGGGCCAGCCGTATCCTATATTCAGGAAGCTTAAAAAATTTGTTTAAATGTTTCAATATCTATTAAATATATCGCTGAGTATCAGTGTTCAACACGTTTAAGGTTTTTCTTTATTTTTTTCTTCTTTTATTTTTAACTTATTAGACTTCTCGCAACAAAAAATTGTTTATGACTTTTTGGCGTGAATATTTGGAAGAAGAAAATAAAAAACACATACGAATACAATTCTTTGATTACACTCTTTATTTCAGTTTCAGTTTCTTTTATTCTTCTCTACTAACAAAAACTGCTGTTATTAATCTTTGTGTAGTGCTTCCTATTATTATTATTATTATCAGCATCGCTATCATTATCATCATTATTATCAAAATGTATAATAATAAAGAAAATAACAATCACTGCCAGCAGTAGTGAAAGCAAACGGAACAGAAAGAAAATAGAACGGAATGTATTATTCTTTTGTTTTTTTTTTTTTTTTTTTGTATACTTTAATGACTTTGTTAATAGCTACAAATTATTGCAATATGATGTGTACAATTGTTGCCAGTTGATGGCTGGATATGATGGTAGTGATCAGAGTTGGGAAATTCGGAACAATTGTTCTAATTGCTACATGCTTAACCTACATTTCATTCATATATAATTTTATTCATATAGATTTAGTATTCTGGCATCATATAAGAGGTACTTAAGTATGTGGATAATAAATTGGTGGAGCAGTGCTAGTGGTATTTCCTTACATAAAACAAAGTTGTAAATTAAAAGTAATCAAAGAAAACAGTATAGAAATAGTTGTGTTGTTTAGTGTAGCCTCCGCTGCAAAAACGAATCAAATGCTTGGTATATGGGAACCTCCACTTGTAACCATTGTTAATCGCTCATATATGTCTGAAACTGAAAATCAATCAAAAATTTTGTGATCTTGTTTGCTTTTAAAATAATTTTAAATTTTCAAAGGATAGTATATTTCAAACCAAGAAATTATGTGCAGGGTAAACCATACAAGTTTTGTGATACACCCAAGAAAAGCCTAAAATATAAACTAAAAATCTCTCTAAGCTATTTGGAACATATTAATAGACATGTCTCAAAAAGAAAGCATTTTTTTTTTTAATTTAAAAAATAAATTATAATATATTGAAGCAAAATAGTGATGTGCATCAAATTAAAACATAACCGAAATTAAAATATATTTTAAATTCGTACAAAAAAAATATATCCAAATAATTTTTACATAAATAGATATAAATGATGACCTTTGTAAACTCTACCCTTCATATCTACATATTTATTTGATTATTTGTCTGCTTTCCTGTACAAAAAGAAAAAATCTTAGAATTAAGTACAGGAATAACCATGCTAAAGTGTGAGAATTGTTAGTTATAATTTTGCTTTACATAATACATACATATTTAGTTATAGAAATACAGGAAAATTTTAAATATAAAAACCAAACAAAAAAAAAAAAAAACAATAAAAAATTACCAAAAAAAAAATCATGTTAGTCCGATCGCAGGGGAGATGTGCAAACATCTAGTAATTAAATATTTTTTTATAGCACATTCTTAAAATCAAACAGAAACGGTATCACTTTTAGCAATCAACTTCAGGGGCTCTGTTAATATAAAAATGTTTATTATTATTTATTATTTTAACGGGCTAGTTTTTAATTTTTCGTTTTTTATTTTTAATTTTTCAAATTTTTTTTTTTTTAATTTTTAATTGTTTATTTTTCATTTTTTAATTTTAATTTTAATTTTCATTTTAAATTTTTTTCTTCATTTTTCATTTTCCAATTTTTATTTTTCTTTTTGCATTTATCATTTTTTATTTTTCATTTTTTATTCTTCAATTTTCATTTTTTATTTTTCATTTTTTATATTTAATTTTCTATTTTGCATTTTTATATATTTCATTTTTTATTTTTCATTACTCATTTTTATTTTTCATGTTTCATTTTTTATTTTTAATTTTGTAGTTTTAATTTCTTATTATTCATTTTTTATTTTTAATTTTTCCTTTTTATTTTTTTTTTTAATTTTTTATTTTTCATTTTTTATTTTTCATTTTTAATTTTTTTTTTTTATTTTTTATTTTTAATTTTTTATTTTTCATTTTTATTCAAAATTTTTTTATATTTCATTTTTAATTTTTTTTTCGTTTTTCATTTTTCGTTTTTCATTTTTCAATTTTCTTTTTTCATTTTTTATTTTTCATTTTTCATTTTTCATTTTTCATTTTTTGTTTTTCATTTTCTTATTTTTCATTTTTTATTTTTCATTATTCATTATTCATTTTTCATTTTTCATTTTTCATTTTTCATTTTTAATTTTTCATTTTTCATTTTTCATTTTCCATTTTTCATTTTTCATTTTTCATTTTTCAATTTCATTTTGCATTTTTCATTTTTCATTTTTAATTTAAAATTTTTCATTTTTGATTTCTAATTTTTCATTTTTTATTTTTTATTTTTAATTTTTTGTTTTTCATTTTTAATTTTTCATTTTTTTTTTTTCATATTTCAACTTTAATTTTTTATTTTTCTATTCATTTTTTTTAATTTTTTATTTTTCATTTTTAGTTTTCAGACAGGTTATCATAATATCTTAATTTTTTAGCCAGTACAATCACATATTATCTTACGACTCACATGTTATGCTAACATGTTACGCTGTTTTTGAAATGTACCCCCCTGCGCGTATAGATGTTTACACATCAAATACAAAAACAAATGTAAAAAATAAATTTAATTAATTAATAAAATTATTATGCAAAATATTTAAAAATTATTTTTTTTTTAATTTAAGCATATTCCAATACATATGTAATTTGAATTTCGGTGCATTTTTAGAAATAGTTCCTTACAAATGACCCAATGAAATTGACTGTAATTGCCATAGGATCCAAATTGTCATATAGATATCGGTCAAATTTGGATGGTATGTATTTCTTACATCTATCAATCAGTAGTACAAAAATAACCCTGTATGACAACTCTTATTCATAGCCCCCATAAAGAGCTGCTCCAGATCTACACATAAATTTAATAAAAAAAAAATATTACATAGACTTTTCTCAAATTTAATTCGAGTCACCATATAACTATAGCATAAAATGATTCATTTTCATATCTGCAGGTAAAATAAAAATTATAAAAATCCCACTCAAACTTTGTTTCTGCTTATTTTTATACCCTATACCACTATGTGGTTTGGGTATAATGACTTTGTGCTGCTGCTTGTAACTACCAAAAATATTTGATATAGACCCATCTTTTATTATACCGGTCGGCTCAGAATCACTTTCTGAGTCGTTTTAGCGATGTCCGTCCGTCCGTCCGTCCGTCCGTCTGTGTGTCCATGTAAACCTTGTAATCAAACTACAGGTCGCAAATATGAATATGTTATGATGAAACTTGGTATTTAAGCTTTTATCAGCCATAGGATAAACGCTATTGAAATTTGTGAAAAATCGGTCCATGTTCAGACCTAGTCCCCATTCAAATGACCCCTACGAAATCGACAAAAAATTGCCATAAGATCCAAATTATCATATAGATCTCAGTCAATTTGGGTTTCTATGTGTTTATTGTATCCATTAATCAGTAGTCCAAAAATAATCCCTATTGGACAATTCTTAGTCATAGGCCTATCAAAAAAACAAAAATATTGCACAGATTTTTTTCAAATTTGGGTTGTATATATTTTTTCAAAATATAAGTGACTTTACTAAATATGGTCAGGATCGGTCCATTTTTCGACCAAGTCCCCATATAAATATAGCACCCGATATGAACTTTTTCATATCTGCAGCCAAAAAAAATTATAATGCCACTCAAATTTGGTTTATGCTTATTTTCTATACCGAATTAATTGGACAGAAGAGGTAGGGTCTCTAAACCATGGCATAGGGTATCGTATAGTCGGTCTAGACCGACTATAATTTCTTACTTGTTCTTGTATTTCGAATTGGTTATCGGTAACGTTGTTAATTCGCATTGCATGTATTTTATCAATGTTTATTTCTAAACGAACGGCCCTTGCATCTATGTGAGATAGATGCAGGTTCAAACCTCACGGCCGACCTAAGTAGAAAAATTTCATATATAATTTCAACACATTTCTTCTTACCTTTATCTGTCCAGTTTTATAGATCAAATTATGCGAACGGTGATCCGCTTAGAAGAATGTGTATTTAACTTAATAAGCTTTATAGATTTATTAATTTTTTTTTTTTCAAATACAAACGTCATAAAAAGTAAAATAATAATTTATCCGAACACATTAAATTAAATTTTTTAATTTTTCATTCAATGTTAAATGTTTTTGTAAATAGTCTGTAAGGATTATTTGCATAGATTAATAAATATATATAAAAAAAATGGATACCAAGCGATTTATATGAGTCCCCAGGGTAGACATCAATTTATTTCTAAAAATTATTCAAATATTAACAAAGAAGTTCAACCTTATTTCACCACTCGAAATTCTTTGTTCTTGAGATTCATTTCGGTTTCTATTTTTGCTTTTGGTCTATTTATCATTTATAAAATTCCATTACTTTTTTGGATCCTTTGTGTCTTAGGTACGTTTTCAATATTCCGTTTATATCTTGTTTTTCTACTTTTCTCTAACAAGTTTCCTTTTAGTAATATCAATACCAGAAGATTTTTGTTAATCCATGGCATAGTTCGAAAACGTAATGCGTTTTCGTTCTTTGTGTCCCAAGTCGATTGATTTAAAGCACCTTCCGTGCACGCTATCAACTTATTTGACAGATCTGTAACATTTAATCTTAATCTTAATCTTAGAACTGTAGAGATGATAAGCAGCAACAACATTCAATTTTAATATTAAAACTTTATCCTTTAGATATTCAATCACAAAAAATTTTACTATGTATTGTAAACGATGCCTCAATATCCTTTCAATTACTTTAAAATAGCTTAACTGAGTTTTCTTCTAATTTTTTCAAATATTTTTGAGTATAATCAGATAAAATCTTCATAATGAATCTTATCAAAGTCAAAAAAGTAATGTCTATTAAAAAAAATCATGTGAGTCCGATCACAGGGGAGAAGTATAAATATCTAGTTATTAAAGATTTTTTATGGAATTTTTTAAAATCAAATAGAAAGCGTCATCTTTTTATCACTTATAGCAATCAACTGCAGGGGCTCTGCTAATATAAAAATATTTATTATTTCAACCGGTTAATTTTAAATTTTTCGTTTTTCGTTTTTCATTTTTTATTTTTCATTTTTCGTTTTTCGTTTTTCAGTTTTCATTCTTTATTTATAGTTTTTTATTTTTCATTTTTATTTTTTATTTTTCACTTTTGCGTTTTTCAATTTTTATTTTTCATTTTTTATTTTAATTTTTTATTTTTCATTTTTTATTTTTCATTTTTTATCTTTAATTTTTTATCTTTAATTTTTCATTTTTAATCTTTTATTTTTATTTTTCTTTTTCTATTTTTAATTTTTCATTTTTCGTTTTTCATTTTTCTCTTTTCATTTTTCATTTTTCATTTTTCATTTTTCATTTTTCTCTTTTCATTTTTCACATTTATTTTTTTATTTTAAATTTTTGGTTTTTTATTTTTTATTTTTCGTTTTTCATTTTTCATTTTTTATTTTTCGTTTTTCATTTTTGATTTTTCATTTTTTTTTTTTTTTTTTGTAATTATTAATTTTTCAATTTTTTTTTCATTTTTGAATTTTTTATATTTCATATTTCATTTTTAAATTTTTATTTTTTGTATTTCATTTATTATTTTTCATTTTTTATTTTTCATTTTTCATGTTTTATTTTTCATTTTTCATTTTTTATTTTTCATTTTTCATTTTTCGTTTTTCATTTTTTATTTTTTTTTTTTCATTTTTTAATTTCCATTTCTAATTTTTTATTTTTCGTTTTTCATTTTTTTATTTCTTATTTTAAATTTTAATTTTTATTTTTTATTTTTAATTTTTTATTTTTAATTTTTTATTTTTCATTCTTATTTTTCATTTTTTATTTTTCATTTTTAATTTTTTATTTTACGTTTTTTATTTTTCATTTTTCATTTTTAATTTTTCATTTTTCGTTTTTCATTTTTTATTTTATTTTTCATTTTTTAATTTTTTGTTTTTCGTTTTTCATTTTTTATTTTTTATTTTAAGTTTTTATTTTTATTTTTTATTTTAATTTTTTATTTTTAATTTTTTATTTTTCATTTTTATTTTTCATTTTTTATTTTTCATTTTTAATTTTTTATTTTTCGTTTTTTATTTTTAATTTTCAAATTTTTATTTTTAATTTTTCATTTTCAAATAGGTAATAACTATAATTTTTTCACCAATTTTTTCACACCGATTTTATCTTACGTCTTACATGTTACGCTGTGATTATATTGTGGAATAGATGTTTACATATCAAAATATATTAAAAGAATATTTAAAAGTTAACCAAAGTAATAATGGCACTGATAAATACTTAATTTCGGATCTTCCAGTATCTAAATATCATTGCCTTATAGTGCTAATCGCGAGAGATGCTAAAAACTTCTTTAAATAAATTCTAAATTGTTACTTTCGTTTACCAACTCTGGTGGTAAGAAAAGTGATACATTTACGCAACATTTCGTTGGTTATTACTAAAAATTCTGCATTATTTTCTTTGCATATTATATTCTTTTCTTTTTTTCACAAAAGTAGTATCAGCTTATAAGTTACAAGAAAAAAATAAAAAAATAATAAGTGTGGTAATGTTGTGAGAAAACAAAAATAAATTATAATGTGCTTTTTTCTTCTATTCATTATTTAAAAGTGTGAATGTAATTGTTGTGATGCTTATGTTACATCTATTATTTCTTTGTCATTTATGAGTACATTGTCACTAAACTATGATTTGCTATTCTCTTTCGTATGGTTCTTATTTCAAATGATTTTTTGGTTTTACGTTTGTATCATAAATATTAGTTTTTGACTCTTTTCATAACTAGTTTTGTGTGTAATTAAGGCATGTTTCAGAAACATTATTATTTTCTAAACAAAAAAAAAATAACTCAACCTGATTTATGATTTGCAATGAGTTTAGAAGGAAGTGAATTGCAGACGAATGACATATTGCAAGTAATTGACAACAAGAGCAGATGAGCAACAAAAAGTAATTCTTTTTTAAACTTTAAATCTATGAACAAGTAGGTCGTTCAAAATATGTTCATAACAAAACAACAACAAAATATCAACTATAAAATTACTAGGCTTATATCTAGTTATACGTATCAACACGGAAGGGGACACCTTAAATTGTAATTTAAATCTTATACTGTAAAATGTATTAAAAATTAATCTAATTTGTTTTCTTGCAACTCAAAAAAAAATAAATTAGACCAATAATATAATTATTGCGTCAATTAATAATTCGATTTAATATTGGATTTGCGATTATCTTCGCAGTTATTTAAAAAGCCGCATACGCAATTTTAATTTGCTAATTATTGCTCATACGACATAGAAATCTGTGTTATATATTGTGGATAAATTTTGTTATAAAAATTAAATAACATAAAATTAAAATAAAATAAAAAAATATATAAATAAAATTAACTAAAAAAAATAATCAATTAAAATATAAAAAAATTACAAATATTTAACAAAAACAACATAAAATTAAATAAAATAAAATAAAATAAATTAAAATAAAATAAAATAAAATAAAATAAAATAAAAAAAAATAAAATAAAATAATATAAAATAAAATGAAAATAAAATAAAATAAAATAAAATAAAATAAAATAAAATAAAATGAAAGAAAATAAAATAAAATAATATAAAATAAAATAAAATAAAATTAAAGAAAATAAAATAAAATAAAATAAAATAAAATGAAATAAAATAATATAAAAGAAAATAAAATAAAATGAAATGAAATAAAATAAAATCAAATAAAATAAAATAAAATAAAATAAAATAAAATAAAATAAAATAAAATAAAATAAAATAAAATAAAATAAAATCAAATAAAATAAAATAAAATGAAAGAAAATAAAATAAAATCAAATAAAATAAAATAAAATAAAAAAAAAATAAAATAAAAGAAAAGAAAAGAAAAGAAAAGAAAAGAAAAGAAAAGAAAAGAAAAGAAAAGAAAAGAAAAGAAAAGAAAAGAAAAGAAAAGAAAAGAAAAGAAAAGAAAAGAAAAGAAAAGAAAAGAAAAGAAAAGAAAAGAAAATAAAATATAATAAAATAAAAGAAAAAAATTTAGAGGTGCCTTAACGCGACTGAAACTTTGAAGTGCTATGGGGTGGGATATAAAATTGTGCTTACCCTTATATGCTCCTGAGTTAAAATGATCCAAAATTCAACAATATTTGCAAAATATTTGAATTTTTTTACTTAATCGTCCTATACTAGCTTGGGGTCATTGTGGCGCCAAATGGGTTAATGACGTTAAATTATAAAATCATCTTAATCATCAAATCATAAAAATCGGTCAAATATAGCACAATTTTATTTCCCAACTCATAATAAGGGTTTCATCTAGTTTACTAGAACAATTAATTTATTCTAATATGCCAAAATTCATGGTTTATCCTCGGCAAGGAATGGGTTAGCGTTGTTCGATTTATTCCAAATTTTTAGCATGGTCACATCTAAAAATTCAACAGCGCTTAAAAAATATTTGATTTTTTTTCTTAATAAATTGCCTTTCATTAGCTTGGGGTCATATGCGACCCCAAGAACAAAAGGGTTAATGAAGACATATTTTTTTTCTGAAACACTGGACTATTACGATAAAATATAACATTTAAAAATAGAGAACTGATAAATTTTTGATACAAATTATATAAAAAGAGTACGTTTACTGAATATTTCACAAAAACCAAATTTTTCTCGAAATCCGCAAAAAAAAATTCTTTGTGGCACCCCCATACAAAGTAAATATTAAATATCATATAAGTGGAGTGCTATAATTGTGAAAGCCTTGGGACTTTGTGTGAGTTCACAAGTTATCAACGTTAGCACTCGGAAAAGAAATGAGCGGGATCATATTAGTGGATCTGGTACCGCTTATACAAAAAATATGAAGTACTATGAAAATGACAGTCTTGAAACTTTTGACAAGTAAATTAATTACCAATGTGAATAGTCGTGGAAAATATGAGCGGAATCGCCAAAAGCAAGAATCGCCTAAACCGAAAATCTTGAATAACAAAATTCGCCGAAATCAAAAATCACCAAAATCAAAAATCTTCATAAAAAAAATCGCCGAAATCAAAAATCACAAAAAACAAAATCGCCAAAGTCAAAAATCAAAAATTGCCAAAATCAAAAATCACAAAACAACAAAAATCGTCAAAGTCAAAATTTGGCAAAACCGAAAATTGCGAATAACAAAAATTGCCAAAAACAAAATTGCCAGAACCGAGAATCACGAAAAAAGTCGAAAAATAGTCGCTATAATTAAAAATTGTGAAAACCAAATATCGGGAATAACAAATTCGTCGAAATCAAAAAACACCATCATCAAAAACCACCATAAAAAATATCCAAAATCAAAAATTACAAAAAACCAAAATCGTCAAAGCCAAAAATCGCCAAAGCCGAAAATCGCGTATAACTAAAATAGCCAAAATCAAATATCACAAAACAACAAAAAACGTCAAAGTCAAAAATTGCCAAAACAGAAAATTGGGAATAAAAAAAGCGCCAAAAACAAAAATTGCCAGTACCGAAAATCTCGAATAAAAAAATCGAAAAAATCACCAAAAATAAAAATCGCTAAAAGCGAAAATCGTGAATAACAAAAATTGCCAAACTCGAAAATTGTAAAAATAAAGAAACAAAAAACGATCAAGCCAAAAATCGCCGAATCAAGAATCACCAAACTCAAAAATCGCCAAAATCAAAAACCGCAAGAAAAAAATGGCCAAAATCAAAAATCACCAATATCAAAAATCTCAAAATTTAAAATCGCAAAAAAATCGACAAATTCAAAAGTCGCCAAAAATAAGTTAAATAGTTTTCTACAAAATCTATTCCCAGTTTTTAGTTCTTTACGATTTGCGTAGCGGAGCGCATCGGATTACATCTAGTATTCTAGTATAAAATAAAAATAGAAATCAGAATAAAAATAAAATAAAATTCAAAAATTAAAATAAAATAAATAAATTTCAGTTAATACCTGAATTTCAATAATAATTCAATAAGCTTACCTTCGCTGAGGCTTGTCATATCAAAGAGTATCTGCATTATACATTACATGCCATGTTAGTTCAAATATAAATTATTTATGGTCTCTCTGTCCGATCACTTTATTACGACCGCTTTGAGCTTTTCACTTCAACATGTACACATGTCTTCTCAGTTGATTTTTCATTCTCATGATATCTCTCAATCATTTGAAAACTTCAATGTCAGTGTTGATATCGTACGCCTTGCACACTACGTGCAATTATAATCGCCTACATATGTTTCCAATTATTTGATTGATAACAATAACAATATAATTTCATAAATAAATATAAGTATATTAGTTACTTAATTTTACCTTAATGGAACACTTAAAGGACTAATAACCAAGAAAATTTTTAAAACATTTTTAAAAACTACGACATTTAATAAAAACTACAAATAAATTGATGTGAAATTTTTTAAGTAGATTTGTTTCAAAAATGACTAAATATTAAAGTTTCTACTTTCAATATTTTGTTATTTTCTTCAAAATTAGATAACGTTTATAATTGTTTCTTTGAAAACTCAATTGCTTTTATTTTGATTTATGATGAATATGCATTTATTAATGACGTTAATATAAAAAAAAATATATTTCCAAGTTTACTATATCATCGCCATCAGAACAATTACCTGTGTACGACCACATATATTGAAACAAGCAATCAATTTTGGTAGTAAATGGATTTTATTCCATTTCCAGAGCTTGCATATCAATTTTTTCTGTTTCCCCTCGCTTATGTTGCAATTTACATATGTAAATAACAACAACAAAAAAAACAAGCATTAAAATACTCTACTACCAAATAAAAATGTTATTACTGGCACATGTAGAGGAAGAGAAAGAGAGAGGGTGAGACCGAGCGAGGATATATAACAAAACTAATAGCTTTTACACAACAGTAAATATAACCGAATTGTGGGGTTGGAAATGAGTGAAATTTAAATTGGGCCAATGAACATATAAGAGCCCTTAGAAATGTCTAGATAAAATTTATGGGTTATGTTATATAAATATCAGACTTTTTGTTCAATTTCTGGCAAAATCCAAAAGAGAATTTTAAGTTGTTTTACTGTTTCTTCTAAAATGCGTTCTGTGAAGCTAATATTAGATTTTAAATGATTATAAATTTATTTTATGCAAGCCCACTTTTCACCTACTTTTTCGAGTACTATGGGACTACACAAGTATTTTCGTTACGATTGTACTTGGTTTCATGATCATTATGCAGAGTTTACCATACGAAAAAACATGCAAAATGTTTTAACTGAATAGGGCCCCTGAATCGCGATAGCCAGCTCGTATTGTACTCGTATTATAATATATAAAAATAAATCAACAAAATCTTACAGGTAAACAAGAAAAAAAGAACAACTACAATAACAACTGCAGTTGCTACTTGTGAGCTCTTGTATGATTACAACTGCTAACGAACAATCTTTTATATAAACAAATCTACTACGAGAAAGGCGAGAGTAGCAATTGTAGAAGAGTCTGTCTGTCCATTTGTAAAATGCAAACGAGTTTTCAATAAAGATTTATGGTTTGATATGCTCATAAAAATTCCAATTTTATGGTGTTAGTATTGTCATTGATAAAGTGTACAATGTACAATTGAACAAATATAAATAAAAACAAAAACATATTATAGAATTTAGAAGAATTATAAAGAAATCTTATGAAAAGCCCATCAAGCTTATTAAATGAATAATTTGAATAAAAAATTCTGTATGAAAATTCCACAATGAAGTGCTCAGTTGGGTACTCAATTTTGAAAAGGCATGGGTTAATTTAGAGAGAACATGCGACAAACTAGCTGCCTTTTATTATGAATTAAATTATTATTATTGGCAATCTCCATTCTCTTTCAAACAACTCAAAGTCGTGGTTTTTTCAATAAGAGCTTGAGAATGGTTTTTTAATTTGACCGGTATGGCAGCACTACAAAATATAAAACAGCACTTTTGTAATACACGTGCAATTGCTTGACTCCTACATTTGTTGATGAAGCACACTGCATATTTTGGAGGTACCTCACTCGGAGTGGAAATCTGCTTCGAAATTATGTCCATTGCTTTTTTAAATTCAGCTGTGGCCGTCGTTGGCTCAAAGACGAATTCCGTTAAGGTTGAGTAGCATCGGTTGTTTTTCCGCTATGTGATCGCAGAATAAGGCCTTGTGCCACTTGATACATGAAAATGTTGACTAAAATCGTGACATCCATAAGATTCTAACAAGTGACGAATTGTGGGCCAAATTTAAAGCATGGTTCTTCTAATGTAATCCAAGACAAAACATTTGATGTGGAAACATCTATACGCTCAGGGTACGCTCGGAATACAATCATAACAAGTAGGAAAATTATAGTCGGTCTAGCCCGACTATACGATACCCTATACCATGGTTTAGAGACCCTATCTCTTCGGTCCAACTAATTGGATAAGCAAATAAGCATAAACCAAATTTGAGTGGGATTTTTATTAATTTTTTCGGCTGCAGATATGAAAAAGTTCATATCGGATGCTATATCTATATGGGGACTAGGCGCAAAAATGGACCGATCCTGACCATGTTTGGTAGAGTCTCTTGTATTTTGCAAAAATATATACAAACAAAATTTGAGAAGAATCAGTGCACTATTTTTGTTTTTTGATAGATTTAAGTGAAGATCGGGAAGCAGCTCTATACGGGGCCTATGACCAAGAGTTCTCCCATAGGGACCGTTTTGGACTACTGATTAATGGATGTAATATATATATATAAACCCAATTTGACTAAGATTTGTATGATAATTTGGATCTTATGGCAATATATGTTGATTTCATAGGGGTCATTTGTATGGGGGCTAGGTCTGCACACGGACCGATTCTCACCAATTTCAATAGCGTTCATCCCATGGCCGATAAAAGATAAAATGCCAAATTTCATCAAAATATATTCATATTTGCGACCTGCAGTTTGATTACAAGCTTTACATGGACACACAGAAGGACGGACGGACGGACATCGTTAAATTGAATCAGATAGTGATTCTGATTCGATCGGTATAATTAAAGATGGGTGTAGGTCAAATATTTTTGGTTGTTACAAACAGCAGCACAAAGTCATTATACCCAAACCACATAGTGGTATAGGGTATAAAAACAGAGTAAGACAAAACGGTGTGAAGTACGAATGTATTGGTGAAAAGATTAGGAAGTTTTTGGAGATAAAAGGAAGGCGCGATTTAATTTGGAAATTTTGGAGATGAAGTGAGGGAGTGCAGAGCGTTATAAAAACGTTTTGAGAAATGAAAAATGAAAAATGAAAAATGAATAATGAAAAATGAAAAATGGAAAATAAAAAATGAAAACTTAAAAATAAATAATAAAAAATTAAAAATGAAACATGAAATGTGAAAAATGAAAACTGAAAAACGAAAAATGAAAAATAAAAAATTAAAAATGGAAAATAAAAAATGAAACATGAAAAATTAAAAATGTAAAATGAAAAATGAAAAATGAAAAATGAAAAATGAAAAAAGAAAATGGAAAATAAAAAATTAAATATTAAAAATAAATAATAAAAAATTAAATATGTTAAGTGAAAAATTAAAACCGAAAAACGAAAAATTAAAAAAATAAAAAATTAAAAATGAAAATAAAATATGAAAAATAAAATATGAAAAATGGAAAATGAAAAATTAAATATGAAAAATTAAAAATGAAAAATTAAAAATGAATAATGCAAAATGAAAAATGAAAAATAAAAAATGAAAAATGAAAAATGAAAAATGAAAAATGAAAAATGAAAAATGAAAAATGAAAAATGAAAAATGAAAAATGAAAAATGAAAAATGAAAAATGAAAAATGAAATATGAAAAATGAAAAATGAAAAATGATATATGAAAAATTAAAAATGATATATGAAAAATGAAAAATGAAAATTGAAAAACGAAAAAGAAAAATGAATAATGAAAAGTGAAAAATTAAAAATTAATAATTAAAAATGAAAAAATAATAATGGAAAATGAGAAGTGAAAATGAAAAAGGAAAATAAAAAATGGAAAATGTGAAATGAAAAACGAAAAAATTAAAAACCAAAAATTAAAAATTAAAAATGAAAAATTAAAGATGAAAAATGAAACATGAGAAATAAAAAATGAAAGATTAAAAATGAAAAGTGAAAAATGAAGGATGAAGGATGAAAAATATAAAATGAGAAATGAAAAATGAAAAGCAAAAAAAAAAATTAAAAATGAAAAACGAAAAATGAAAAGTCAAAAATGAAAAATGAAAAACTAAAGATGAAAAATGAAACATGAGAAATAAAAATTAAAGATTAAAAAAGAAAAGTGAAAAATCAAAGATGAAAAATAAAAAATGTGAAATGAAAAATGAAAAAGTGAAAAAAAATTAAAAATGAAAATTGAAAAACGAAAAATGAAAAATTAAAAATAAAAAATTAAAAATTAACTAGTTGAAATGATAAATAATAATAAATTTTTTTATATCAGCAGAGCCCCTGTAGTTGTTGGCTATAAGTCGTACATAGATGACGCTTTCTGTTTGATTTTAAAAAAGTGCAGTAAAGATATTTTTAATTGCTAGATGTTTACACATGAGATCGCAGATCGCAAATATGAGTATATTTTTATGAAATTTGGTATATAAGCTTTCATCGGCCATAGGATGAACGCTATTGAAATTAATGAAAATCGATCCATGGTCGGACCTAGCCCCCATACAAATGACCCCTATGAAATCGACATAAATTGCCATAAGATCCAAATTATCATATAGATCTCAGTCAAGTTGGGTTTGTATGTGTTTGTTATATCCATTAATCAGTAGTCCAAAAATAATCCCTATACGGCAACCCTTACTCATAGGCCCCATGTAGAGCTGCTTCCCGATCTGCACTTATATCTATCAAAAATCAAAACAAGTAAGAAAATTATAGTCGGTCTAGACCGACTATACGATACCGTATACCATGCGTTTAGAAACCCTATCTCTTAGGCCCAACTAACTGGACATTGAAAATAAGCAAAAACCAAATTTGAGTAGGATTTTTATTAATTTGTTTGGCTGCAGATACGAAAAAGTTTATATCGGATGCTATATCTATATAGGGACTAGGTCCAAAAATGGACCGATCCTAATCATGTTTGGTAAAGTCTCTTGTATTTTTCAAAAATATATACAAACAAAATTTGAGAAGAATCAGTGGAATATTTTTGTTTTTTAATAGATTTAAGTGAAGATCGGGAAGAAGCTCTATATGGGGTCAAAGGGATCATTTTTGGACTACTCATTAATGGATGTAATGAACGCATACAAACCCAATTTGAGTAAGATCTATATGACAATTTGCATCTTATGGCAATTTATGTCGGTTTCATATGGGTAATTTGTATGGGGGCTAGGTCTGAACATGTACCGATTCTCACCAATTTCAATAGCGTTCATCCCATGGCCGATAAAAGCTTATATACCAAAGTTCATCAAAATATATTCATATTTGCGACCTGCAGTTTGATTACAAGCTTTACATGGACACACAGACGGACGGACGGACGGACGGACGGACGGACGGACGGACATTGTTAAATCAACTCAGAAAGTGATTCTGATTCGATCGGTATAATTAAAGATGGGTCTAGGTCAAATATTTTTGATTGTTACAAACAGCAGCACAAAGTCATTATACCCAAACCACATAGTGGTATAGGGTATAAAAATGAAAAATGAAAAATGAAAAATGAAACATGAAAAATGAAAAATGAAAAATGATATATGAAAAATGAAAAATGAAAATTGAAAAACGAAAAAGAAAAATGAATAATGAAAAGTGAAAAATTAAAAATTAAAAATTAAAAATTAATAATTAAAAATGAAAAAATAATAATGGAAAAATAAATAATAAAAAATTAAAAATGAAACATGAAATGTGAAAAATGAAAACTGAAAAAAAAAAATGAAAAATAAAAAATTAAAAATGGAAAATAAAAAATGAAATATGAAAAATTAAAAATGTAAAATTAAAAATGAAAAATGAATAATGAAAAAAGAAAATGGAAAATAAAAAATTAAAAATTAAATATTAAAAATAAGTAATAAAAAATTAAATATGTTAAGTGAAAAATTAAAACTGAAAAACGAAAAATGAAAAAAAATAAAAAATTAAAAATGGAAAATAAAATATGAAAAATAAAATATGAAAAATGGAAAATGAAAAATTAAATAAGAAAAATTAAAAATTAAAAATTAAAAATTAAAAATTAAAAATTAAAAATTAAAAATTAAAAATTAAAAATTATAAATTAAAAATTAAAAATTAAAAATTAAAAATTAAAAATTAAAAATTAAAAATTAAAAATGAAAAATGCAAAATGAAAAATGAAAAATGAAAAATAAAAAATTAAAAATGAAAAATGAAAAATGAAATATGAAAAATGAAAAATGAAAAATGATATATGAAAAATGAAAAATGAAAATTGAAAAACGAAAAAGAAAAATGAATAATGAAAAGTGAAAAGTGAAAAATTAAAAATTAATAATTAAAAATGAAAATGAGAAGTGAAAATGGAAAAGGAAAATAAAAAATGGAAAATGAAAAATGAAAAATGAAAAACGAGAAATGAAAAACCAAAATTAAAAATTAAAAATGAAAAATTAAAGATGAAAAATGAAACATGAGAAATAAAAAATTAAAGATTAAAAAAAAAGTGAAAAATGAAGGATGAAGGATGAAAAATAGAAAATGAGAAATGAAAAATGAAAAACAAAAAAAAAAATTAAAAACGAAAAATGAAAAGTCAAAAATGAAAAATGAAACATTAAAGATGAAAAATGAAAAATGAAACATGAGAAATAAAAAATTAATGATTAAAAAAGAAAAGTGAAAAATGAAAGATGAAAAATAAAAAATGAGAAATGAAAAATGAAAAGTGAAAAAAAAATTAAAAATGAAAACTGAAAAACGAAAAATGAAAAATGAAAAATAAAAAGTTAAAAATTAACCAGTTGAAATGCTAAATAATAATAAATTTTTTTATATCAGCAGAGCTCCTGCAGTTGTTGGCTACAAGTCATACATAGATGACGCTTTCTGTTTGATTTTAAAAAAGTGCAGTAAAAAAATTTTTAATTGCTAGATGTTTTCACATGATTTTTATACCCTATACCACTATGTGGTTTGGGTATAATGACTTTGTGCTGTTGTTTGTAACACCAAAAAATATTTGACCTAGACCCATCTTTAATTATACCGATCGAATCGGAATCACTTTCTGAGTTGATTTAACAATGTCCGTCCGTCCGTCCGTCTGTGTGTCCGTGTAAAGTTTGTAATCAAACTGCAGGTCGCAAATATGAATGTATTTTGATGAAATTTGGTACATAAGCTTTTGTCGGCCATGGGATGAACGCTATTGAAAGTCGTGAGAATCGGTCCGTGTTCGGACCTAGCCCCCATACAAATGACCCCTATGAAATCGACGTAAATTGCCATAAGATCCAAATTATCATATAGATCTCAGTCAAGTTGGGTTTGTATGTGTTTGTTATATCCATTAATCAGTAGTCCAAAAATAATCCCTATAGGGCAACCCTTACTCATAGGCCCCATGTAGAGCTGCTTCCCGATCTGCACTTAAATCTATCGAAAAACAAAAATATTGCATTGATTCTTTTCAAATTTTGTTTGTATATATTTTTGCAAAATACAAGAGACTTTACCTAACATGATCAGGATCGGTCCATTTTTGGGCCTAGTCCTGCATCCAAAAAAATTAATAAAAATCCCATTCAAATTAGGTTTATCTTATTTTCTATGTCCAGTTAGTTTGGCCTAAGAGATAGGGTCTCTAAACGCATGGTATAGGGTATCGTATGGTCGGTCTCGACCGACTATAATTTTCGTACTTGTTTTTAATTGAAATTATATTAGAGCCTACAAAAAAAAGCTAATTTTATAGTTGAAGTCTCAGCTTTTGAACTTATGGATCTTTTCCAGCCCTAGCTCCAGATATTTTGAAGAATTTGCACCCATTGTTACGTTATTGTTCTTGTAGCACGAACAAGGTCTCTACCATAGTGACGGGCTATAAATATGTAAACACATTAATATAAATTTTGATAATTATTGAGCGCACTGTAATAAATGACTAACATCTTTTGCCGCAATTGCATTTTACATGTCATATCAAGAACTTGTTTGAAAATTTTGCCCTAAACTTGTCTTTAACATTTATTCGAGCATTACCAACATAAAAGTGTTTACCCGGAACCTACGAAAATGTGCCAGTACATACGTCGCTTCGCCCATTATGCAGCAGCAGTAGTATATGTGGGTCATGTTGGAATAACAAACAGACATTTGTTAGTTTTGTTAGTTTGTTAGTCAAATGTCTGTAGAGACATATATTGAAAATAAACCACCGTAGAACATAATAATGCGAGCTCTCACATATCGCTTGAAACTACGGCCTATATTAGCGGTCAAAACATCTAATTCATAGGTCATATACCTAAAACCCTGATTTGATACCCAATGAGTTCTTTTCATAGCCGCACATCCAAAACTATTTGCGTGGTAAATGTTTTTCGACACCTAACGAAGCGGTTAAAAATCACGCTTTGTGGTACCTAAATCGAAAGGCGAAATATGCTTTGAAATTTTTCCAAAAATGCCATTTTCATTTTCTGTTTTAACAAATTGTGCGAATACGCCGGTCACACTGTATAGAAAAAGTATATCCATACATGAGCATATATGTGGCTAAAGATAAAGAAAAATAGTCATAAACTTTGCTGCCAAAAAATTAAAATACACATACAAACATATCCAAATTTAATACAGTTGGGTATCGGATCATTTTTATCAGTTTATTACATTCGATTTTTGTACTTCATTTTGTCAATTTACAGTAGACCTACCAAATTCGACTTGCAAACCCATATTCTCCGAAATTATAATTAATACTGAGCTAATGAATAAAACATAATATTTTAAATTATCGAATAAAGCCTTTGTTGCACCTTAATTTTACTACTAAATTTAGTTTTTCATTTTATCTATAAATTTAATAAAATTTCAAGTATTTACTCACGTTTAAGACTTATACAACAAATTTAATTTGTTATTTTATTTCTATAATATTTTACAAAATGTCATCAGTTTAATATACAAACACACATTGACACATACAGAGACATTTTTGTGTGTGGATTTTTTGCATGCCATCATAGTGAGTCTGGCTGCATTTGAGTATGTTTGCGTTTTATAAGAATGTTTGCCAAGCAGTTAAGAGTCAAGTGCTTCGTTATTTAAGCAGCAAGAAAAATACTTAAGTTTTAACTACTTTACTCACTACACAACACCACCACCACCACCAGCATATGAACATTATCTCTATCATCATCTCCACAATACAATTTACTCATACTCACTACTCATAAACGAAAACCTACACATACTCTTACATTTAATGTTTCATTGTTACAACATGTAGTAGGGGTTATTTGCAATTGTAGCAAGTTGAAATGAAAGGAATTAAAAAAAGAAAATAATTCTATAAATATAAAATTAAAACGTATAATGAAGAAACATTAAAAAAAATGTTTAAAAAGAATTATAAAAATATGGTGATGACAGTTGCATTAATCTAAGCTAAGAGAATAATATTAAAATTTGCAATGTAAATTATAGCGTGTGTAGGTGAACATGAGCAACTACAATGGAAAGAAGCAAAAAAAGATAATAGCATTGAGTTGTTATTTTATTAAATTAAAAACTTAAAGTAGTAAAGTTCTTTTTTGAGTTATATTGCGGGTTAAATTTAAGTTCCAAGCAGATATTCCCGGAGTAGTGTTTAAAATATAAAGTTAAGAAAAGGATGTCGGAATTTCAGTAGAAATTCGTTATACTTATAAGATCAGAGGAAGAAGCGAACCATTAATTTATAAAAGACAGCAAAATATTATATTTTCTTATATTTCCAACAAAAAAAAAAAAAAAATTACGTTACACTCCCTTAAAATGAAATATTTCGGCGACCAGAGCCTAGACGGTTCATAGTCTTTCTCCCTACAAATGCAGTACAGTAGGTTGAATTTTTCAATATTTGACTTAAATATATTAGGGTGGCCCTTCATTATATGGAGCGGAAAGAAGTGTTCAAACTCTTGGTCTCACCCCCTAGATATATGCGAATAGCAAAAAAAACTGAGAAATACAAAGTTTTGGGCCAATTAAGAAACATTTAGTCATGCCTCAACGCGATTGAAAATTTCAAGTGTGTTTATATGGGGAAAATTCGACTTTTTTTCAGATTTTACGAAAATTTCGTTCTATAGTTTAATTTTTCCGACAAATTATTATATAATTTGGGATCAGTATTAAATTATCCTTTCAAAAGCTTAAAACTTCAAAATCGAATAAATCCTCGCCAAGAATTGCAAATGCCCCAGACCACTTTTGTGCCAAAAAAAAAAACTTGCTCATGAAATATAATGGCATTTTTTTCAACTTTGAGAAATTGATTAAATCCATAATTTTTTTTTGGTCTCTATACTTGTGAAGACTCAGGTTGGAGTATTATTTTATTAACACGTTGTTAACCTATTGCGCATTGAGATCGAAAATGGGAAATTTTTTTTGAACAAAATTTTGAAAAGTCCTTTTTCAAGTTTTAAAAAATTTTCTTAAACAAAATTTAAATAACTTTATCTGGCACTTAAAGGTTATGTTAAGTACATGTTACAGATTAACTGTGTGAATTTTTAAGTAAATCCCTATTCCAGAATTTTTTGACGAGGATTTTATTGTTTCGAATTTCGAGGAAAATGGGATTTCTGTAAAATATTCCCTAAATGTACTCTTTCTAAATAAGTTGTATCAAAAATTCATCACTTTTCTCTTTTTTTAAATATTATGTTTTATCTTAATAGCCTAGGGTTTGGGAAAAAATAATATGAGAAAAATAAATCGGGTAATTTTTATTTATTTAACCCTTAGGTGCTCCTGGGATCAAAATAATCCATTATGATATATCTTTGCTGTAATTATCTGCTTATTGGTCGCATATATAAAATAAGACAAATTTTAACCAACTTTGTTATAAAATTACTTTAAGTATAAAAACAATCTATATTTTTCTAAAACGGAAGTGATATTGTTGCAAAAATAAAAGTGGTAAATAATACAGCAGAACGCGTTGTTAAATCGACTGAAAAGTATAATAACATATTAACAAAGAACGAACAAGAAATGCAATACTTATTGGAAGTCGTATGTGATTACAGAAAACAATTTGAATCGCACACTAAATAATCCTTAAATACACCAAAATAAATATAATTTATTTTATATTTCACATTCTTTTAAATTAAATGTCTTTTATTAGCTTTGCAATTGTGAGTCTTCTTATTTTATTTAGAAATATATAGATAGTTTTTTATACCCTCCACTCCAGTGTGCAGAGGGTATATATAAGTTTGTCATTCCGTTTATAATAATTAGAAAAAAAATCTGGACCCCTAAAATATATATATTTGTGATCCTTATAACAAGCGGAGTTGATATAGCGATGTCCGTCTGTCCGTCTGTCCGTCTGTGGAAATCACAATGACTGCTTCAATCAGGCAACTAGGTTGCTCGTTGGTACAAAAAATGATTCACTAACATCCTGAAAAGTTTGCTATTTAAAATCGTCCAAATCGGTTTATCAGGTCCCGAGAATTGAACGATGGAGTAAAAAAAGTCTTGAAAAAATATGTTTCAACTATGTTGTTCTTGTCACGATAACGTTCTCAATAGGACAGCTAGGACGCCAGTTGTTAATGAGAATGATACAACAACATCATGAGAAAGTCTCTGTTTTTTAAATCGTGCCAATAGGTTTCAGAGGTGCCGAGAAATCACTGAAAAGGTAAAAAAATATGATGTTTTCCTATATTGTTATTCTAAATTTTGTATTTTGTCACAGCTGTACTTATTGTTTTTATGGTCGTTGTGGTAATAATTTAAAAATTCACTAATATCAACATCTTATGGTGTAATATTTGAGTTAGTTAATTAATAAAAGAAACTATATAAAATCAATATCAATATTCTGCGATTTTTATAAGATCACAAAATATTACAAATTGATGCATACAGACTACTGTTGCAAATATCAGAATACTATAAATAACATTCACATATTCTCTATATGTATATTGATAATAAGTGCATATTAAAAATAATATAAATATAAATTATTTTATTTATACAAAATACTGCAATTTTTTGGGTTGCAAAAAATAGTATGATTTTAAGGGTTCTACTTTTAGTACATACTTGCATTCAAAAGTAGTAGTGAAACCATAAAATATCTACCCTGTTAAAAATTGGTGTTTAAAAAAAATTTTTTTTGTCAGATGATAATAATATAATATAGATGTCAATAATATTTAATTATAATAATTTTTAAAATTTATTATTTAAGGTTTGGCGCAGGCAAACGCCATTCCCGAACTACCAAGAATTTAATGCACGAGTTATTCCGCATTAGGAATAATCGCGGAGCTCAGCTCAATCACAGTGCAATGATTAAGCTTCGCCCTGGGAAACATGTGTTCATGCTTCCCTTTGCACAAACGCTATTCCCAACTACCAAAAATTGTAGGCACGACCTTTCCATATCAGGAATAGTCGCGGGCTCAACTCAGTCAAAGTGCAGTGATTAAGCTTCGCCCTGGGAAACATGTATTCATTCATTTCTTAGCACAAACCGAACTTCTTATGACACATTAAAAATAAACTAATTGAGAAGTACAATTCATCATTACGCTGTATTATAATTATTATAAACAAAGTGATCGTATCATTGTAAACGAAATAGAATTGAAATTGTGTGCAGATTAGTTTTACTTAAAAAACTGTTTCTATAGATAGTGAATAAAATCCCAGTAAACATTTTATGCAATAAGTGATCATGTGGAGTATTTGTTGACTCCTCTGTGCTATTAAAACAGCCATAAATGCGCTATTTTGCTGATCACAAAATATTCTTTTGTTGGGAGGAAATATTACGTTACCCCCGACTCTTCTTGAGAACCTTTTTTATCCAATTTTCTGATTAGTTTCGACTTATTTTTGAGTCGTATTTAATGTCATTTTTCTATAAATCACTTTTTAAGAGTAAGCAAAAATCATTTCTTAGTTTTTTTCTAATACCGCATGTGATTAATCAGTTTTTAATCATCAAAAGTGCTCGAAGAAGACACAGTAAGATGATTTTTGTTAAAACAATCTTCGAAATGATTACTGGGATGCCGTATATTTTTGTTTACACACACATATACATAATGGCACCAGTAAGCCGAACTCTCTCATGAAACACATAGACGACAGCGGCTACACGACTACAGGCAGTCAAAACTAAAATACACACGTTTATATGAAAACGATTATTTTGACACCAACACAGCTACACGACTACATGACCACTTTTGCTGCTTTAGTCAACTTACGCTAATTTCTATTTTTGTTGGCTACAAAATAAAAATAGTGTTGACAATATAACAAAATATGTAAAAGATATTAGTGCTATGAAATATTTTATTTTGTTGAAAAAATTAATCGCAAAATGAAATGCTTAAATAATTCTATTAACAAGTAAATTTATTTATTTATTTTTACGTAATAATAATGCATTATAAATAAGTAATATATTTAAGACAATTTTATATAGAATCATACATGTTTTTCTATTTTAATAAAGTAAAAAAAAATATAATTGGCACTACTGAAATAAAAATGATTTTGTATAAAAACAGCTGTTATATTGTTTTTATATGTTGCTGTCATTTTCATAAAAATTAAGTAGTTGACTACACGACTACAATTGGAGCCAGCAGCAATTAATTCCGTGTGTTTGTGTAGCCTCTGTCGTCTATGTGTTTCATGCATAAGTAACAATTTCATTTAGTCTTATGAAAGCTTTTGAACAAAGCAGACATACGCCGCATTGTTTTGTGAAATCTTACATTGTTTTTTAATAGGTACCAGTGATGCCAGGAGATTTTTACAGAAATCTCTACGCTAATGAAAACAAAATCCCATTTTTTCCCTACACCCACTTTTTTTCTCTACATTTTTCCCTACACTACTTTTTTCAATTTTTCAAAAAAAAAAAAATTATTTTTAATTTGTTAATTTTCAATTTCAATAATGCAAAAATAACATAACGAAGAAAAATGTCATACAAAATAAGATAAGAATATCATTAGAATTACATAAAAACAACATATAAAACCAAGAGATTTAAAAAAAATATTTTTACTATTCTGTATAATTTATCTTTTATATGGCTAGATGTGCATTTAAAATTTACACAATTAATTAAAATGGCTTGCAAATGGGATCTTGGTTGTTGGTTTTAAAAGATATTTTTTAAGACATTGGTTATTAGCATGTATACTTAGATCTGATTTATCGCAAATTAATATTTTTTCACAAGCCTTGCATCTGTATTTAGAGTCGTCATCTTTGACCTGTTCCATCCCATTAGCTTCTCGTCTCTCAACTAACTTGAGTAAAACCTTTGTTTTCTGTATTTCTTTGATGTGTTTTCAGCATCAGCGAAAAACGAATCGGACATTTTTCTAAAATCAATTATGTTTACATTTATAATATTTTAATGTTCTTTTTATTTACAAACTTACTTAATAAAATCGAAGAGATCTACAAATATGGCGTACTTATGTATGTATGTATTAAAAAAATTCACAAAACAAGTAAACTGCACAAAAGTGTTTTTTTTTTTTACTTGTCATTCTTCTTAAGGAAGCCACGTATTTACTTTCTCCATATTATAGAGTTATGACCAGATTTAAAAAGGACATATATTTTTAATTTTAAAGTTTAAAATTGAAATATGTATAATATTAAGTTGTTAAAAAAAAATTTGCAAAAAATCCCAACAATTCGACAAAAGTAAGAAATCTTTTGTATTAAACACATACATAGACGCAAATCCATTTATCGATGCGTTACAAACGGAATGACAAACTGATATAATAAGAAGAAAAAAATAAAACTGATTAACGCTAGTGCTTGTAAAATATAAGACGTGGCCAAGTATTCCGAAAAAGATCCGAAATTTAAAAATATATTTTGTTTACTATCTTCTATTGACTTTAAAATTGTTAAACGTAAATGCTGAAAATTCAGAGTATTTGTTGTAATAAATTACTAAATTGATCAAATTGTTTACATTTTCAAATATTTTATCTAAATTTGTTACAAATAGTGCAAGAAAATCTAGGTGGAGGGCATCAAAGATTCGGCATAGCCGAATTTAACACTCTTACTTGTTATACATAAAATAAATTTATAACAAAATTTGTTAAAAGTTGTTTTTATTTATATTCGCGGGCAATAAGCAGATAGTTGGATTACTTTGATCCCAGGAGCACTGAAGGGTTAAATAAATAAAAATTAACTGAATTTTTTTTGTCTTAAATTCTATAGTGGTTTCATTGAGTTTAATAAAAAAACTTGTTTTCGCTAATTTTGTTAACGTTCAATTTTGTTAACGGCAAATAATGTGTTAACGTTCTCTGATTTATCTTAACTTTTAGGAATGGAAGTTCAACACATTTGATTATTATATTTGAAGGGTCATATCTAAAAATTCAACAGCATTTACAAAATATTTGAATTTTTTATAAATTGTCTTATATTAGTTTGGGGTCATAAATTACAAAAGGGTTAATGAGGTCATATTATTTTTTTTCTGGAACCCTACACCACTAAGATAAAACATAACATTTAAAAGTAGAAAAGGATGAATTTTTGATACAAATTATTTAGAAAGAGTACATTTAGGGAATATTTTACAGAAATTTCATTTTTCTCGAATTTCGCAAAAATAAAATCATTGTCAAAAAATTCTGGAATAGAGATTTACTTAAAAATTCACACAGATAATTTCTGAGATGTACCCAACAAAACCCTAAGGTGACAGATCCACTTCTTAAAATTTTGTTTAAGAAAATTTTTTAAAACTTGAAAAAGGAGTTATCAAATTTTTATCAAAAAAATTTACCATTTTCGGTCTCAATGCGCAATAGGTTAACAACGTGGTAATAAAACAATACATCATATCTGAGTACGTATAAGTATAGAGACAAAAGAAAATTATGGCTTTAATCAATTTCTCAAAGTTGAAAAAAAAAATGCCATCAAATTTCATGAGCTAGTTTTTTTTAGCACAAAAGTGGTCTGGGGCATTTGCTATTTCCTGGTGAGGTTTTATTCGATTTTGCAGCTGTAAAGCTTTTTAAAAGAATAATTTAACACTAATTCCGAATTATATATCAACTTGTCGAAAAGGTCAAAGTACAGAACGAAATTTTGGTAAAATCTAAAAGAAGTCATATTTTCCCCATATAAACACACTTGAAAATTTCAATCGCGTTGAGGCCCGACCAAATGTTTTTTGATTGGCCCAAAACTTTGTATTTCTCATTTTGTTTGCTATTCGCATATTTCTAGGGGGTGAGACCGAGAGTTTGAACACTATTTTCCCTCCATATCATGAAGGGCCACCATAATGGACACACAGACCGACGGACGGACGGACATCGTTAAATCAACTCAAAAAGTGATTCTGATCGTTATAATAAAGGATGGGTCTAGGTCAAATATTTTTGGTAGTTACAAAAATCAGCACAAAGTCGTTAAACCCTGACCACAACTATGTGGTATCTTCTATATAATATTAACAGGCTAGTCAATTTTTTGTTACCGATGTTTCGTTCTACCGTTTTATGCATGTTTTGACCAAACGTATATTATTTGATAGGTATTTCTAATAAGCTGTTCACCAGATTTACAGATTTTTAAATTTGTCCTTTATTTTGAGTTAATTGCATTAATATGTACTTTATGTTAAAAATATCACACACCCGTATACATGTTTTCTACTCTACTAAATAATAATCATACGCCCGGAACTTATTATGTTATTCAGAAGATTGATTTAAAAATGGGAAAAAATTAAAATTTTTATATATCGGGCGTTTCATGTCAAGTGATCCAACTTTTAAAACCGATGTCTTCCGATCGTGATGAAATTTGAACCCAGTTTATTCCTATTGGATAGTAGTTTAGACGCAATTTTTCAACAAGATCGGTCAAGAACTCTCTGAGGGGGTCAAAATTGGAAATTTTGAACAAACAAGTGGTTCTTCTCATCCATGTAACTTTTTACCTATTGTTCTTAGCAAAATTTGTCACAAATAGTTTAGATAGCTATTTCTTCAGTCTTTCGGAAAAAAAATTAAGAAAAAATAAAAAAAATTTTGACTTATTTTTTCAAAATCAAAAATTTTTTTGACTTTATTCAAAAAAGGAAATTTTTTTTTGGCTCAAAAGAAAGCTTAGGTTTTTTCCTTTAAGAGCTTTTTGGTCGCTTAGTGGGATGCGAGTGGGACATCTATCAAACAAAATGTTTTGTAACTCAGGACAACGGTTTTTCAATTTTTAGCATATGCACTGATTTCAATTTTTTCCTATTAGTGTGTAAGTGTTTCCAAAACCTTAACAATAAAACTTATGCTGAGAAACAAGACAAACTAACATTTCTGACAGTATGTAACATAACTAACTAAAATGTCATACCTTCGATATTGTAATACCCACAATATGTTAACCTCAGGAAAAAATCTCTTTTTTTTCTATAGAAATGTTGAAAAATTTTTTTTTTATTTATTTAAAATTATAATTAAATAATAATAATAATAATAATAAAAATTAAGAGATAAATAATTTAATAAAATTTAATCTTAGTCATATTAGATCCATTTATATCACAACTATTTTTTACTTAATTTATTGTAGCTGATGAAGTATTTAAGTTTTGTCACTTCTTAAAAATTCGGTCTTTCATCTAGCTTATTTGTCTCAATTATTTGCTGCTTTTTTAGCCAATCCTTTCTTGGCGTTACTAAGTTTGACTGTTGAATTCGCTGCTGGTTTCTTTTTTGGCTTTGGAAAGAAATCGCTTTGAGCAGAGGCAGAAAATTTTTTCAACTTGAGTCTTCCGTCGACAAGCGGTATAAAAGAATGGTATTGAGCGGTGCCATCGATTGTTATCGTAGCATCGAATCTTCTCTTCAGTGTTTTCAATGTTTTCTCATCATCCTCTTTGCTACTAAAAACTATTTTAGTTTCTTTATAATAATTCTTTGCCCAATGGAATAAAGCATTCGCTTCTAAGATGTTATTTTGATGAGAGTACTGGAAGCTATACTTCGCAGCTCCAGTACCATCACAGCTCCTTTACCATGAGCAGCAGGATGAAAATGCCACTCAGCGGGCACACCAAAATCTTTTTTATGAGCTATAAGATTTGGGAAGCTTCTTTTGGTTTTAAAATGTTGACGAGCTACGTCCGAAAAGTAGTATACTTTCTCTATGGTAAATTTAGATTTTAGATATTTAAGTATTATCTTCGGGTTCTCATAAACTACAACGGTATCATGCTTAATCGTGGGATATGATTGCCACACTCTTTCATCGTTCATGTAGTAAATAACTACTGTGAATATAGTTGCTTGGTCGTTATTGAAGTGGAAAGCTTGTGTGGCATCCTGAAGAATATATTTATAATTTTCTGCTAAATCATATGAAATAATGAATTCAACAGACTTCAAATGGATCTTCAGATCCTTGAAGAATGACCATTGCTCTTTGATTAAAAAGTCATGGTTTCTCAAGTTTAGCCATCCTGTATACATTTCTTCCACAAAATCATCCACATTTAAAATTACTGTTTTCAATGTGCATCTGTCAATGTGGATTCAATGTTAAAATTTGACCTCCTCGATATATTCGTGACCAGAATAGTTGATTAAATTCTCCTTGATGAATGTGGTTTCTGGGCAATTTGAACATTCACCTAAATGGCAAGAAGTTGTTACATTATGACACATAGTCAATTTAAGACAATCGCGGTAATCGTGTAAATCTTCTGTCGAATCAGTTAGTCAACAGCTGAACATAGTAACGCCAAGAAAAAATTGGCAAAATAGCAGCAAATAGAAGCGATAAATAAGCTGGATCAAAGATTGGGTATTTAAAAATTTACAAAACTTAAATACTTTATCAGCTACAATAAATTAATTTAAAAATAGTTATGTTACAAATAAATCTAATGCAGCATTCCACGGTCACATACAGGCAAAACCAACTAGTTTTGTGTGCTTATATTTCATCTAGTTCTTTATTAATTCATCGGATATCTAGTCAATTTCTATTATATTATAGAGAACACACTAGTCTTTAATCCTACATATAAACTTTTTAGATAATTCATGACATACTGAAGAAAAAATTTAGAAAAATCCCGTCACGTATGGGACGGTTCCAGTCAACCAATATTCGAATTTGTTATGGTTGCATTCAGGTTTCAGCAAAACTATTACATATGGAGAAAAAGTGTCTTAAGAAAATATTTGAATTGAAAGTCAAGCTTGGTGCTGCAGGAAAAAAATTTTTATTAAAACACATATTTATAATTGAAAATTAGTTTTTATAATTTGTCACGTACAGACAAATCGCGTCACGAAGAGACATAGTTGAACTTTGATCAAGAAAATAAATAATAATTAATAATATGTTACAGATTTTTCTAGGGATAAGCACTGTTTTCTGCATTCCACAACATTCTCCTTAGTTTTAATAAAATGGAACTTTGAAATTCCAGATATTGCTTTGGTATTGTCCCATGGTGATAAAGACTTTTTTTTCATTTATTTTCGAGGATGGACGACAACATGTTCATTTTGTATAATCATTTTCTCTCTTATAATAATACTATTAAGGTAACAATTATTTTACAAAAATTCATACAAATTTGTTAAAGTGATAATTAATGTGTAATCTTAATTATTATTAAATAAAATTAGACGCCTGATGAGGACACCAACCACAGTGTCGAAACGTCGCAGATAGCAAATAAAATTAGAGCATATTTGTTTTAATCATTCCTGCTTAGGATGACCATAGGAAGCTTAACATCACAATAAGTAATTACAATCATTGGTCATTAGGAACATATCAAAATATTCTTTTGATGTTTCTGCCAACGCCATCTATCTCATCTTTTCCATGCGCTGTAGCTAAATATTTCCAAAAAAAAACGGTTTTTTGTATTTTTTACTCAACACTGATGTTAGTTTTACCATATAACGGATCTTAAATTCCGATGCAGGGCCGTCGCTCCAAATGATTTCCCCTGAAAGTAAATCTTCATTTTATTTAAGTATCAAGTCGAGCAACTTATTTAGGAACACAAAAACTGTATCCTTGTTTTTAGCGTGTATATCAGAGCATATGAGGTATGTTTGACAATTGCCTTTGTAAAAACTTGCAGAAGTGAACAAAAGGACACTTGTTCGCGACCAAAGTGCGCTTTGAACTTCATTCTGGTATTCACAGCCGAAAACATTGCAAAATCCACTTGAACGATACGCACATTTTCATTAAGTTTGTCTTTTTAAAATTCATTGGCTTGAATTCGTTTCGAATTTACATGCTGCATCATAATATGAATTGAATCAACAAGATGTTCTTTAAGTTCACCTGCACTTGTTTCATGATTTACTAAATGTAGTTTATTATCTGAGTTTTTTTTTCATTCTTTCCATACACAGATCGTACTTAATTCGATAGATAATAATATGTTTATGCCATCAGAACAAGTATCACATTCATTTTTCCAGCACCTCGAATCCACAGAAGTATCACATAAAATCATGCACCACCAGTGGTTACAATAGTTTTGTTTTAAACCTTTTACTTTAAACATAAAATTTTCATGAGTTATACATCTACATTGAACTGAAGGTGTTTCTTTCATTAGCAAAATGTTTGGCGGTCTCAGACTACAAAAT
The DNA here is from genome assembly GCA_963682025.1 of Cordilura impudica. Lineage (NCBI taxonomy): Eukaryota > Metazoa > Arthropoda > Insecta > Diptera > Scathophagidae > Cordilura > Cordilura impudica. The sequence continues at coordinate 7,054,539 of OY821519.1, forward strand.
TTTGAAAACCCTGTTTCGAAACTAGGATTAAACTCTTTAAAAATCGAGAAGGCCTCCCGTGAATACATGGTCAGATAATGCTTCTGACACCTCTTTTTAATGCCATCTTTCCAAACAATGACAAAATCGTTTTTGCCTGGACAGGTATATACAATATCCGGGCGATAGTAAAATGCTTTCACAGTTTCGTAACTTGTATTGTTATCTGAAATTCTTATGTTTGAACTTTCGGATAGAGCAATGTTCATTTTACGAGCTAATTCTGTAACTACCGCCTTTTTCTTTCTTGGTGATTGAGGCAGAGATTTTTAAGCCTTTTGAACAGCTTTAGATAGTGTTTATTTCGACTTGTAGGGAAGTTCGGTACTTACAGAAGATTCATCAAAACTTTCAATTTGAATTCGCTTTTTATCCCTTTGCAATCTCTTCTTGTCTTGTCCCTTTCCTTTAGTCGTATAGCTTGTAGGTCACTTTTTGAAAGTTTTTCTTGTTGTTTTCCCTTGCGAAGTTCACGCATTCTTTTAGCCTTATTACCGTTGAAATTTGGATCTTCCTCTTTTCTCTTTTCGCGAAATTTTCGCATACGGCTAGCACTTGTTGATGGTTGTAATTCAGTAATTTTTGTGGGATTGTTCCTCAGTATCACGTACGGACGCTTAACTAGTACCACTTATCAGTTATAAGGGAAACGTTTAATTAAAAATTTTTTTGATTAATTCTTAAAGCACTAGAAGTTAGCTATACATCAAAAAAATGAGTTTCTATAATCTGCTTATTTTACAATTATTAAAATAAAAACGAGTCAAGCGTCACGTATGGGACATCGAAACTTACCTTTGTGTTAAAATTATTTTGTCGACATCAGAACAATCTAATAAAAAATTGGTTATGCAGTTAAATAAAGCTTTCCACACAGGCAGATGGAGAAAAGAAAATTAAGTTATAACTGATAAACAATAGTGACAGCTACCTATCAAAAAATGGTGTAAAGTCAAATGAAAAAAGCCTACTTGTTGTTACTCTTTAAAAATAACTCTATTTTAAAAAACAATAAATTATATTAGATTAGAACATAATCTAACTATATATGTGCAATAATTTATACAAAATTAATATTTGGATAATGGTTTAGAGTTCCCATTTTTCATGGAATGCTCCTAATGTGATTAAGATTAAATTTTATTAAATTATTTAATTTTTTATTTTTATTATTATTACTATTACTTTTATTATTATTATATATTAATTTAATTATTATTAGAAATAAATAAAAAAATAATTTTTCAACATTTCTATAAAAACAAGTGATTTTTTTCCCTGACGTTAACATATTACGTATATTACAGTATCGAAGGTATGAAATTTTAGTAAGGTATGTTACATACCGTCGGCAAAGATAATTTGTCTAGTTTCTCAGTGTTTTAGAAACACTTACACACTAACAGGAAAAATTGCAAATTAGCGCATATGCTAAAAATTAAAAAACCGTTGTCTTGAGTTAAAAACATTTTTTTTATAGATATCCCACTCGCATCCCATTAAGCGAGCAAAAAGCTCTTAAAGGAAAGAACCTAACCTTTCTTTTGAACCCAAAAACAAAAAATCACTTTTTTGAAAACAAGCCAAAAAAAAATTTTTTTGATTTAAAAAAAGTAAAAAATTTTCTTTTTTATTTTTTTTAAATTATTTTTTCCGAAAAACTGAAGAAATAGCTATCTAAACTATTTGGGATAAATTGTGCTGAAAACAATAGGTAATACGTTACATGGATGAGTGCAAATTTCATCCCGATCGGAAGACATCGATTTATAACGTTGGATCACTTGACATGAAACGCCCCATATATAATTCGAAGCTCTTTGCTGAAGAATGATATGAGATTTTATTTACTGACCTAGCTACTTATTCCCTGACGTGTAAAAGGCACTAGTTTACATTAAGCAATTTTTTGTATTTAACTTAAAATTTGTTCATGAAAGCCCAAAACTTTTCACATTCAAACAAATCTAAAATAATATTTATTTTTTAATAAAGAATCATTTCGTTTCTTTAAAATAACATTTCTAACGTTTTTTTTCTTTCCTTCTTTTTGGGCTTTCGAAAGAATACAAAATTTTATTAAAAAACTTTTTTGTGCAGTTTTTTATTTTAAGACTTTGGAAAAAAAAACACAAATAAAATAACCTTGTTGAATAATATCCGCGAAAAGTGTATTCATGCATTTATAGAACTTTTTTTTTATATACATTTCTTTTTTTAATTTCAAAATGTTTTTAGCCTACCCAGGCAAATATGGAACAAAAGTAAATGTAACAAAAGTTCTTCAACAACAACGAAACTTCACATTGCACAATTTCGAAGTTAAAAATAGTTATACGGTATTCCGCTATGTGGTTGGGCTATAATGACTTTATGCTCCTCTTTGTAACGGCAAAAGATACTTGGACGAGTAAAATCAATTAAATCAGAATACATTTTTGTATCCATCCGTCCATCTGTCTATGTGTCCATACATATATTGTACTGTAATAATATGTCGCAATTGTGCAACGATTTGAATGAAATGTGAAATATAAGCTGTTATTGTGTTGCATAGTACGATTGATATTTTAATTGATGAATCCCATTATTTTAGATGTCGCTTCTAGATAAAGTCCAGGTTTTCTTATTTTATAACAGTCTATAAAAGAAAAACATCATCAGTCTAAAAACTTGTACTAGCAGTTTTAATCATAGTACTCCTATACGATTTCTTCTCGGTCTTCACTTGTTTTGTATATATTTTTGAAAAATACCCATTTTTTAACTACTAGTATAGCCCAACACTCGATATTCGAGTGAAAAATCCACAGTTCCATCTAGAGGACAATGGCAAAAACAAAGAGCTGTTCATATTACAAGACTTGTAATTGATCTGGCTATGTTAATGTAGAGAAAGCTAAAAATTGGAAAAGCTCAGCTTGTTCATACAAACTCTCGTATATAAAAAGAAAAACATTTCTCATGTTCTTTTCTTTCAAATGTTGAGTTAAATAGTTAATTAAGCATGAGTTGAAGTAATAGGCAGAAGGATGCTGACGATGAACAAGTCGCTTTGTTCGAAAGTAGCTACTCCATCTGGCGCTCTCTTCAATTTTTTTCTAATATTTTTCTTACATTACAAAAATTATTATCTTTCTTTCATTAGAAAAATATATACATGATCTTAAACCGAACAATAAATGACTAATTATTCCAATACAGATCAACAATACATAACAATAACAATTCAGAAAATATTATTTTTTCATTCAATTTAAAAATTTATTAATATTGAAATTAGCCTAAAGGTATGCTAATCAATCTAAGCAAATAAATCGTTATAATTAACAGGACGTAACGAATTATTAGAAATATTTTATTTTATTTAATTTAATATATTTTTAAGACAGATTAAACCTAAATTTTATCATTCTCAGCTGCTACTCCACATGGGCTATAACTATGCCACTTTTCAAACTCCTCCGTGCCCGCATATTCCTTAAAATGGGAACTAAAAATTTAAAATTAAAATATGTTTCTTTCACATCTCTACCAATACCACCTAAAACAGTTTTATCTTCATGTTTCTATATGCAACTAGATAAAATTATGATGGAAGTGATTAGACGTAAGACCTTTTTTCAAAATCGTTGACATAGGCTATTGTAAAGTCGACCTAGAACGACTATAACTTTTTTAGTTGTTTCAACTTTAATAAAAGTTATTCAAATGGTAAAAGAAATTAAAAGCTCTTTTCCAATGTGCATTTCCATAACAAATGTAAAGTCTATGCTACAATTTTTTTTTTTTTTTCAATTTTTGGCAGGAAACGAAAAAATATTGAGAATTCTTTGCTAGAGTAATAAAATTGTAACAAGAACTTTTTTAATATTTAGTTTTGAAAATTAAACGAATTATAGCCCATTATTATTGGTAAAGAAAATTCCAAAAAGGAAATAATAATAAAACTAATGTACCTTTGCATAGTAAACAAATGTTGCATGAAACAAGCATTAGTTTTCACCAGAACACAGTGGGAAAAATAAAAAGTTATTAAAAATTTTAGCACAGCTAAATTTTCAATTTCAAATTTAAAGTGAAGTACACTAATGCAGTGCATAACAGCAATTTTGGGGGGTTAGGAAACTCCAAGTTAGGGTGAAAGATCTAGGCCAATATAGTAAAACCTCCAAATGTTTTGACAGACTTAAACTTTTAATGACATTTATGTTTTTGCCTTAGCTTGATGTTTTTTTGCTTAGTTTTTTAGAGTTACTCAAAAACCGTTGATGATTTCATATTTAATTTTTCAACAAATAGCTTCAGATAATCAAGTTCTACTAATTTTATCAAAGGAAATTTTCAAAAAGTCATTAATAATTTTGTCTTTTTTAATAAATTTTTGATTAGCACTACATACTCAAGGCGTATGATTATTATTTGAGAGATATTTTTAATACTAAATCAAATATACATCAGTATTCTTATTCTATTTTTTACATGGATATTTTAAGCCTTAGCAACATTGTTGTTGAAGAATGAATTGAGAAATCATCAACTGTTCTTGAGTTTCAGCTAAAAACCTATATGAAGGGTCAATAAGATATTTGGAGATTTTACTATACCGGCCTAGTATTTTCACAAAGACTGGGAATATCCCAGCGCCCTGGACAATGACCCCAAAAATGTTCCACAACGTTATTTATATCCTATACTACTATATTTGTTTGCAGCTACCAAAAATATTTGGCCGAGAACCATCATTTACTTTCTGAGTCGATTTAGTGATGTCCGTCCGTCCGTTCATATATTCTCCAAGATATTTTTTTCCCAGATGAAGGCATCAAAACCCTTGATATTTGTGTTGAGTGGGTCACTGTGAATGACATCCTTTTCGAGAAAATGAATACTATGCAGTATGCAAAGCAAGGTACAATATCGTAAAAATTCAAAACAGCTAAAGTTCACACTAAAGCTTAAAATTTTTACTTCAAACTAATATTTTAGAATTTTACTTGGTATACAAAACGCACTATTATTTTTTGTTTTTATGAATAAGACGGTTAAATATTTGAATGAAATGAATTTATTTATTTAAAAGTTAATACAGGCAAAAGTTGTCTGATAGAAAATTTATTAACAGGTAAAATAATATAAAAATTAAATATGTAAAACTTAATAGGTCGGTTATTGCAACAAATTAATTATAATAGAAATAAAAATATAAACAATTTAATAAAATTGAATCTTAATCACATTAAATCCATTTATATCATAACTATCTTTATACTTATTTTTATTGTAACTGATGAAGTATTTTAGTTTTGGGAAGTTTTTAAATTCCCAGCCTTTCATCAAGCTTATTTGTCGCCATTGACCATTGATCTTTTACTAAAAATCATGAGTTCTCCGAGTTATCAGTCTTGTACACATTTCTTCCAAAAAATCATCCACATTTAAAATTATTGTTTTCGATGTGCATCTGTCAGTCTGAATCTAAGATTCAAATTTGACCTCCTCTATATATTCTCCATCAAAAGAGTTCATTAAATTCTCTTTGATGAATGTGGTTTCCGGGCAATTTGAACATTCACCTTAGTGGCAAGAAGTTATTACATTAGGACACATAGTCAATTTAAGCCAATCGCGGTAATCGTGTAAATCTTCTGGCGTATCATCTGTTAAGTACTTTAACATCAGTTTAATATTTGCAAACGCATACTGTGTTGGTTTCGCTGCAATGTTTTGGCAGGAAGACATCGGTTTCATAAGTTGAGTTACTTGACATGAAACCACCATATATATATATATATATATATGTATATATATATCAGTTTGCCATTCCGTTTGTAACACATCGAAGAATATATTCCCTATAGCAAAATATGTCTGGCCATGTGTATGTTTTAATATTGATATTTTTTTGAGCCATCACTTGTAGACATGGAAAAAATTGGTAACCATCAGGTCGGCTAGTTCTGGGTCCGTGCTTTTAGATGCAATTACCTCTTTGCTATTTTCTTGGTAATTTCCTTGATCTCTTACATAGATAAGCAACGCACATGTGCATTTACGAAAAAAAAAACAACAGCAAAAAGCAAACGAAACTGTGTATGCATCGCTGATACATACATGTTTTAGGAATGCCTTATATAGGCATTCCTTAACTATTGGGCCTCGAGGCTCGAGGCCATTGGGCCTAAACTGCAAAATTGTGTTGTCGTTACTTAGCGAAATTTATCTCGAATAAAATTTGAATACGTCAATTTAAAATATTGATTTAAATTTTTTATTCACAGAAATCCATTAACTTGAACTAAATATTATCATAAGAAACGGCTCAATGTTTTCAATAATATTCTATTTATTAGAATATTTTTTGAAACAAAATTATTTTAATTAAATTTTTTTAATCAAAATTTTTTAATCAAAATATTTTTAATAAATATTTTTTTAATCTAAAAATTATTTTCTTAAATGTTTTTTTATTTTTTATTGATTTTAATAAAAATGTTTAATATATTTTTATATATAAAAAAAATTTTTTTTTATAAATTTTTTATACCCTCCACACCACTTTGCTGAGAGAGTATATAACTTTGTCTTTCCGTTTGTAACGCATCGAAATATGAAATATATGTTCCTGACCGTTATAACAACTCGAGTCGATATAGCGATTTCTGCCTGTCTGTTGAAATCACGCTCATTCACAAAATATACCATTTACCTGTTTTCCATTTCCTGCACGAATTGTTATTGAAAATTGGGTAAATCGGGTATCATTGTTCGAAGATATGACCTAAAATATGGAAACATCTCCAAAATATTATAAAAATTCAGTGTCTTTGTTGTAATAGTCTAGTATTAAGTTTAATTTGGTATTAAGTTTTAATATTAGCAGGCAAAGCGATACCCTGTGACCTCTTCTGCCCATTTTGCTGTCAACCGATTTTTACAAAAAAGACACCCTTTGGTAGCTATTTTTTTTTTGCAGATATGCATCATCTTTACAGATGTCACCATCTGGTACACTTTTCTGGAGTAATAATCATTTGGAGTTGCCACTAAAACATACATAAAACACATAAAACTATACAATTATGTATGTGTGTTAATTTAATTTGTTTAATGTGTTTACAAAAATTGTATATCAGAAGCCCTGTGTTGAATTGCGAATTGGCTAAAATTGATTAGCATATCTTTATCTTTCTGATTCGATTTAGCGTTATCCGTCCGTCTGTGTCTCCGTCCGTCTGTCTAATTACATGTAAACTTTGTAATCAAGCCGGAAATATGAATATATTTCAATGAGATTTAAAAAATGAGTTTGTGATTTTATGTACATGTTCCGACCTAGCCGACACATAAATAGCACCTACCTTACTGATTTAAGATATTAATTTAGAATATATTTATTGGAGTTTTCTATTAAAAGCTAAAAACTATTATTAGTAATTTTTAGAACACATATATGGGTAATTCCATGCAAAGGTCAACCTTAGGTCCAATTTTAAAATTTTTATATTACAGTAAAATCTTTTCCCTGATAGATGTTCGTCTATCTCAAGAATTTCAGATTGGGTGGTAGATGTTAACAGGCACAGATTATTGCCAACAGCAATCGTCCTCAAGCATTTCCAAGAACACATAATAATTTTCATTGGATTACCTTCCTTCTTGCGACTAGTAGTTTAAGATATTTAGATAGTCATAACGATCAACTACAGAGGAATTAATAAAAAAAGTGACTGAAAAGACACTTCTGAGTCGTTTTTACGATATATATGAATTTAGGTCAATTGGTGTTTTTTTTATTAATATTAAAAAAGTGGCTGAAAAGACACTTCTGAGTCGTTTTTATGATATAAATGTAGATTGAAGTCACTTGGTTTTTTTTTTTTTTTTTTTTGAATTATCATAGGAAAGTTTTTGATAGAGTTGACCACTCCATTCTGCTGACCAAACTCCAAAAGTTTTTTAACTTTTCTGATTCGGCCAATAAACTTATTGGATCATAACTTTTATACCTTCAATGGTTTGATTTCCAATGCTGCTGATATTGATAGAGGGGTGCCCCAAGGGTCCATTCTCGGCCCATTACTTTTTTGTATGTACATTAATGCGATATTCAAATGTATGCCGGTGATGTAAAATTGAAAATGTACGTTATTGTATTGACTGCATTAACAACGATTTGGATAAAATTCATAAATGGGCAAGTATAAATGGTCTATGCATAAATCCGAAAAAAATCAAAGTCCATTTTCTTGTCAAGAAATAATAAGAAAAGACTTGAAGATACCGACTTTTTGAATATAAACAACAATATAATCGATATTGTTCCATCATCATCAAATCTAGGAATAACATTCAATGCCCAACTTTCATGGAAAAACCATAATAATATTTCGGCTGGAAAAGTTCATGGTATGCTGAGAAACCTGTGGACTGTAAAAGCATCGACGCCCTTTAATATACGGATGCTCCTGACTAAAACACATTTAATTCCTGTTTTATTGTATGGGTGTGAAATATTTTCAAATTGTGACACCATTGATTTTAATCGACTTATGGTCACGTATACCAACATAACCAGATATGCATTAATCATAGTAGAAGGGATAGTTTATCACCGTTTTAATATCCGTTGCATAAAATGTGTTTATACCCTATACCACTATGTGGTTTGGGTACAATGACTTTGTGCTGCTGTTTGTAACAACCAAAAATATTTGACCTAGACCCATCTTTAATTATACCGATCGAATCAGAATCACTTTCTGAGTTGATTTAACAATGTCCGTCCGTCTGTGTGTCCATGTAAACCTTGTAATCAAACTGCAGGTCGCAAATATGAATATATTTTGATGAAATTTGGTATACAAGCTTTTGTCGGCCATGTGATGAACGCTATTGAAATTGGTGAGAATCGGTCCATGTTCAGACCTAGCCCCCATACAAATTACCCATATGAAATCGACATAAATTGCCATAAGTTCCAAATTGTCATATAGATCTTACTCAAATTGGGTTTGTATGCATTCATTACATCCATTAATGAGTAGTCCAAAAATGATCCCTTTGACCACATATAGAGCTGCTTCCCGATCTTCACTTAAATCTATTAAAAAACAAAAATATTGCACTGATTCTTCTCAAATTTTGTTTGTATATATTTTTGCAAAATACAAGAGACTTTACCAAACATGATCAGGATCGATCCATTTTTGGACCTAGTCCCTATATAGATATAGCATCCGATATGAACTTTTTCATATCTGCAGCCAAAAAAATTAATAAAAATCCCACTCAAATTTGGTTTTTGCTTATTTTCTATATCCAGTTAGTTGGGCCTAAGAGATAGGGTTTCTAAACGCATGGTATAGGGTATCGTATAGTCGGTCTAGACCGACTATAATTTTCTTACTTGTTTAAAGATGTATTAAGGTATAAATGTCTTTTAATCTAATATATATTTAAAGGAACATGAATATCTTTATAGGAGGAGATACAAACTAATATATTTGAAGGAAAAAAACCTGATATCACAAAAATATAAATACCTTTTGTCTACGAGACAATTTTTCAATTATACAATTGGTCTTTGGAATGGCCTACCATCATATCTGTGGTCACAAGCGATAACCGCCTAAGTCGACTTAAGAATGATTTGAGTTATATTCTACTAAAAACGCTTTATATTTACGTGAAATCCCCATTTCTCTATCGCTGTTTATTAAAAAGTTATTACTGAAAACATGCTGACCTAAGTCGTAATGAAGCCCCATTACATTTATATAAAAAGTTATTTTTCTCAAAAGCATGATATTCGACGATTTGGGTTATATATGCAATCATGTTCTACTAAAAATGCTTTATGCTTTATACCATTTTTCTAACACTATTTATTAAAAAGATATTAATAAAAATATACTGACCTAAGTCGTAACGAAGCCTCAGACATTTATGTAAAAAGTTATTTTTCTCGAAAGCATGATTTTCGACTTAGGCGGTTAATGCTTGTGACCACAGATATACTCAATAGCTTTGCAAAAGTTATGCTTTAAAAATGAACTTTTACATTTGTTTCAAATTTCTTAAATGTATTCAATTTACAATTTTATATGTTTTTTATACGTTAATACGTTTGTTTTATAGGTTTAGACACCAAAAAATTTTTTTTACTACTGTTATTTCTAAGTTGCATATACAAATTTAATTTTTAATTTCAATTGACATAACATTTACTTGAAAGCTTTTACTTGCTATCACTGTAATTTATTAGATTTTTGTTGTTGTTGTGATAGCTAACAAAAAATCAAAACAAAAACAACAAGCAAGCAAACATGTGTATACACCACTGACACATAGTCGTATCTATGTATATTAGCATGGTCCTATATGGACATTTTTATTTTAAGCCTAATATTGGCTAGTTTCATATTTTTTTTTTTTTGCAGCGACAGACCAAAGCCTCTGGTGGGAATCGAACCCACAACCCCCGCATGATAGGCGAGCACGCTACCTATTCACCTACCGGGGCGCTTAAAAATAGCGATTTTGGCAGTGTCGAGGCCCAGTTAGTTTCCTTTCTATATAAAACTAATAAATATGAAGCTTGGAGACAGTCGGTTAAAGAAAAGTCTTCGCAAGTTTTAATTCGATTTTGAAGTTATTTAGCTTTTTGACAAGAAAATTTAATATCGAAAACGACTCATGAAACAATTTGTCGAAAAAAGCTAAATTATGGAACGAAACTTTCGTAAAATTTGAAAAAAGTCATATTTTCCCCTATAAAGGCACTTTAAATTTTCAATCGATTTCCGGCGCGACTTTTTTTATCCGATTGTCCCAAAACTTCACATTTAGTAGTTTTATATAGAAAAGAAACAAACTGGATCCCGACACTCCCCAAAATCGCATTTTTATTTTTAAGGGCCACTATAAAGTATATGAACATTTACTGTTACGTATCAACAATTTTCACTATTTTTAGTTGTTTATATGAAAATCGGAGTATCTACATTTTAGTAGATCAATTCTTGGTTTTTGAGCCTAGTTGCCTCAAATTCAAAACGAATCTGCTAGAAATAATGATAAATGGTGTATTTTGTAAATGAGGTTGATTTTAACAGACAGATAGACATCACTATATTAATGTTAGTAGTTACAAGGACAAAGAATATTTTATAAAATTTTTCGCCGACCTACTCTTTAGCAAGGTACATATAACAGCCCATGAGAATAAAGTGGATTTTCCAAATTAAATCTGGCAACACTTAACTATTGACCTTGAATTAAAATATTATTTGGCAATTTTTAATTTCAGCGATTTTTGATTTTGGCGCTTTTTGATTTTAGCGATTTTTGATTTAGGCAATTTTTATATATTTCGCGATTTTCGGTTTTGGCGATTTTTTTCCGTTTTCCAGTTTTGGCGATTTATCATTTTTGCAATTTTTGAATTTGGCGATTCCGCCCATATTATTAACGACTACTCACATTGATAATTAATCTAATTGCCAAAAGTTTCAAAACATCTGCTTTCTTGTATTTTATATTACTTTGTATAGGAGGTGCCACGCCCACTAATCCCATCCCGCCCAATTTTTATCGGACTACTTACATTAATATCTGATGGTCGATTATAGCCCATAGCACTTCCCATATCCACAGTAAGACTCTGTGAAAATTTCAGGAAGATCAGATGAGTTATTACGGAGATTACATCCTACAAACAAACACACATTACCTCTTTATTATATTGAGTATATAGTACATTCTACAGTATATTAGGGTGACAGCCATTTTTTTTTTTTTTTTTTTGAATTTCAAGATTATTGTAACACTGAATCTTAAACTTTAATGCGCAAAATTTGAGCCAAATCAGACAATGCTTTCTAGGCGCGCATTGAGTTCAAAGTTCAAATATGCGTTTATATGTAAAAATTATCAAAAAAAAAAAAAATAATATCAAAAATTTTGATATTAATAATTGCGTTTCAATTTATTAATAAATTATACAGCTCTGTTCTTGAAACGTTGTTATTTTAATAAGAATGAATTTGAAATAACATGAAATTGAAATTTTTGGTTTCTTGAAAACACAAATTTTATATTTTCGAAGTATTTTTCGAAATCATATTTATACCCTATACCACTATGTGGTTTGGGTATAATGACTTTGTGCTGCTGTTTGTAACAACCAAAAATATTTGACATAGACACATCTTTAATTATACCGATCGAATCAGAATCACAATCTGATTCGATTTAACGATGTCCGTCCGTCCGTCCGTCCGTCTGTGTGTCCATGTAAAGTTTGTAATCAAACTGCAGGTCGCAAATATAAATATATTTTGATGAAATTTGGTATTTGATCTTTTATCCGCCATGGGATGAATGCTATTGAAATTGGTGAGAATCGGTCCATGTTCAGACCTAGCCCCCATACAAATGACCCCTATGAAATCAACATATATTGCCATAAGATCCAAATTATCATATAAATCTTAGTCAAATTGGATTTGTATGTATATATTACATCCATTATTCAGTAGTCCAAAAATGATCCCTATTGGACAACTGTTAGTCATAGGCCCCGTATAGAGCTGCTTCCCGATCTTCATTTAAATCTATCAAAAAACAAAAATATTGCACTGATTCTTCTCAAATTTTGTTTGTATATATTTTTGCAAAATACAAGAGACTTTACCAACATGGATCGGTCCATTTTTGGGCCTAGTCCGCATATAGATATAACATCCGATATGAACTTTTTCATATCTGCAGCCGAAAAAATTAATAAAAATCCCACCAAAATTTGGCTTATGCTTATTTTCTATATCCAGTTAGTTGGGCCTGAGAGATAGGGTCTCTAAACGCATGGTATAGGGTATCGTATAGTCGGTCTAGACCGACTATAATTTTCTTACTTGTTTTTACACTTTTAAACACATTGAAATAATTTACAGTAACAACATTTTTGCATTCTCCTGATCCTAAAATGATCTTATGTAAAGTATTTTGCATCTCACCTATTATTATGCCATTCTAAATTAATGTCAAAAAGGTAAGTATTTTTTTAGCACTATTTCAAAATCTCCAATTTTACTTGTTCAAAAATTTTGTTCAAGAAATTTACCGAAATCAACGATTGAACTTTAACGTCTTATTATCAAGATTTATTCAATTAAAAGTGCCATATATTTTAGGTATTCTGTTCTTAATTTGGCGAGGGCAGTGTTTATATTTCAGCAAATTTGAAGAAAAATTTGATTTTTCATACCTTTTCTTATTTAATTATAAAAAATTATATTCTGGACTTATTTTCTGAAATTAACTCGTGGGTACTTTTGATGTCAAATTGACTCTTTATAAAAATCTACAAATATTTTCCTCATCAGGATTTGTTTTAAATAAAACAAATTTAATTTATTTATAATATTCCTCAACTTTATTCGTCATTTTATGAAAATATGTAGATAAATTAGTTTTTATATTTAATACAGTATAAACAAATTTTTATATCGAGGGCTTATATTCAAAAAGTGCTATCTTTATCAATAATTATTTTAAAGAGAGCGTGTAAAACCAATTTATTGATAAGATCTTGAAGTAGTTGTCGATCGATTTGCTACAATATTTAACTTTGAACTCAATGCGCGTCCAGAAAGCATTGTCAGCTTTGGCTCAAATATTTCGCAATAAAGTTTTAGATCCAGTGTCACAATAATCCGACCCACACATCTCAAAATTCGACCAAACAATTTTTTCATACAAACCGCAGTTACCCTAATAGTATATATTTTAAGGGTTGTACAATTATTTCTGGAAAACAATGATATACAAATTGTAAATATTTGGCATTTACCGTTATTTAGGTTAAATTTTCAAATTGATGAGTTATTGTGACTGCTTTTGGTACAACTGACGCTTACAAAATTTTTTCTCGCCAATGCAATTCACTGTAATTATCCATGCAAAAATAGCTAAAATTTCATTAAATCAGAAAAAAAAATTTCCATATGAATGAATGAACAAATTTTATACTTCAAAAACATATAGGGTGGAAATAATAAATAAAAGGAGGTAACCTCATCTAATTCAATCTTATTTACAGTTTCCTAAACACTTTCAAATTGTGCAATGCTTGCTTTAGCCCAATGTGCAAATTAAAGTTCACCATATCTGAAAGAATTCAATCTGTGAGGTTCAATTCCTTTTAAATATTAAATTTTGTTGTTGCTAAAGCCAAATTTGGTTTCTTAAGTACAACTATTTTTATATAAAATGACTTCAAAATAAAATAAGTATTTGAAAAAAAAAACATAAACAGCCCATCTAATATTTAGCAAAAGTTTTAACAAGTCTTCTCATTAGAAGAGAATGTTGTTATACCACAAAGAAAAAAAAACAGAATCACACAAAACTTTTTACGAAACTATTGCGGAAATAACAAAGTTTTATATTAGGAAAAAAATGAAAAGAATTTGACTTTTAAGTAAAACTATATCTATACAGCTGAAAGTATTTTTATGTGCGTGCCTGTCTATGTCTGGTTGGATTATTAAAAAAAAAAAAAAAAAAAACATTAAAACCATTTATATTTTGCAATGACACTAAGTACAATGTGTCCAAATGTCGGCTGACCAAAAGAGAGCACACCGACATAATTGAAAAGATCATTAAGCTTTACATTGTGGTATCAAATAAAATGACTTTTTTGTCGTTCTGGTTGCACTTCACTTACTGTTAGATGTATACTTTACATTGGTTTTATTTTATTAAAGTTTGCCACCAGTTTTGTCTTACCACAAATTGGCTTAAAATTTCAAATGGAATAATTTATAACAAGAGAAGAAAGACCCAAAAGAAAAATCATTTGTCCAGCTTACAAATGAAGCTGAAGCTCTGTAATAAGTCACAGATTGCAATAAAAAATGTATTTTTTTTCGGAAATATATTTTGCAATCAACTTTAACTTTTACTAACATCTAACAATTCTAAAACTTATTGAATGGCTTCAACTACACAATTATATAACCTTTCAGAACAACCTGAACCTCCAGTTCGTGTTGCATAGTTTTTTTTTTTTTTGCAAAACAAAAAAACAACCTCCTGTATGATTTTCATTTTTTATCTTTCGCCACAAAAATTATGAAAATGTCTTATTCTGTCGGAAAGACACACAATTTTTATTTTAACATTAGAATAGAAAACATAAAAACTCATATGAATTTTGCACCACTCAAACATGCAAATTATGTCACGTAAAAAACTTATACACTTGCACGTGCTTCTTGATGACTTTAACAGTGACACTGTGTGTTTTTGAGTTGCTTACTGTATAGATGTACATATATGTGTGCGTGTGGTGAGTTTTATATGGAATATTATTTTTATATGATGACCATCAAAAACTGTAAAATCGAAATGTAAATTCACTTTAAATAAACCCACCTAAACTATTACACAAACACTTAAATATTCTAAAATATGTACATGTTCATAAGCATCCTAAGGGCAACATACAAATATTGTTACTTTATATGTTGTTGTTGCCCTCAAATAACTAATAATATTAAATTATTGTCAAAGGTAGATTGTATTCCAAAATGTTAATATGTTTGACATATATGAGGCTACTGCGGACCTACGCATGCAATTAATTAAGCTTTTATACTACAAGATGAACTAGCATTGCACAAAAAAACTATAACTTTAAATATAAACAAGAGACATCCATTTTTAATCATACACTCTATAACTTAAAACATCGAGCATACACTTTATAATTCAAATGTTGAAAATCCCTATTTTTTCTATATTTCTATTAAAGATGTTCCGATTTTTGTAGATGGACGTACACAGACATATACACTTAGGTCTTTCAACAAAAAAAATTTGTTTAATCTTAAATATGAATACGTCCAAACTAGTTTAGGGAATATTTCCCTTTTTTATGTCGATATAGGGTAACTGAGATTGATTTCTATTAAAAAGACGAGGTTATGGAACATAAGTTTTTGAAAAAAAAAAATTTTTTTTTTGTTTTTTTTTTACAGAACCAAAAAAAATCATGTGAGTCCGATCGCAGGGGAGATGTGTAAGCATCTAGTAATTAAAGATTTTGTTATAGCCCTTTCTTAAAATCAAACAGAATGCGTATCACTTACAGCAATCAACTGCAGGGCCTCTGTTAAACTAAAAATATTTATTATTATTTTAACCGATTAATTTTTAATATTTCGTTTTTATTTTTAATTTTTTTTTTAATTTTTCATTTTTAGTTTTTAATTTTTTCTTTAATTTTTCATTTTTTATTTTTCATTTTTTATTTTTAATTTTTATTATTTTAATTTTTATTTTTTATTTTTCATTTTTCATTTTTTCATTTTTCATTTTTCAATTTCCAATTTATATTTTTTTTTTCATTTTTCATTTTTTAAATTTTAATTTTTTATTTTCAATTTTCATTTTTAATTTTTAATTTTTTATTTATCATTTTTTATATTTAATTTTTTATTTTTCATTTTTTATTTCTCATTTTTTATTTTTCATTAATCATTTTTAATTTAAGTTTTTCATTTTTCATTTCTTATTTTTCATGTTTACTTTTTTATTTTTATTTTTAATTTTATATTTTTAATTTTTTAGTTTTAATTTTTTATTATTCATTTTTTATTTTTTATATTTAATTTTTCCTTTTTATGTTTTTTTTAATTTTTTATTTTTCATTTTTCGTTTTTCATTTTTCATTTTTTATTTTTCATTTTTCGTTTTTCATTTTTAATTTTTTATTTTTCATTTTTCATTTTTTATTTTTTATTTTTCATTTTTCATTTTTCATTTTTCATTTTTAATTTTTTATTTTTAATTTTTCATTTATCATTTTTTATTTTTCATTTTTAATTTTTCGTTTTTCATTTTTTATTTTTCATGTTTCATGTTTAATTTTTTATTTTTCATTTTTCATTTTTAATTTTTCATTTTTAATTTTTTATTTTTCAATTTTCATTTTTCATTTTTTAGTTTTCGTTTTTCATTTTTATTTTTGTTTTTTCATTTTTTATTTTTCATTTTTTTTTTTTTTCATTTTTCATTTTTCATTTTTAATTTTCAAACAGGTTATCATAATATCATAATTTTTTTACATATACAATCACATTTTGTCTTACGACTCACATGTTACGCTGTTTTTGAAATTTACCCCCCTGCGCGTATAGATGTTTACACATCAAAAACTTGAAAAGACTGGAATAATATGGGCCACTAAAATGAATGTGTCGAGCTGTTGACGCCTGAACATAGGAAATACTAAATTTTTATACCCTATACCACTATGTGGTCAGGGTATAATGACTTTGTGCTGATGTTTGTAACTACCAAAAATATTTGACATAGACCCATCTTTTATTATACCGAACGACTCAGAATCACTTTCTCAAGTCTAAGTCGATTCACTTTCTTAGTCGATTTAACGATTTCCGTCTGTCCGTCCGTCCGTGTGTCCATGTAAACTTTGTAGTCAAACTACAGGTCGCAAATATGAACGCATTTTGATGAAATTTGGTATGCAGCTTCTATCAGCCATAGGACGAACGCTATTAAAATTGGTGAATATCGGTTCATGTTCACACATAGTCCCCATATAAGTGACCAAAATGAGATCGACTTAAATAATATCAATATTATCATATAGATGTCGCACTATGGGATATTTGTACCGAAAAGCTGGCATTAAATGAACGGGTCTTCCGATCCACGTAAATATGCGTACTATTTACTTTTCGGGATGGTTGGTTTCAAATCTGGAGTCAAAATTTCGAAAATCAAAATGACGGAAACAAAATGGCGGACCTTTCTTCTTAAAACTAAGCGCATACACACCAAATTTTGTCTTATCTGAAGTCAACATTTCAAAAATCAAAATAGCGGACACATTTACAGCAAACTGATTTCCTATCTTAGATCCAAATTTGTGTCAATGTGAATTTTTGGTGTTTTGCATTGTAAAAATAATAAACTGAGCATACAAAGAGTTTCATAAAAGCTTAACAGGACATTTTGGTTGAAACTTTTTATAAGAAACATTTGCTTTTTCGATTTCATTTCGTTTCATTCATTTAAATTTGATCTGATTATTACGGTTGTTTCGACGAGGAAGACGAGGAAGGAAATAGACGATCAGGAAGATGATGAAGAAGTGCAGTTATAAAGTTGCGTAGTAATTTTTAATAAAAAAATATCCACGCTTCCATGAGCACAAATTTATGTTTTTTTTTTTTTTCGAAATGAAAGGTCAGGAACCACAAAAAAACTAAAAAATTTAAATCTGCGACCCCGAAAGCCCGTAAAGACAAGATTTGAAGTGAATGCGTTTAATTTTGGTTTTAAGAAAAATGGTCCGCCGTTTTGTTTCCGCCATTTTGATTTTTGAAATTTTGAATTCAGATTTGAGATCAACGACACCGACAACCCCTTAAGATAAAGTTTAGTGGAAATGCGCTTTTGATTTTTGAAATTTTGAATTCAGATTTGAGATCAGCGACACTGAAAACACCTTAAGACAAAGTTTAGTGGAAATGCGCTTAGGTTTGAGAAAAATGGTCCGCCATTTTCATTTTTGAAATTTTGAACTCAGATTCGAATTCAGCGACCTTCGAAATCATTATATTACCAAATTTCCGACAAATACCGAAACACGCTCAATTTTTATTAGCTTTTTGCATTGCAAAACACCGTTTTTTTTCGAAGTCCTCGAAAACCATGAAGTGCAAATTTGTGCAACCTGCACCTGCGAAATTTTATTACAATATATGTCAAACTACAAACTGTATCCATATCTTAATGGGGCGAAACGGGGCTCATAAACAAAAGTTCCAACATACAGGCATATTTTTTTTAACTTCTCAATTTTTAGGTGTTCCTAAGAAAACCGGAATTAAGCTTAAGTCAGGGTACAAAACGAAGCGATTTGTTGACTTAAACGTAACTTATGATCAGATAACTAATAATCAATTAATTGGAAAACTTCAACCTCAACGGTTTCCCGGCTACGCAAAATTTACTATATTGTTATTTTATTACATCCGTTTATCAGTAGCCTAAAAATAAACCCTGTAAGATAATCTTAGTCACAGTCCCCATATAAAGCTAATTCCCGATCTTTACTTAAATCTATTAAAAACCAGAAACATGGCACAGGTTTTTCTCAAATTTTATTTGTATATGTTTTTGCAAAAAATAAGTGACCTTACCAAATATGGTCAGGCTCGCTCCATTTTTCGCCCTAGTCCCTATATAAATATAGCATCCGATATGAACTTAAGGCACAAATAACTTGCCACTCAAACTTGGTTTATATTTATTTTCTATATCTAAATAGTAGGATCAAAGAGATATGGTCTTTAAATAAGTGGTATAGGGTATCGTGTAAATCTATTAGTTTTTCCGCGGATAATTTTAAAACCATACAGCACGGCGGTAGGAAATATCGCCCTAAGAAAAAACGCCCAAAAAAAAAAAATATGAAGAAATACCCAAATTTATTGGTTTTTTATACCCTATACCACTATGTGGTTTGGGTATAATGACTTTGTGCTGCTGTTTGTAACAACCAAAAATATTTGACCTAGACCCATCTTTAATTATACCGATCGAATCAGAATCACTTTTTGAGTTGATTTAACAATGTCCGTCCGTCCGTCTGTCCGTCTGTGTGTCCATGTAAAGTTTGTAATCAAACTGCAGGTCGCAAATATGAATATATTTTGATGAAATTTGGTATGTAATCTTTCATCGCCCATGGGATGAACGCTGTTGAAATTGGTGAGAATCGGTCCATGTTCAGACCTAGCCCCCATACAAATTACCCCTATGAAATCGACATAAATTGCCATAAGATCCAAATTGTCATATAGATCTTATTCATTGGGTTTGTGTGCGTTCATTACATCCACTAATGAGTAGTCCAAAAATCATCCCTTTGGCCCCATATAGAGCTGCTTCCCTATATTCACTTAAATCTATTAAAAAACAAAAATATTCTACTAATTTTTCTCAAATTTTGTTTGTATATATATTTTTGCAAAATACAAAAGACTTTACCAAACATGATCAGGATTGGTCCATTTTTAGACCTAGTACCCATATAGATATAGCATCCGATATGAACTTTTTCATATCTGCAGCCAAAAAAATTAATAAAAATCCCACTCAAATTTGGTTTTTGCTTATTTTCTATGTCCAGTAAGTTGGGCCTAAGAGATAGGGTTTCTAAACGCA
This sequence comes from Cordilura impudica, assembly GCA_963682025.1. Lineage (NCBI taxonomy): Eukaryota > Metazoa > Arthropoda > Insecta > Diptera > Scathophagidae > Cordilura > Cordilura impudica. Next base: position 7,074,849 of record OY821519.1, read on the forward strand.
AGGTATAGGGTATCGTATAATTTTCTTACTCATTTTTCGTTATTTTTTGGCTTAATTTCGTTTAATAAAATTGGGTAACTTTCATTACGAAAAATCAACAAAAAATAACATATGAAAAATGGCCCAAAATGGTTCAAGTTGTTGGTAATTCATGTTGATTACTTTGATGAAAAGGTAAGTACGTCTTTATCCATAAATGATAAGGATTAGTTTTGTTTGATTGTAAATACTTTGGATATAAAATATATGTACAGAAACAAATTGAAAATGAAAAATGTGTTTAAAAACCGCGCGATTTTTTGACAATATTAAAAATTTTTCGGGGAAAAAGCGCATAAAGAAATTTAAAAACAAAAACAAAAAATGAAAAATTTAAAAAAAAAATCGGGCGCGTTTTGTTAAAATTTTTCGCCTGTGGCGCTTTGGAGAATATTTAAAATTTTTCGGGGAAAAAGCGCATAAAGAAATTTAAAAACTGGAACTAGTTTTGTCAAAAGCAATAGAAACAAAATGAATCAATATATTTTACAAATCTGTAATATTAATAGACCAGGTGATTTCTTATGACCGATATTTTGTTTTATCCAGATTTTGCCCAAACGTATATTATTTGAAAGGTATTTCTTTTAAGCCGTTTTGCAGATTTACAAATTTTTAAATTTTTTCCTTTATTTTTAATAAATTGCACTTAAAGTTGCTACTAATACATACATAAAATTATACATATGCTATGTGTGTTTTATTAAATTTGTTAATGTGTTTGTTAATGGGTTTGTTATCCTCATTCACAATAATAATAAACCATAAAATAGATGGTTTGTGAATTGGCTAAGTTGAAAAATTAAGCTGCCTAGAAATTGCACTCAATATTCGAGCGCTGGAATCTGCTTGTTATAATTAATAGGCAATGCGATTTCTTGCGACATATTCTAAACCTTCAATTGCCAACCGATTTTGACAAAAAATATACCTTTCGAAAGGTATTTCTTTGCAGACGTTCACGATATTTACAAATGTACACCATCTGGTACAGTTTTTAGGACTAAAATTCATTTAAAGTTGCTTCTAAGATTTATTAGCATACCCTTACGCTTTTATAAAATTATTTAGGAATGAAAAAATTAAAATTCCTAGAATTTGCACTCGAATTTCGAGGGCTGGGCTCTGCTAGTAAATATTAATATTGAAAGAAAAATAAATTGTTTAATATTATTAATTAACAATTAAAAAATATATAAAATGTATAACTATGTTTTTAACAATAAATTTTTGTCAGAGGTTATGTCATATGGAAATACATATGTACGTGTCATAGAAAAAATTTTAAATCATATCTAAAATCATAATTTTGACAGCCATATGGAATATCATATGGATAAAAAAAGTGACAGTACATATGTAAAAAACACATCGTGTGATATGACCTTTAAATAACATTAATGGTCTACTAAATACTAATGACTTGTTAATTTAATAGTAAAAAAAAATTCATTTAAAAAAAAAAACTTTATGTTAAAAATAAACTAACAAATTTCATGTTAAGCAAAAATTCAACTTTTGCCACAAATGGCGACGAAACTCATACAATTAAACTTTTCGACCCTGAAGTGTACATTCTGAGTAGGTCATAATGACTTTAATCAATTTACATAAATGTTTATTGACGAAACACGATCTAAAGTTGTAACGTTGTGTTGTGGAAAATTGTTTTAAAGCTTAACACGATTATGCAGCATAAATGTTTTTGTACCAATTAAGCGCTTATAAAAACAAAATTTTTATCTTGAAACCTCTCAAAACACACACATGCAGTAATATTATATCTGGCAGGCTAAACTGCCACCACTTATGGAGCTGCAAGCAACTTTAGGTATTTAACAAGTTTTTTTTTGTTTCGGTTGGCAACATTTATGGCTTTTCGACTTAACAAAAACCAAAAAAAAAAAAATGAAAAAAACAGCGAAACTATCTCGTCTCTTCTGCTCTAGTTAACGCTACTAGGGAAAAACGAAGGCAGGAGACTACAATTGATGTTCCACCTGTGGCAATTTTTGGAGAAAACATAACAATTTATTTTATGTAAATGTGTTTTAGTTGAAGGTATGTGTGTACAAGCACTGCATAAAACTCGAGATTGTTTCATAGAAAATGAAAAACATTGTCAACCAAAATAGAATAACAATAAAAACAAAACAATAACAAATTTCATGAAAAGTAAAAAATGTTATATATTTTAGTTAGCCATGGCCATCACAATCACCGCCATTGCTGCTGCTATGTCTATTATCACCACTTTAACTTTCTATATAATAAAACAGCTAAAAGTGCAAATGCTTTTATCATAACAAATGGCTAACGCTAAAATCACATACACTTACTAATACATAAACAAAAAAAATACCACAAAAGAATAAATGTTTATAAAATGTTGCAACTCTTTAAGCCGCTTACCGCCATAGAACATGGCTTAATTGATAAAAGTTTTAAATTAAATATATGATTTAAGCCAACGACAATGTTGGACACACAATTAAAATTCCCTTTATCATCATTATGGCAACATACGAGAGTTTTATTTTAAAGTTTTCTTCTGCAAAGCTTATGATATGAAATAGATAAATATCTGTATTACAACAGTAAATAGCAACGAGTTTGCAAAAAAGTATAACGAAAAAACCACAAAGTGAAACCTGGTGTGCACAGTTAAGTTAACGATCACAATCTTAGATTCTACTGGCCAAATGTCAGACATAGGAAAAATTTTCTGATCCAAATTAAAGAATATTAGATTATTATATAGATTTTTCTCTTTATTTCCACTAGGTGTCTTTATCTTTGGACTTAGTATGTTTTTAAGTTGGTTATTTATGGGCCAAATAAATATATATCTAGATCTTAGATCGTTTTAAGGCCTTGAGTCAAAGAACTATACACATGCAACCTGTAGTTCACATTCAATGTTTTATGAATACACAGATAGCCAAATGCAAATAAAATGAAATAACACAAGGAAACAAAATTGCATTTTTTTGCTGCTGATTTTTTTGAGGTTGCTGATTTCAAATCTGCACTTGTTTTTTTTTATTAGCTCGTCTTTTCGCGATATACCGTTATGTTCAAACTTAAGGCAAAACCAAGTGCAGATTTGGATTCAGCATCCCAAATAACTTTAAAAACAACAGGTTGCTGATTTCAAATCTGCACTTGTTTTTTTTTTATTAGCTCGTCTTTTCGCGATATACCGTTATGTTCAAACTTAAGGCAAAACCAAGTGCAGATTTGGATTCAGGATCCCAAATAACTTTAAAAACAACATTAAGTGCTTAATCAACAAAAATATGTTCGCTTGTGTAATCTATAATATTAATAGACTAGGCGATTTCATGTGACCGATGTTTTGTTCTACCGTTTTATCCCGATTTTGACAAGACGCATATTATTTGATAGGTATTTCTTTTTAGCCGTTTTGCAGATATACAGATTTTTAATTTTTTTCCTTTATTTTTAGTAAATTGCATTTAAAGTCGCATAAATGAGTTTTCGATTTATGTGCAGAGCGTATAACTGTCATTCCGTTTGTAATACGTCGAAAAATTTTTAACCCCAGAAAGTATATGTATTTCTGATCCTTATAACAACTCGAGTCGATATAGCGATGACCGCTTGCTAGCACAAATGACCATCGCTAACAGAATATGCGTATTACCTCGTTCAAATTAGGACTGTATTTTTTGCATTATTTCGAGCAGGTTGGTATTAAATATTGAGTCTCTAGTGAAGGACATTGGTCAAAATGCACAATCTAGCGGCACTTAATTCCCAAATGTATAAAAAAAAGCCTAATGTTTATTTCAGACTCCGAAATGTGTAAAGAATTTAATTTTGAACAGTTTTTATACCATATACCACCATGTGCTCAGTAGGGCGGGTCGATTTAAAAATCGCCCAAGTGACAAGGAAAATCGTATTCTAGGGATCAAAATAAGAAACTTTGCCCGGGGAACCATACCTCCAAAACGAATTCCGATGTCCCGGCTTTTGACCTGTCTTTCTGTCTGTCTCACTTTGACCCATTTAGAGTGCCTCAATCGAGTCCTTTGGAACCCCTCTGGGGGGTTTCCCATACATACATTTCAAAAATCACCATTTTTGGCTCTTTACATGAAAAAATCAGCGAAATGGGTATGTTTTTTTCTTTTTGGAGTTTATTTTTCTCTTTAGAAATTTATTTAGTCAGAACATGTGTAAATGAAAAAATGAATTTAACTTAGCAATAGAAAAGAAACTAAAAAAAATTATTGTTTGAAGTCTTTTTTGCTTTCAAGCCTGGGCAATTTCGAGCGGCTCTACATTTCCCGACATTTCCGGTATAACTCGTTTGGAAACGCTAGCTAGCAGTTGAACGTGTCGTTCCGTTCCTTGAATGTGTGATAGAATTTTTGGACCATTAAACGGTGGATCATCTTGATTTAAATATTCTTTCAATGTATCGTACGGAATTGTTCGCGTGAATGGTGGTTCAAATACGTTATTTGTATCATTCAAATTGATCATTTTCGTGTAACATGATATATCTGGTTTTTTATAAACTCTAAGTTCCGTTGGGTCATCAACATCGGTTCGACAGCGTAGAATTTTTTGCTATCATCAAACAACATTGATAACAAGATATTTTCCGAATGCGCAGAATATGAATTATCTGTAATTACTTGATTGACAATCTGCGTAAACGAGGTTCTAGAAATCGCGAATAAATTATGAAATTGAAAAATAATGCACTACCGGCATTGGCACATAACATTTAATTATAAATTCAACCAGAATTCTTAAATTCTCATCTAGGTTTTCCGTTGTCACATGTAATCATAATAACCTAGCGGCCTCGGTGAGCCACCGAGAATGTAAAATTTTCCCTGGTTTGATGTTAGCCACATCCACCGAAACCACGCCGCTATAAATTGCATGGGCCATGTCGTATAAGTACTTCGAATCGTTGGAAAATTCAATATTTTCTGGAGCAGGGGGCATATTTTTCAACTCAATTTTCTGAAAGCCGTCCACCACCTGAAAATATATAATAATAAAATAATTAATAATGGTTGACAATTATAATAAATGAGTGATAGCAATAACTTACCGGAAGAGTTTCACAAGTTTCGATTTGACGGCTCAGTTTTCCAGTTGGTACAATGTTAGCGGCAAAGCGGCAGGGCGGTGAGCGGCAAGTGGCTTATTACTGAGCGTCATTTCTGTGCGGTTAGTTGTCAAAATGGCATTGTCGATGTTATTATTTATTATTTATATAAAAAGTTTTTATAATAAAAGCCAAATATTTTCACTATTTTAAGATTTTTATATCCTATACCACTATGTGGTTTGGGTATAATGACTTTGTGCTGCTGTTTGTAACAACCCAAAACATTTGCCCTAGACCCATCTTTAATTATACCGATCGAATCAGAATCACTTTTTGAGTTGATTTAACAATGTCCGTCCGTCCGTCTGTGTGTCCATGTAAACCTTGTAATCAAACTGCAGGTCGCAAATATGAATATATTTTGATGAAATTTGGTATATAAGCTTTTATCGGCCATGAGATGAACGCTGTTGAAATTGGTGAGAATCGGTCCATGTTCAGACCTAGCCCCCATACAAATGACCCCTATGAAATCGACATAAATTGCCATAAGATCCAAATTGTCATATAGATCTTACTCAAATTGGGTTTCTATGCGTTCATTACATCCACTATTGAGTAGTCCAAAAATGATACCTTTGGCCCCATATAGAGCTGCTTCCCGATCTTCACCTAAATCTATTTAAAAAACAAAAATATTGCACTGATTCTTCTCAAATTTTGTTTGTATATATTTTTGCAAAATACAAGAGACTTTACCGAACATGATCAGGATCGGTCCATTTTTGGACCTAGTCCCCATATAGATATAGCATCCGATATGAACTTTTTCATATCTGCAGCCAAATAAATTAATAAAAATACCACTCAAATTTGGTTTTTGCTTATTTTCTATGTCCAGTTAGAGATAGGGTTTCTAAACACATGGTATGGGGTATCGTATAGTCGGTCTTGGCCGACTATAATTTTCTTACTTGTTATTTATGTATGACTACATTTCAACCTTTTTAACTTTTTATCGATTGAAAAACAACACAAAAATGGTTGTCGTTAAGATAACAACAACAGCTGACTTCAACAATAGTGAATATCGTTTAAAAGTTTTACTGAATACCAAAATCGAAAATTTTGTTGTTTTCTTTTTTAACGATTCAATTATCGTTAAGAGAAGTTACTGAATCGCGCTACAGATTGACAAAACAAAGAAAAGGCATTTTTCACTTGCCGTTTTTATATCTTTGCCGCTCAGAAAACAACTAAAAATTAGAACAAGTTCTATTCCTGAGCGGCGTCGCTTAGACGCTCGGAAATGCCGCTCACATGCCGCTTATTGCGTGGCCACTTCAGTAGTATTTCATATGTTTTAATTTTTTTTTCCGCTCATCGCTCTGCCGCTCGCCGCCTTGCCGCTCATTGCGTGGCCTCGGCCTTAGAGGTATGGGTCCTTGGGCAAAGTTTCTTATTTTTATCCCTAGAATATGAGTTTCTTTGTCACTTGAGCGATTTTTTTGCCGCCCTACAAATTGACCCTCCCTAGTGGTCAGGGTATAATGACTTTATGCTGATGATTGTAAGTACCAAAAATATTTGACATAGACCCATCTTTTATTGTACCGATCGACCCAGAATCAATTTCTGAGTCAATTTAGTGATGTCCGTCCTTCTGAGTGTCCATGTAAACTTTGGAACCAAACTACGGGTCGCAAATATGAATATATTTTGATGAAATTTGGTATGTAAATTCTCATAAAGTCCAAATTATCTTATAGATCTCGGTCAAATTGTGTTTGTGTATGTTTATTACTCCCGTTAATCAGTAGTCCACAATTAAACCCTATAGGAAAATTCTTAGTCGTAGCCCCCATATAAAGCTGCTCCCGATCTTTGCTTAAAACTACCAAAAAAAAAAAAAAAATTCAAAGATTTTTCCCAAATTTGGTATATATTTATTTTTGCAAAAAATAAGTGACCTTAAAGCATATGGTCAGATTCGGTCCTTTTTTTGACCTAGTCTCCATATATTTATAGCATCCGATATGAACTTTTTCATATCCGAAAGTAAAAAATTAATAACAGTGCCACTCAGTTTTGGTTTACGTTTATTTTCTATATCCAATTTTCTTACTTTTTATTTATTGCAATGCTTTAAATATAAAGAGTTAATAAAATTAATATAAATGGCTTGTGGATATTATATATACATATATATATATATTTCTAATCAGAATCAAAAGTATCACAGTCAAAAGTATCAGAACCAATAGCTTCTTCTTGTATAACTGGCTCTAAAAGCAAGCTTTTTATATCAGTACCTAGTTTGAAGATGCTCCCTGAGTAGCTATAATGTCGTTTGGAGAGCGAGGAGTGCACTAAATCTTCCATTGTGTTTTTCCTAAAGCTCTTGCGTGTATGATGTTTTCTGAAATTCCTTAAATTCCTGAAATTCCAAATGATGGATCGTAAAATAATACTAAATCTCTTGATTATTTCCTCATTGACTCCAGTTTTTGAAAAAATCTTTCAGAAGTATATCCGCTAATGGTGTTGGAATATAAACTAATAAACACATTCCTTTTCTTAACTTTTCTTGTATATTCAATTTAGTTTCCTGCTCGTTGGCATAAAAAATGATTCACTAACATTCTGAAAAGTTTGCTTTCAAAACCGTTCAAATCTGTTGATTAGGTCCCGAGAATTGAATGAAAATGTAAAAAAAGTCATGAAAAAATACGACTTGTCATGTTGTTCTTGTGACGATAACGTCCTCAATAGGATAACTGGGGCGCTCGTTTTTAGTGAGAATGATTAACTAATGTCATGAGAAGGTTTCTCATTGAAAAATCATGAAAATCGGTTTAAAAGGTCACGAGAAATCACTGAAGAAGTAAAAAAAATTTAAAATAATATATGTTTCTGTATTGTTCTTGTTGTTATTCTAAATTTTGTATTGTTGTCATGGCTATTGTTGTTTTTGTGGTCGTTGTGGTAATAATATAATAAAAAGCAACCCTCTGTACATAATTTTTTTATCAACTTTGGTATAAAAATTTAAAAGTTTCCATTGTTTTGGCATCACTACAAAGAAAACTGCTGGATCATATCCATCATCGCCACGAGCCCGCCTGCAAAATTTCAGATCGATGGGATCACGAGTGGTGGTTAAAAATTAAAAAACAAAAATGTCGCATTTTATTTTCACTTTTTTCGAAAAGTGTATTTTTTATATATTCAAAATTAAGAGCAACCTTATATTATACACCAATAGAAAGGTCTCAAAGTCAGGCGGTCGTAAATCGCAAAAAATTGTAGCCATTGATTTCTTTAAGGTCATTATGTGAGAATATTTCCACATTGTTCCCCTTTTTTGAATATTTTCAACCCATGACTTCAAAGAGGAAAATAAACAAAAATTTTTACATTTTGTGAATACAGCACTTTCAGACCTTTCGATTGATGTATAAAATTAGGTCACTTTTAATTTAAAATATACCTTTATAAAAATGTGCAATTTTAATGGTAGACAGACAGACAGTTAAAAGATGACCTGTTGCGCAAATCGTGGTATGGAGACAATATTTGGTTCCGCAAATAGGGATCTATACAGTGAATTAAAAAAGATTTGACTAAATAGTTATTATCCATCTACTTACAAATTTAAGAAATTTAGCTGAAACAAAAAAACGCCCACACTTAAAAAATTTTAAAGGTTAAAACTAATTAAGAAGACAAATAATTTCCGATTTTCTGTGAATTTGTCAATGTGTTATAATTAAAAAATTAAGTAAACTACATTTAAAAAGACTCTCAATAGCTTCGATTATGCTAATTTCGCTTCTTCACAGATAATATCAACACTTTTGTATTCAATGAACGAATTTTACAACCTCATTTTCTTTCCAATTTATTTAAATTGCAGTAAATGAAATGTTTGTCGAATTTTTTCCACCTTTAATTTAAATCTATAAATCACAATGCGTCCGTTTTTGTCCTGTAAACTTTTTTCCATTCAGAAATAAAACAATGATATTAACGACAAGTAAGAAAATTACTGTCGGTCTAGACCAACTATACAATACCCCATTCCATTCACTTTCAGAGAGAATCTTGGATCCAACTTTGCTGAGGCAATAACTGGATATATGGAAATAAGCAAAAATTTTCATAAAATTTTTGATAAATTTAAGTAAAGATCAGGAATGAGCATTATATGGGGATTTTAATTAGAAATGATTAGTGGATATTGTAGACATACATACATACATAAAATTTTATCGATATTTATATGATACTCTGGATCTTACAATCATTTTAATTAGTTTGGTAGGAGTTATTTATATGGGGGCTAGGTCTGAACATGTACCAATTTTCACCATGGCTTGCGTGCTATGGCCCACGAGAGCTAATTTACCAAATTTCATCATTTTTAGTTATATCTGCAACTTTTAGTGTGACTACAAGGACACACATACAGACGGACGGATGGACAGATGGGCGGACATCGTTAAATCGACTGAGAAAGTAATTCTGAATGGATCGGTATGATAAAAGTTAAATATGGGTCTGATATTTTTGGTAGTTACAATCATCCGAACAAACTCATTATACCCTCACCACATAGCACTTGGTATAGGGTAAAAAAATGTGAATAAATTATTAAAATCAATGCAAACAAAATGACCACTGGTATTCTTGACTGCATGAACAACAACAGCAACGTCCAGCCATACAACGTTAAATACATTTATACAGAAACATATACATATAAACGCCCTTAACTGTTGTCATATATCAACACGCTAAAAATTCAACACAACAAACACAAAACGCACACGATACAGACAATATGTTTGAATAAGTGTGTGTGTAAATCTCAGATCGTTTTTATATTGTAAAATGTTGGCAGTCAGTTTTTGTATGCGGTTATTCAGCGAATTCTGTTGGGTTGGTATTTTGTTTGCATAATTTTCTTAATCGAAAAATTAAAGATTCCAGAAACTGGGTAAATTCCGACATTCCGGTGCCGGTAAATACTTCTCGAAAATCAACAATAATATTAAGAATTTTGGAAACCAAAGGAAGTATTTCACAAAGGATAGAATAATATAGTAAATTTAAGATCTACTAAAAAGTAAACTTTAAATAAAATGATTTTTATTTAAATTAAGAAAAGACTTAATTAAATTATGAAAATTTTCATTTAAAAAAATTAAAATAAAACCATCGTCCTTATGTCGAACTGAGTTTACACCTACAATTGTGTACGTTAGTAAATATGTCCATTATATAAAACATGAAAATCGGAAGCATTTAAGTGGGCTTCCATGTATCCATCATAGGACAAAAAATTTTTTACTACTGCCTGACCTTTTCAACATGAACTAACCAATTTTTCTTAAATTTACGCCATTTCAATGGATCATGAACAAAAGTGTCTGTCTGATTGTGAATATAAAAAGCAAAAAATATGACGGCGTTTTTCTTTATTTTGCACATTTAACCACAACTGTTTTAATGTACGTGCGGATCGGAATGCTTCAGCAATATGTCAAGGTTCAAGAGTGTATGTGTACTCATACATACATATGCCTTTGATTCGATATGTGGCATGGTAGGAATTGACATAATAACTTACTATGAATAGCCAACACACGCATACATACACACACATACACTGACATACACAATACACCACAATACACTATCGCAGCTATAAAATGAGCTGACCATCAACATCTACAGCCACAACAAAAGTTAATGAAGGTAAAACATATAATTGGTAAATGGACTACAAACAGTTCTGAATTTTCGTTTCCGTTTACTGATTTAAAAACTGTTATTAACCAAATAAAAACCAAACGAATGACGGAGGACTCACATATACAATAACTGTAAATATAAATTAAGCTCATTAAATATAACAAATATTGTTATAAATTCAATCCAATGTGATTTCTACACCAAGTGTAGACGACTGCAACAAAAAGAAAAGAAAATTATTTTTTCACCTATTTTAATATAAAACAAGAGTGTTAAATTCGGCTATGCCGAATCTTTGATACCGTCCAACCGGGTTTTACATTTACATTAAGATCTGGACTTATTGCACTATTTATAAAGAATATAAACGAAATATTTTCAAAAGTGAACAATTTCATGAACACAACAAACTGCACAGTGGTGTGACGGGTATAATACTAAATTATTACAACAAGCTCACTGAATTCTATACCTTTTTTTAAAGGTGTCTCCATATGTTGGGCCATATCTGCACACAATTTATTCCGAGTTACTACATTTGTAACATCAGCCTGCTAATAATAATACAAACAGTACTCTACTAATTTTACATAGGTAAATAATGGCTTTTGTACATGAGCTTGATCTCAACAGACAGTTAGACAGCCAGATGGACATCACTATATCACCTCGAATTTTTTATAAGGAACAGGAATACATATACTTTATGGTGTCGCAAATTTGTTTTTCAATGCGTTACAAATGGAATGACAAACATATACGTGCCCTCTGTATGGACAAGCTTGGTGTAAAAAAATAGAAAAATTTTTAAAATAATGAATTTACGAAACAACAAAAATTTGGTTGGTATAGGCCGACTCCACGGTACCCTATAGCATGCTCCTAGAGAAAGGGTCTTATTTCCAATTAATTGGATATAGAAAATAAGAATGTCTGCAGATTTGAAAAAGTTCATATCGGATGCTATATCTATATGGGGACTAGCTCCAAAAATGGACCGATTCTGACCATAATTGTTAAAGACACTTATTTTTGCATATATGACAAAAATCTGTGCAATATTTTCAGTTTTTGATAGATTTAAGTGAAGAACTGTTCAACAGGGTTTATTTTTGGAGTACTGATTAAAGGATGTAATAAACACGCAAAAACCAATTTTGATGGAGATATTGTGGACAAGAACCAATTTCAACGGCATTCAATAAAAAAAATTATATTCTTATCCCCTTCTTCTACTCTACCCTGTCTACTTTCTAGCCATTTTGATGTGTAAACATCTATACGCGTAGGGGGGTAAATTTCTATTTCACAATACAATCACCAAAACAGCGTAACATATGAGCTCACATGTTACGATGTGACCGTAAGACAAATCGGTGTGAACTATGATTGTATTGGTGAAAAAATTATGACATAAAATTGTTTCGTCTAATTCAACAACCCTTTGCTGCAAAAATTTCACAATATAAACATACTAGTGGTTTCTGTGGCGCCTAGGCGCCCGTTTATTTTGACTTTAACAAACAAATTTTTTTTTCCATTTCAGAATTTTCCTATATTTTATATATTTAAACAAAGTAATTTTAATGTTTCTAAAATTTCTTAAAAAGAAAAAAAAGAAAAGCAGTTTTAATAATTTAATTTATGTTTTATAACTTTTTAAAATGCATAAAAATAAATTTATTCAACTAAAAAAAGTTTTTAATCCTTTCGGACAAAACAAAAAAATACTACGGTTATAACGAACTTAGTCTATAACGAACTAAATTGGCCGGTACCGCCGAGTTCGTTATAACCGAACTCCATTTTATTGTAGAAAAAATAGAATAGCATGAAAAAAAAAACGTTTTAGAGCAAGGTTCCTAAAAGTGTCTTATGGTGGGGGGGTAAGGTTTTAAAAGTTAATAAAAATCGTATTTTGCATAATTCTTTTCTGAAGACATGAATAAACGTTATAGCATAACATTTGAAGAATCTAAAAATTTTAATAAATAAGTCAGTGACAGCCAACATCCGGAGGCTGTGAACATCATAATCCGTTACCGGACCATGTGGAATAAAAAACTCGAAATGCGTTTAAAAAGTGACATGTTTCCTGAAGTAGTGACGAAGAGTTTTTCAACTTTTTTTTTTGCAGCATTTTGAAGTGAAAAACGATTTTTGCTATACAATTTCGGGAATTTGTTGTTAAAAAATGGGAAAAAGAATGGAATTAAAAAAACTCTTCGTGGTTACCTGACGGTTTATGTGTAGATATAGTGTCTAAAATTTCAAAAGTATCGGTCAAGTAGATTTTGAGTTATGATGTTCACGGACTTCGAACATTTATTTGCGAGAAAATCGGTTTTAAGTTTTTTAAAAACCGATTTATATACTGGAAGCGCTGTATCTTCTTAAGTTTTGCTCTGATTTACTTTATAGTGTTCAAACAGATTAATTTTGAACTTTTAATTTTAGGTGCTACCTGTTAAATAAAGCACACTTTGAATATTTGCTTTGTGTTCCAAATCAGTCACGATTTAGAACTGTTTTTATTTTCACAAAACAGTTGCTTATAAATACCCTATGAGAAGTTCTAGACTTCTACTCTAAGAGTGACTTTCTAAAGTACACTCAATAACTTAAATTCTAAGAGTGACTTTCTAAAGTACACTCAATAACTCTAAATATTATCAATGCATTTTTGATTGGGTGGAGTCTCTCTCTATGTTAGTTTTTATTTATAGAGTTTTACTTTTAACTCTAATTTAATTGGATGTTGTGTAAAAAGAAACTGCATGTGAGGCAATTTCTTCATTCAGAATAAAATCAAAACAAATGTTAATGGGTCACTAGTTTCAATTGCATTAGTCAATTGTGTTAGCGGTTTACCCCAAAAACTATATGATTATTACTCATGTTACTAAAGAAAAGAAACAGAGACTCAACCGTACCACAAAGCATTGTTGTATGCATGGCGTTATTATTTACATTAACTTACACGCTATACCATGCATACGTTACAACTTAAAATTTTGACACAACACTCTCGACATGTTGTGCATTCAGGAAGAGCAATACAAAAAAAGGTTTTAAAACCTACCACCAGAAAAAATATTTCATATTTCATCATACATGTAAACTGAAAAAAGAGAACCACATTTTTTGAAAAGTTATCTATATGTAAATCCAAAAAAGAAAAAATAAAAAATAAGCGCGTATTAGTTTTACTTAAAAAAAATCGTTCGGAGGGACGGATGGAGGAAGGACTGCCGGATGGGCATAGCTAAGTCGAGTCGGTCGGTATAACAAATTATGAATATAGGTCAAATATTTTTGTTATTAAAATAATCTGCAAAAACTTACTATTCCCTGACCACATATTAAGTATTACTAGCAGATCCCAGCCCTCGAAATTCAAGCGGAAATTCTAGGAAATTTAAGTTTTTTATTTAGTAAATAATTTTGTAAAAACCTGAAGATATGCTAGTCAATTTTTGGCCAATTTATAATTCAAAATTGGCCAATTCATAATTGAACACACAGAAGATGTATAAATGGGTTTGTTTATAAATTACTTTATAAATTACTTTATAGATTATTTTATATAATCAATTAAAGCCAATTTTTGGTATTTATAATAAACACATAGTATGTGTTTTATGCGTCTGTTAATAGTAACTTTAAATGAGCAGTACTCAAAAAAAAAAATGCTATAGACGGTGCAAATCTATAAATATAGTGGACTGCTAACAAGAAATACCTTTAAAATGAGATATGTTTGGTCAAAATCGGTTGGTAACTAAAATTTTTATATCGGTCACAAGAAGTCGCATTGCCTGTTAATATTATAGATGGATTATAATTAGAATGAAAATATTTCTCAAAATAAATTTTAAAAAATTGAATTTGAAGTCAAAAAAATAATAAAAAAAAAATATGAAATAATTAATATATAACTCAAATTGATAGCTTTCAACCTTCTTTGATCATTCACCTACACTCAGGGGACCCTACAAATGCAGTACATTGTGTTGATTTCAGGAAAATAAGTTATGGAAATGAGGAAAAAGGGAGTAGTGTTTGTGGATATCTGACTTAAATTTTATTAGATTGTAACTGACTTGAAAGGCCTCCCCGAGTGTATCCCACATTGTAAATTGTGTAAGAATTTTTTTTTGCGTCTTGTAGAGAAACCCCACTCGGAATTTTTTCCGTGTCTTTGAAAACCTAATGATCTTGCGCGCTCTATATTTTTCTTGAATATATTATACCAGAAATGTACGTAGTTATGGCATAATTTAGGACATTTTGGAAGAAGGGCCTAAAAGACACGCTTCCGTAGGAGCTTATGGATTAAAATGTTACAAAAAAATATTCACCGATCAATTTCATTGAACAAATGTCAATATAGAATTTTAATCAGAGAACTCATTAGTCATATATATTAATTTATATTTTATTTATTTATTTACTTATTTATTTATTTATTTATTTATCTATTTCATTTTGGTACCATCTACAGCAAAACATTAGTCTTAAAGTCGTAGAAGTACAAACATTGTTAAATGTACGTTATTTTGAAGTATAAAAAATAAATCGAAAAAAATGTCAAACCGCGATTTCGCGAAAGTTCTTCCAAAGAGCCCCAAATGTTATATCACATAATTTCATACTTACCAAGTACTTTCCATCGGTGATAGAGATTTGCGTGCCCAAGGGATCGTATTAATTTCAATCAGTTCAAAAGTTATGATTTTTGCAACGAAAACACTCAAATGGCAGCACTGTGCAACGGTTTACAAAATATTATATTTCCGTATTTCCCTTGTTGAATTTATTGGGACTATCTCATATCCATACAGTATTGCTTTCTTTTGTAAACTTTGTTAGTGGTGTTGTTCGAAATATTCAAGGCTAAAAGTCTTGGAAACTTCCTGGCTCCCAAAATTTTGTGGACCTTTTTGACTAGAACGTTGAAAAAATCATTTTTTAAAGTGATGATAAATGTTGTTCACATAATTTGTCGAAAAAAAAAGAAATCTAATAATCCTTGCAAGGTGGGAACTTTTTAATGACAGATTTTATGATCTTGTTGTCTTTGCAAAAACTACTTGGGGAAACACGTTCTAAATTTTTAGGACTTTTACAAACTACTTATACCGTTAAAATTCGTTAATATAAAAGTTTCTTTAAAAATTATGTACATGAATTGCCGTATAAAGAATCATGGGGAACTTAAATATTTTAGTAAAATTAACGATTAAAATTGAAATACGAAGGAATTTTTTTTAACTTAAATTTAGAATATTTCAAAATTCTTACTTCATAGACCCTAAAACATAGCCTTTTTTATTAAAAATATCTTAATTCATATACTAATTATTTTATTACAAACATATGAATTTTGAGTTACTAAATTAATCAATTTACCAATTTATCGTTTCTCTTAATAAAACTTCATATTTTGGCAAACACCTGGATTTCTCGAACCAACAAATGTAAAGAAATTTTCGAAATTTCTATCTATTTATAATATTAATAGGCTAGGTGATTTCTTGTGGCCGATGTAAGTTTCACAGTTTTACCCCGATTTTGACAAAAAAAAGTTATCATTTGAAAGGTATTTCTTTTTAGCTGTTACCCAGATTTACAGATTTTCATCGCCTGGAATATTTTTGGGAGTTATGATCGTTTAAAAAATGCTATTAACACATACATAAAATTATACAATGTTTTGTGTATGTGTTTACAAAATTTGTTAATGTGTTTGTGTTGAGTTTGTTTTCTTCATTTAAAATGAGTTGAATTGTGAAGCATAACTTTAGGGTCTTTATTAAATAAAAAATTAAATTTCTTGCTAGTTTTAAATAAATTTATGTTTAAAGTGTGGGTTTATAAAATAAGCCCATAAATATTTCATTCGATAAGCCTTTAAATTCAATTATTGAAAAAAAATTTTTTTTAATTAAACTATTTCTTTGCAAATCAAATGAATTTTTGACAAAATTGTGTTATCTTTAGAAGTTAATTTATGACATCCTCTTTGGAAAATCTCATTTATTTATGGCAGTGTATGTAAGCTTGTGTGGGTACATTAAATATGCATACAGCTTAAATAAGTAAAAACAAAACAATTTAACGGAAATTAAACCAGAACATAACTGATATGTGTTATCAGCCCCAAGAAGGTAATGCTATTAAATTGTGTTAAATACCTTAAGGACTATTAAGAGAATTTTAAAATTCATATTTATTTCAATAACAGACACAAACATACACACACAATATAACTACAGTCAATATTATTCTACACTTTCGACCAATAAAAAACACATTTTTTAAATCTTAAATATCTGCTAAAAAAAAAAAAGAGGCATGAATTCCATTTTTTTTTTTCGATAATCTAAATAATAATCATCAAGATTATAACACAAAATAAACCGAACGTGACATAATTTATATTCAAAACTTTAAAATTAACTTTTTTAATTCTATTCATGTACTATAGAAATGTAGAACTGTAGACTATTCCTATAACAGGACTATGGATGAAAGAAAACAAAACTTATACGAGGACAACAGTGATATTTTTTATTCACATCTAAGAGTACATAGAAATTTTAATTTTAAAATAAATCTAAAATATAAATTTATTT
This sequence comes from Cordilura impudica, assembly GCA_963682025.1. NCBI lineage: Eukaryota > Metazoa > Arthropoda > Insecta > Diptera > Scathophagidae > Cordilura > Cordilura impudica. The sequence continues at coordinate 7,092,381 of OY821519.1, forward strand.
AATAAGACAAATAATCAATAAAGCTTATTTTAAAATGATTGCAAATTGTGTAGATATTTATTTTTTACTCTTTCTAACATACATATGTTATATTCTGTATATATTTAATCATAGTCTGTAGGGAATTGTTTTCCATTGACTGAAATAAATAAATAAATAAAATAAATAAATAAATTTGTCACAATTGTTCACATAAATTTTTATTTTATTTTACAAGTAGGTTTTAGTAAAATGGCCAAGATTAGAGTTGTCTTCAAAAGTAGACTTATAAAAATACTTTAACACTGTCAGCAACAATAAAAAAGTCATAGAGAAGCAAGTAAGCCAGCCCAAAGTGCATAAAACAAATAAATAAAAAATATTTTTAAGTTTCGTCGCCACAAACTGGTTGATGTTGTACCCCAAGGAGATTTGTACTGCCAACAAAAAAATCACTGTCGGCCATTATTTTGTATACTGCCATACTAAAAACTCCTAAGCAATCGAAAAGAAAAAGATAAAAGAAGAATATCAAACCATTGCAGAGTTTCAGGTGCTTGGCACCACTAGAAGCTGTGCTGCAGAGAAAGAACTTTCTGCGACAGGGTTACATGAATTTATGATTTCATAAACATCTGTATACGAATAGTTATAGATATAATTTATGTAGAGCAGAAAATATAAAATTAACAACACGTCCAACAAACAAAACGAAAGTTTCAAAGAAACGCATAAAGCTGAGTTGTAGCAGTTTATTTTGTTGTACGTCTTACAGGCTCAAAAATAAATCAGCGAGTATTCACCATTTATTGGCTCCACATTCTTAATATTTTAATCCAATTTTTAGTTTCACCATGTAAAGCAAGCAAATCACTTTAACTAGTCGAATTACATCTTTTATTTCAATGGTTATGTATTACACATACAGATATACCAGGGTACGCATGAAGTAAACACTGAAGAAACAACTCCATAACCACCAAATTTATTATGCAACCATATTTAAATAAGGAATCTACGAACATTTTACACAAACTGGAATGATAATCAAAAAGACGAGCTCAACAAATATCTGGTGGCTAAAATGGGCAAGAAAGGGAAATTTCTACATCTCCAGATGGAAGGATAATCGGCAAGAACTTTCAATAAGTACTACTCATCATCCTGAACTGATTGAAGAAAAAAAATGAAAAAATATTAGCGTAAAAATATTCATGATAACAAGTCTAACATGTCGATTTAATCAAATAATCGCACACTATTCGACTCTTCGCAAGATATGAAGGAGGTGCCAGAAAATAATATTTTGCTTTTTATATTTAAAAAAAAATCACAAGAACACCCAGTTCTGGAATTCAGAGATATGCTTATTGTAAGTCTACTAGACCTTCCGCTAAATTAAATTAATGCAACAACATTAGTTGCATCAATGAATTTGGTCAGATGACCACGTAAAAAGCTTCTCCAATGACGTCATAAGTTTACCAATCAACCCCTACATCAGTTCACTCATCTTCAATTCCAATCATACATCTTTAGCAGCATCAAATTCATCCGGTCCGCAACATTTTATTGAAAAGATACCACTATTAAAATTGTCGAAATGAAAGATACATTTCTTGCGGTCCAGACATTGCTAGAAAAAAACGAAGTGGTCTAATACATCCAATAGATGTAAAACTTGTCCAGACAGACCCATTCTGGGCATTAGTTGCTTTGAGGATTTCATAAAAATTTCAACTAATATTTAAATAACATTTTCTAAAACATTATTATTTTCTAATTATATTTTTATCGATATTATTGTAGTTTTATTTTATTTTTTATTAAAAATCTTTTAAAAAATTATTTGTTTAATTAAAAAAATTATTAATTATATGCAACCAAATTGTATATTAGGGTGTCCCAAAAAAAAATTATTTTTCGATTTTCATGGGTGAACAAGCATTTTTTGAAAGCTTATAGGGTAAAGTATTTTTGTGATTTTTTTCAGATTTTTCGGAAGAGGTTTAGAAGTCGCTAAAGTCGAATTTTACCCAAAAATCGGGATTCTCGGACATTTTTTGAGTTTTACTTATTACTTGGCCCATAACCACGATTTTCTTTGTTACAAGGTCAATATTTTAAAAGAAGAATGTTCAAGCTTTACTTTTCTGTGTAGAAATCGTAAGTTTCGGTAATTTTTTTGCTCATTTGGCTCCCCTTAATGACATTTTTTCGTAAATTTTGCATAAATTGTGAAAGTAATGCTTTGTAACTTTTAAAATTTCTATCAAAATTAAAAAAAACTAATGACGCAGTTTAAAATGTGGATAAAGGCTGAGTCATTTAGAAAATTATTGAATTTGCTTTTAGCATTCCAAAGTTATACCCTTTTCATTACGCTTTGTACCCATTTTGTGAAATTAAAAATATTCTATGGTGTTTTTGCCAGTTATGCATCGGATTTGTTTTAATGTTAGTTTTTTATTTTTTCTTTTCAAATATTAAATATGTGTGGTTCTGTTGCAATGAGAGTCAATATGGTGGATTTTGATATTTTTTGCAACTCCCCCAAACTCTAGGCAGCTTACTTCTCATAGCCAAAATAAATTAAAAAATTATTTTTTTTTGCTTTGCGATTATTTATTATAGCTTTTGCGATGCAGTTCTATGCCCTGCAATAAATTCTATAAGTCTGTTTCAGAAGTTGTTACATTTATATAAGAATGAGCCATGGCCACTCCGCATTCTGCGACATCATTTACCACGTGCAATTGCTCAACTTTATTATTTGCTTCACTAAAGGATTTGTTGTTTTGCCATTTTTCCGGATCTGTTTGTAAACAATCAACAGATATGTTGCAGGCTTCAAAAAAGGCTAGGTTGGCTTCGGCTATTAAATCTTGAATTTTTTTATTTTAAGCATGTTTTTGGATAATACTGCTTTTACTAATTATTTGCCGTTACTTGGTACGTGTAGATTTCGGACCATTAAACGCAACGTTTTGGTGTCGATACGTTAATCAAAAACGCTAAGGCAGCCAACTTCGGAGATAGGTACCACTGGTGGCCCAGAAATGTTTTCAACGTAGCGCGTGCGATTGATTCGTTAAAGCTTTTATAGTTATCCAATTGCTTCAATAAACTTAAATCATTGAGAGGAGCGTATCTAGGGCACTGGCATATGTATCAATTTTTGATGTATATTCTCAAAATAAATGCAGTAAATTCAAGCAAGGCGTCAATTTTTGAAGCGTTTACGAACGATTGCAGCTGGTTTCGAAAAATGCATATTTTTAATGAGTATATAATTCTCATCATCCAGCGTGCCCGATTAATGGATCCAGAAGGTTTTATTGTCGTATAGGGCTCAGATTTATCACCCAAAAATATAAAGCTCAGTTGAACAGTTCTTTGTAATCTTCTCTTGGTTGCATTTCCTCAAGCTGCCATAAGATCGAAATTATCATATAAATCTTAGTCAAATTGGGTTTGTCTGTGTTTATTACATCCATTAATCAGTGGTCCAAAAATAATCTCTATAGGACAATTCTTAGTCATAGGCTCCATATAGAGCTGATTCCAAATCTTTATTTAAAGCTATCAAAAAACAAAAAATATTGCACAGATTCCTCTCAATTTTTTTGAAAATATAAGTTACTTTACCAAATATGTCCAGGATCGGTCCATCTTTCGACCTAGTCCCCATATAAATATAGCATCCGATATGAACATTTTCATATCTGCAGCGAACAAAATTAATAAAAATGCCACTCAAATTTGCTTTATGCTTATTTTCTATATCCAATTAGTTGGACTTAAGAGATAGGGTCTCTAAACGCATGGTATAGGGTATCGTATAGTCCGTCTTGACCGACTATAATTTTCTTTTTTGTTTTTTAGCTTTATTTTGCTATTTGTTGGTAGCCGTATAGTTTGATTTTTGGTTAAACAAAACTTGGAGAACCAAGTCTGAAACCAAGTGTGAAATATATAGTAACACATACATTGAAGAAATTTTTTTTTTTTTTTTTTTCTTTTCAATAAAAATTATTAAGTCGCAAATATTTTTTAAATTATTTAAACCCATTGTTGAGCAATTAAAAAAAATTTTAAATTTTAAAATTTTGAGAAATATAAAAAATTTAAAAAAAGTTATTTCTGGTAATGTTTCTAAAAATCAAACACACAAAAAACATAGAAAATAAAGAAATTAATTAGAATGTAAAGAAAAACATACAAAATAGTTACCAAAAAATATTCCAGCAGGGGTTTCAACCTGCGCCTAGGCTACTATACATTTTTACTTTAAGTTTACAGACTTGTTGAGTAAAATATTGTGTATTAATGCTGTCCAATATTACTTCCATAACAGTTATTTTGAATTAACTATTTCTAATTTAATAATTTTCGACAGTGACTAAAATTTTTCAACATACTTAACTGAATACAACTTGTTGTTCAATCAGAAAACAGCTCATTGTATACAAGAGTTTATTAAAAAGTTAAAATAATTTAATTGTAATATTAAAAATTTTTCAAATGGTTCGTAAAAGAAACATTGTTATTTGAGAATTTTTTCTTTATAATAAAAATGTAAATGTGAACATATGCAAACAATGTTCTTCAAAATTCATGGGCTCATTTTGATGCATGCAAGGAAAAATTAGGGCAAGATCAGAATACATCAAAACAGAACTGCGGTGAGAAGAAAAAAGAAATTTGTATTGGAGATGTGTGAAAAAGTTATTAAAAATACTTGTTTGGAATTCGCCACAATTCAATCACAACCATCATTTTTTTTTGATTTAAGGGAATTTAAAGTGTTAACAAAGTCATTGTTTATGAATGAATCACATTACATCTGAAAATGTATATGAACTAGTGGAAACAAAATATATGGAAATGAAGAATCATATAATGAATGTAAACAAAGGTCAAATTTTTTCAATAAAAATGGATAAAGCTACACGCCATGATCATACCGTATTAGGCACTTATTTACAAAAGGTCGAAAAGTGCAGATTAGTATATATTTATTTATTGGAATGCCGTAATAGCTAAAGTGGTAGAGCCGTTGTAAGGACTACATATTGTTTGTTGTAACATATACCACTATGTGTTCAGGGTATAATGACTTGGTGATGATGATTGTAACAACCAAAAAATATTTAACATACACCCATCATTTATTATACCGACCAACTCAGAATCACTTTCTGAGTCGATTTTGTGATGGCCGTCCGTCCGTCTGTCTGTGTCTCCATGTAAACCTTGTAGTCAAACTACAGGTTGCAAATATGAATATATTTTGATGAAGTTTAGTACATAAGTTTACATCGGGCATAGCATGAATGCTGTTGAAACTGGAGAAAATCGGCGCATGTTCAGACCTATTCGCCATACAAATGACCCCTATGAAATCGACTAAAATTCTCAAAAAATCGAAATTATTTATAGATCTCGGTCAAATTGGGTTTGTGTGTGTTTATTACTCTCATTAATCAGAAGCCCGAAAATAAACCCCTTAGTCGTAGCCACCGTATAAAGCTACTTCCCGATCTTCACTTATATCCATCAAAAAACAAACATATTGCACAGATTTTTCTCAAATTTGGTATTTATATATTTTTGCAAAAAATAAGTGACCTAACCAAATATGGTCAGGATCGGTCCATTTTTAGAACTAGTCCCCATATAAATATAGCATCCGATATGAATTTTTTCATATTCAAAGGCAACAGAATTAATAACAATGCCACTCAAATTTGGTTTATGCTTATTCTCTATATCTAATTAGTTCAACCTAAGAGATAGGGTCTCTAAACGCATGGTATCGGGTATTTTCATACTTGTTTTTTATATGGTATTATCACTATTTAAAGAATATAACAATTATTATTTTTTTTTTTTTTTTTTTTTTTGAAAATCATTTGTACAGCTGTTTATTACAAAACCTAAAACCTAAAAATAGCTTGTCACATTACAAATTTGTCAATAATACCACTTTTTATCTGAGAGTATCACAGTAATTATTTTCATGCATCATCACTCGTATTCTGGGGTCGAAACACGGCATCATTATACACAAACAATTTATAATTCTTGTTTTTACATAATATTTCGAAACACATTAAACTCAGCCAAAGGTGTTTTTCAATTCTGCATCTAAAACTGGAAATTTTGTATTTCATATAAAAGTTGCAAATATGCTTTCTGTTAAGGAAATTCGACGAAGGCAGACAGCAGAAAAGAAGAATTAAATAAAGCTCTTGGTAGCTTCGAGATATCCCCAAATCAAGTATACACAATAACCACTAAAAATGGCAAGAATATGATGAAAGCTTTAGATTTGATATCTTATAATGTGGAAGACGATAATTACATTAGTGGGAGTGATTCCGAAAATGAGGACATTTTAAACCGAGACATACTTAAGAGCGCAACTGCTATATCTAATTAATACTTCTCGAAATGTGATTAAAACATAAGAACTCCCCTCTTACGAATTACACTTAAAATTTGCAGTTTATAAAAAAAACTATCCATGTTAGACTCCACACACAACTATACTGTCATATACCAATAGATTCGTATTGAAGTGCTCTTTCAGAATCTATGGCGATCTTTGAAAAATGATCTCAACTCCACAGTTCAGAGTTATTTTTTAACGAATAAATAAATATTTGGATGAAACTCTTAAAAAGGGAGCTTTATTTTGCCGTAATAAAATTAAACTCTTTTGAGGAGATTTATTTTTTCCGTCTAAAATAAAACTAATTTTGTTTATTTTCTTCTATTTTTATAGCGTGTTTTTTATTTGATATAAATTAATCTATTTGATATAAATTAAAATAAAACTTTGTAGAGGAATTTTCTTATATCCCTCTAAAATAAAATTCATTTTGTTTATTTATAGTGTGTATAGTTATTTAAATTAAATTTTATTTGTTTAATTTTACGAACATAACTTTTTTCAAATTTTCTGTATAAAGATTTGAACGCAGGTCGCCCAATACCAATATAAGAGCAGAATTTGCTCTTTCCACGTCTACCTTGGTTGCAGGAACACACTGTACAATTTTAGCCAATTTATAATATTATTAGGCTAGGCGATTTCTTATGATCGATGTTTTGTTCTACCGTTTTGTCCCGATTTTGACCAAACGTATATTATTTGAAAGGTATTTCTTTTTAGTCGTTTTACAGATTTACAGATTTTTAAAAATTTTCTTTAATTTTGAGTAAATTGCATTTAAAGTTGCTACAAACACATACATAAAATTATACATTGCTATGTGTGTGTTTATTAAGGAACGTAAATACGGAAGTTATTTTATAATTTAATATATACCCTCCACTCCAGTGTGCAGAGGGTATATATAAGTTTGTCATTCAGTTTGTAATAATTAGAAAAAAAATTTTGGACCCCATAAAATATATATATTTGTGATCTTTATAACAACCGGAGTTGATATAGCGATGTCCGTCTGTCCGTCTGTCCGTCGGTGGAAATCACGATGACGGCATCAATCGGGCAGCTAGGGTGCTCGCTGGCATAAAAATGATTCATTAACATCCTGAAAAGTTTGTTATTTAAAATCGTCCATAGCGGTCGATTAGCGCCCGAGATTTGAATGAAAAACTAAAAAGAGTCTTGAAAAAATATAATTTTCTATGTTGTTCTTGTCACGATCACGCCATGAATAGTGCAGCTACAGTGATCATTTTTAGTGAGAGTGATTCACCAAATTCATAGGAAGATCTCTGTTTCAAAAATCATTAAAATCGGTGGAATACGCCCAGGGAAATCTCTGAAAAAATAAAAAAAAATGAAAAATATGATGTTTCTATATTGTTCTTGTTGTTATTCTAAATGTTGTGTTGTTGTCATAGCTGGACTTGTTGTTTTTGTGATCGTTGTGGTAATAATATAATAAAAACTAACCATTTGTACATTTTTTTATTAGCTCTGGTAGAAAAATTTAAAAGTTTCCATTGTTTTGGCATCACTCTAAAAATTTGATAGATCATTTCCGTTCTTACCACGAGCCTGCCTGCAAAATTTCAGATCGAATGGCTCACGGGAAATTGGTTAAAATCCATCCAAAATTTTTTCAACAAGCAGACACTACGAGTTAATATAAAGGGAGTAAAAATTCACCAACATCTAAAGCAAATAATGCTAAAATACCTAGTTGTTAATATAAAAAAAAAAAAACAATGTAAATATAGCAAAAAAAAATTTTATGTAAAATTTATTTATAAATTTATATAAACATATTAAATAATACAAATAATATACATATATTCTATATATGTATATCCATAACAACTGCATGATAGAAATAAGTCGGTATATTATTTTAATTACATAAAATTCTGCAATATTTTGTTGTGTGGAAAATACATTTCTTTTGCATTAACAGAGTGTCACTTCATTTTGCTCAGCGCGACTATGCCACAATAGATGGCGCCACAATTTTTGTTTGTTCTTATTAGCTTTGCAATAGTTATTTTTATTTTAACATGAATGTTAATATTTTCAACTAGATATCATACAGAACAATGTTAAGAGTATACACGGGCTGGTCTTTTATTTCATACGTTTTTCCATTATTCTTTTACAAATATGAACATAAGTTTGGCATATTAACTTTTTGTTGTCTTTACAAAATAGAGTTACCGAGTTCATCAATGAGTTTTTTTGCTTTCAAAACAGTTCTACATAGTTATATAGAATTATTATTCTGCTTTACCTACAAAATATCTGATTGCGATTACATCTAATTTTTAAAAATTTTTTATAATTACTAAAGCATTATTATTCACATAAATACAAAATTGCACTTTTTAAATTTTCCATTTAAATTTAAGAAAATAGCAATTCTAAAACCTGGAATTAAAAATTTCCAATTATAAATTACAATTAATTGAATTTCAGAAAATCATATCAAAACGTCGGAAATTTAATTTTAAATTTAGAAGACATCAATTGCATCTTTAATATATAAATTTTATTCGTTAAACACAAATTGAAATTCCAAAAAATAAAACACAACAAATACCTATGTTTACATTTAAAAAATTTTTACATTTAAAAAAAATCTTGACATTCAGGAGAAATTAATAGCTCAGTACCGCGATTCAGTAACTTCTTTTAACGATAGTCGAATCGTTAAAAAAAGAAAATTGCAAAATTATCAGTAAAATTTTAAAACGATATTCGCTATTATTAAAGTCAGCTGTTGTTGTTATCTAAACGACAACCATTTTTGTGTTGTTTATTCAATCGATAAAAACTTAAATTTTTAGGTTGAAATGTCGTCATACATAAATAAAAATCATAAAATAGTGAAAATATTTTGCTTTAATTAAAAAACTTTCTTATATAAATAAAAAAATTAAATAGCATATTCAATTCGTTATTTCATTTTCAAATAAATACACAGAAATATTAGTAAAAAAATAAAGATATTAAACATAAACATAAAATCATCCTGTCAAACACGAAGTAATTTGTTTTTTTTTTCTATTCTTCTTTGTGTTTTTCGCTTATTTTGACAGAGATGCCACTCGTTTACAATTTAAATAAATAGAAAAATAGTTTTGTCGACTGTCGTTAAGATGTATGTATGTACTTAGTGAATCACTTAATCCTTAGTGCAAACAACAATAGCTGTCGATATATTTCGCGATTGTCGGATCGTTGAAAGTTACAGAATCGCACTACAGAAAACATTAATTTAAATTCAATGAATTTTAGAAAACGTCAAATGAAATTTAAGAATTGGGAACATAAAAACTGTTACATAAAAAAACGCAATTTGATGAGAAAGTTATATTTTATATACAAATTTTCACAATTTTTTTTTGATGAAAATTTTAAGTTTTTCAGAAAATAAAGAGAACAAATTATTTTATTTAAAATGTTTGGGACATTTGGTTTTTTGCGTTTGGCATCCCTAATTTGAATATTTATTATTATAAATTTATTCTCCATGTTTTCCAAATATGCAATATTTTAATAAAAAAAATTGAGAGAGTTTTTTTTTTTGGTTATTATTTTGTTACTCCATCCGACCTATATGGCCGCAATGAAGAAATATTTGGCCAGTTAAAAGAAACTATACAGCCATCTCCAATTAGCACGATTTAATGCATATAGCCACCCTACACAACCATTACCTTTGCAATGGAGGTTAGGTCGATCTATTTAATTAGCAAAAACTAAATTAAACGAGAAGTTATGTCATATAACCGGAAACGCATGCATGTAGGTATATATCTAAATGCATGCCGATCACAACCACGATGACCAAAAAGCAAACACCGAAATAAATCCGAAATAATAGAGAAGACGAAAACCAACCCAAAGAATTTACTGAAATAATTTGGTATTAAGTTTAACAAATTGTTCACTTTTTCATTCACATTTATTATCAAGACTCAAACCGAGGTGGAGGGTATCAAAGAATTTAACACTCTTACTTGCTTTTTATTGGTTGCTTATATTTTATATTCGTATTGCATGAATTAATGAATTAATAAAAGGATATTTAAATATTAAATATGTCTCGTAGTCAGTTAAATTTATGAATGAAAAAGCATACAATTTTTATATTATAACAAATAAATATATATCTTAAATATAACTGTTGTTTTTATCTTTATCAATACGTTATATGCAAAGGCGAATATAATATTTATTCAAATCTAATAATTATGAATAAGAATTATTTTTTCGTTGCCTATAACTGCCTATAACATACAAAGAAAATAATATTAATTGGTATTATATAGTTATGGCTAAGAAAAAAAATTAAAGTTTAACTGTAATAGTTACTTTTTGATAAATATCTCATAAAATTTATAACTCTTATGTCCTCGTATAAATCTGTTTAATCGAAACTTTCTTTAATCGAAACTTTCTTTTCAAAAATAATCTATAAATATTGTTAAACAGTTAAAAGAAGAAATAAATATAAAAAATTGTTTCTTTTTTAAATCTGAATCAATTTTAAAAGTTTAAAAAAAATACTTCTCTTTTGAAGTATTTTGTAAGTATTGTAAACAAACTTCGATTATCTTGAAATAAAAAGTATATAAAAACAAACTTGTTAACAACAAACTAGAGAATTTTCCAACAGATTCGTTTATACAATTAAAATACTTTGTAGAAACAACTTAAAGGTAAAATATGCCAATACCAGCTCCTTTTCTTTATTTGCCAACATTGCTAATAGTAATCATGATGGGTAGTGCGATGCATATATTTAATTAAACCCATAAAATAGTTTTTATATTTTTGACATTTCTTTATTTATTCATATTGCAAATAATCTAACTTTAAATCGAATATTAAATTTATAAAAGCAAAAACGATATAACAAATACATTTTCTTTTTCTCCACAAAAAAAAAGTTTCATATATTGTATCTAATTGAAACCATCTTTAGTTTTTTTTCCATCATACTCGTATGTGCATTAGTTTCCTTTACAATATTATTTCTACAGAGGAAAAATTTTGCTTTTCTAAGCAAAACTATACAAAATATAACAACTTTTGTAACTATTTAATAATAATAATTCTCTCCATTCTTTATAAACTACTGCAGTACTGCATCACACACACACACACACACACACACAAACACACACACACACAAACACACACACACAGTCAAACACAAAGTCATGCATACAAATAGTTTTCTAATACATCAACATCCACTAGCACTGTACGAGCAGTGCACGTATTGATTTGCACATTCAGCATTATGTCGATTTGTAGCAATATTCGACCATAAGATATTAGTCCTTCTCTTTCTGCAAATGTTGTAGTAAGTATGTATGTATGTATGTATGTATGTATGTTTAATGGTTGATTATGTGGTTAACAAGATTTGTGTGTATTTGAGTGTGTTCGTTATTATAATAATCGAATAAATCTTGTACATGTGTCTGCAGTAATAACTGTAAATGTTCAACTTCTTATTGAAGAATGAACACGCATGCAGTTGTTAGCGGCTTCTGTGGTTAAATAAGAGAAAAGTTTAAGAAATGTACAATGAATCAGAAAACTGAATTCTAGATGAATATGTTTTTTTTTTTATACAAAATTATGGGAAAAATGTATGCTATAAAATTTTTAATCAACGACTTAATAATCAATATCCCGAAATATTGATCATGCTTTATACTTATTATGTCTAAATCCATTAAACTGTTATTCTTCATATATAAAATACTAATTCACAAACACAATTTTATACTCCACCACCATTTTGTACTCCGAAAATTTGTCAATTAAAAAACAAAATACAAACAAATTATTTTTTTTTTTCAAGTAAAACGAATATGTATCGGATGAATTTTTAATGTAGAGAAATTAAAAAGCATTGGCCAATGCCAACACCGAGTGAAGATAAAAAAATTTTGCTAAGAATTGCATGAACTAAAAAATCAAAGAATTTGCGCCTAATGCAATATACATCCCGGCATTAACTCTCCGATTAGTAAGCCTCAGGTTGGCCTTAAAATAGTCCGCAGGGACCTATAACAAATTCTATGGTGTTCTGCTTGATGGCGTGTTGATCGATGGTTTTGGTTATTAATTTTAGATTATATGAAGTAATAGTAAGGCATAAAAATATATTTATCTCTAATTTCGGTTTTATTTAAATAAAAATACATGACAAAATAAAATAAACCACTGTTGTGATGCTTCTTGCCGATTTTCCAGTTAGAGTGTGCAGGTATTGCAACGATGCACTAATGTAGAATGCTCAGCATAAACTGCTTTTTTGCAAGTAAAGCAAGGTTAGGTTAGGTTAGGTTGAAAGTGGCTGCTAAACTAAAGGAAAAGCACACTTAGACTCTGGGGTCCTTTGTGATACCACGGGACGAATAGGTGATCCCCTCAGTCCCCACCGTAGAACCAGTTTGAGCGCCTGATGAAGCCCCTGATATGTGAAAAGTCCACATTTGAGAGATCAGAGAGATCGCGAAGAAACGGCGATCCCAATGTTCGAAGTCTCGTTCTGGAGAACGCCGGGCAATAGCAAAATAAGTGTTCTATGCTCTCCACCTCCTCCACATCCATGCAGCTACGATAGAAGTCATTTGACGAGACCCTGGCGCGTCCAGCGTGTCTCCATATTAGGCAGTGCCCAGTGATAACAGCAACTACTGTTGATATCTCCCCACGGGGGAGTGATAGTAGCGCGCTAGTGCGCTTATGAGCTTTAGAGCCGGCCAGATCTGTCTCGTGATCCTGCACGTTGATCCATTAGCCCGTCTGTTGTTGGTTATGCCGGCGGTGTGAAGCCGAAGTTCCAGCTTGCAAGATTCCAGGGGTATACAAACACATTCAAAGTCCGCTGGAACCCGTAAGGTAGTGCCCTGTCTTGCCAACTCGTCAGCTTTACAGTTTCGGGGTATATTCCTGTTTCCTGGGACCCATATTAGTCTGATGTCGAACTGCTTGGCCATCTCATTTAAAAACGTGCGGCAGCTAAGGGTAGTTCTTATTTTCAGGAACATTGATTCCAAGGATTTTACCGCGGCCTGACTATCAGAGTAGATGTTGACTGCGGTTGTAGACAGAATATTCCGACCCAACCAGTCAGCAACTTCCTTTATTGCCAGTACTTCTGCCTGATAAACACTGCAGTGGTCTGGCAACCTGCGAGCCAGATTTGATCCAAGCTCCTTTGAATAGACTCCGAAACCAACTTGACCACACAATTTCGATCCGTCAGTATAGAAATTTATCGAACGCCTGCTACCTGGAATCCTCCCTGACCAGGATTCCCTGGTCGGTATCAGAGTTTTGTAGTGTCGTTCGAATACACTCCTCGGAGTAGTGTAATCCACGTTCAATGGTAAGTTCCTGTTATTCGGGATCACTCCATGGCCACAATTATGACCACGCCATTGTATTGTGCTTGTTAGTCTAATGGCCGATGAGGCCGCTGAATGCTTTCCTAATATGTCCAACGGTATTAGGTGTAAGAGGATGTTCAAGGCATCCGTAGGTGTAGTACGAAGGGCACCAGTGATACACATGGAAGCCATTCTCTGTAACCTTGCAAGAAGGTTGGTATTAGAGGCCTTCTCGAGAGCAGGCCACCAAACGATGACCCCGTACAGCAGTATTGGGCGAACCACCGCTGTGTAGATCCAGTAAGCAATTTTCGGGCTGAAGCCCCACCGCTTACCAATGGCCTTTTTGCAGGAGTATAAAGCTATAGTCGCCTTCTTCGCCCTTTCCTCCAAGTTCCGTCTGAAGTTCAGCTTCCTGTCCAGGAATACGCCAATATACATGGCTCAATCAGAGAAGGCGATATCAGCACCGTAAAGACAAATAGGGTCGAAGGTATCTTACACTTCTCCGTGAAAAGAACAAGTTCCGTTTTGGTCGGATTTACCCCCAGACTGCAACTACTTGCCCAGCTAGATAGCATAGTGTAGAATGTCTCTAAGTGTGGATAGAAACTTCCCATTTACGGCTATGGCCACGTCATCAGCATAGGCGACCACGTTGCAGCCTTGTCTCGCCAAAGAAAGTGGCATTGAGTTCATCGCTAATCGGGATATTACAATCGTTCCCAATTTAGACGTTATCCGCCTATTGGCTGGCAGATTTCCAATCAGTGAGATGATCACGAAATTCACTCCTAGACTAGATAGTGTCACTAATATCGAGTCCGGTGTGACATTGTTAAAAGCCCCTTCTATATCATGGTGTATTCTCCTACCGAGAGTGATTTCTCGGTGGTACTCACAAGCTCTTGAAGAGCTGTTTCGGTTGACCTTCTCTTGCTGTAAGCGTGTTGTCGCACCGACAGCAGCTTAGGATCAATAACTCTTCGTAAGTAAGAATCTATCATACGCTCCATTGTCTTTATTAAGAACGATGATAGACTTATTGGTCTGAAGTCTTTTTGGATAGTGTGTAAATTTTTTCCAGCTTTTGGAATGAACATCACTTTCGTCTCCCTCCACTTCAGCGATATATAAGCTTAGTTGATAAAGCGAGTAAAAAGCCTACATAGCCAAGGGGAAATGTAGTCCGACACGTGCTGCATTTCAGATGGAATGATACCGACAGGTCCTTGAGATTTGCAAGGTTTGAAGCTTCTAATCGCCCAGTTCAGTGTTGGTATGTTGACTATCTCCGAAGCAATATCCGTCGCACTAGCGTCTGAGTATTCTGACGCCTGAAGCGACGTAGGGGAGTTGCCCGGAAAATGGGTATCCAGCAGCAGGCTTAGTGATTCCCTACTAGAGGTAGTCCACACCCCCAATGGATCTTTCCGATAACCTAATGTGTGAGGGGTAGAAGCCAGAACCTTTCACAACCTGGATGCTTCGGAAATGTCTTCTATATTATCACAGAATTTTTTCCAAGGATCACATTTTGCCGTTCTAATCTTCTTCTTGTAGGTCCTAAGCTGCAGCTTGTAGCCCAACCAATCCTCATCCGCTCTTGAAAACTTTGCCTTGTTAAAGAGTTTCCTGCAGGAGTCTCTGCCCTGTTGCAGCTCGCTAGACCACCATGGTGGTTTCTTCTTGCCCTTTGGCCTTGCCGCGGGGCAAGAAGCATCTAAAGATTTGTTAAAAACCATCGTAATATGATCCACAAGACCATCTATGTCCTCGGAATTACGCGGTTCCGATAAGGTTATTGTCACCAATAACCCGGTAAAGGTTTTCCTATTCTTAACCCAATTTGTCCTCTTCAGATTTCTGGGGACACTTTCCACCGGGTTTTTTTGTCTAAGAAAAAATTCAATGTATCGATGGTCAGAAAAGGAGTGGTCATCCAACACCCTCCAACAATCAATTTTATCAAATATTGTGTCCGATACAAAGGTAACGTCAGGAACCTTCCTACGAATGCTAGTTACAAAAGTCGGTTCATTTCCTTGTTACATTTATATAGGTTAGTAGTAAATAAAAACTCCAAAGGTAACTCACCTCTTTCTTTCAAATTGGTACTTCTCCAGATCGGATGATGTGCATTGACGCCACAGCACAGCACTAATTGGTGTGTAGTCCTTTCGGCTTCCCGGATTAGCTTTGCCACATTGACTGTCGGGATAGGCCTACGAATGCTAGTTACAAAAGTCGGTTCATTTCCTTGTTACATTTATATAGGTTAGTAGTAAATAAAAACTCCAAAGGTAACTCACCTCTTTCTTTCAAATTGGTACTTCTCCAGATCGGATGATGTGCATTGACGTCACAGCACAGCACTAATTGGTGTGTAGTCCTTTCGGCTTCCCGGATTAGCTTTGCCACATTGACTGTCGGGATAGGCCTAGGATCACAAAAATAGACGGAGGCGAGCCAGATTGATTTCCCATCTAACTCCACGCTGGCCGCTATTACATCCCTGTCACTGAAATTAGATAACAAGAAAATATTAAGGCTGTTCCTCGCCAAAATGCAGGTCCTTGGTGTACCTTTATCTTTAGCGACGAACAGCTTGTAATCAGGAGTCTTCAGTCCACAAACCCTGCCTCCACAGACCCAGGGCTCTTGGGTGAAAACTATGTCTACTTCACCTATCGTTAGGCGAAGTAGAAGTGCAGCCGTGGCGGCTTTACAGTGATGGAGATTTATCTGTAGGAGCCGCATCATCTGTAGCTGCCTGCACGTCCATCTTCCTTACCGTGATTTCGGCCTCGTCCTCCGAGCTATCAAGCAGGTCATCTTCGCCACCAAATAGGCCAGCTGAGAGGTCCTGTTCTTCAGTGATCTTCTTAGCCCATGTGAGCGATTCTCTCTGTTTTTCAGACAGCGTCGCTGGATTTAATTTCCCTAACCTTTCGATGATCTTTAGGCACAACCTTCTCTGGTTGAATTCGGACCGACAACGGACCCCAACCCACTTGAGTTTTGACCAGAGGTCGCAGCGTTTTCTACTTGGCCAGACTGCTGGGTCTTAGCCTTTGAACAGCTGCTAGCTGAGCTAGTGGCAGACTGTGAGGCAGAGCTTCGAATTTCGTTTTGTTTTTGTTTTTTTTTGTTATTTTAAAATTTGCCTCCATTTGGGTCCCACGAGTGCACGAGAAAGAATAACAGCCGCGTCATAGCCCCCAGTAACGCAGTAAGGGCGGCCCACTGCCTCTATCTACTCGCAGAGGTGCCCAGGTATTAGCGAGGCTCCGTTAAAATACAGTCGGTAACCCCTGACTGCAAACCGTCCGATGAGCACGGGTCGCGTAACACTCCGGATTAGGGGTGAGTAACCTTTGGTCGTGCACCTTCAAGGTTCTAGATATGGCCCAGGTTCAGGAAGAGGTACTGAAACAGTAAAACCCATTCCTTTACCGGCCTCATACAAGGAACCGCAGTGCACTTAAGCCACCGCATCGCGACAAGATTGTTACTCGTGGCGGTAAAGCAATACGCTCTGATTTAACGTTAGCTTCCGTACTCCACACGACATAACTGTCATGACAGCCGATTTGATCGGGGCGCAATAGAAGGTGAACCTACTGCTGTCGGTCTTGCTACTACCTACACGGGCAAAAAATATTTAGTTTTTCTGCTTTTGTCTGTTTCACAATTATTTTATTTTACCGTTACATTAAATGCTTCCATAGCACTACGAATACTGGGATACTTCGTTCTTCGATATTAGGCAATGCTAATTGCAGTGTGAGCAACTGCAAAAATGAGCGTCGGTTATAGGTTTTTTTACTGGCTTAATTCCATTATTTATATATTTATTTATTTATTTATTTATTTATTTATTTATTTATTTATTTAATTATTTATTTATTTATTTATTTATTTATTTATTTATTTATTTATTTATTTATTTATTTATTTATTTATTTATTTATTTATTTATTTATTTAGGTTACTAATTTACATTTTACAGACTATGAACCGTATGCAAAAAAAGTGTACTTCAAGTACACTTTAAAAATAATTTTGTTTGAAAAAGTCTAATTGAAGTACACTTTAGTTTTTTTGCATACGGCCCTATAAGAATATAATAATGTTTGTAAAATAATTAATACTAGCAGATTCCAGCGCTGGAAATTCGAGTGCAATTTCTAGACAACTTTATTTTTCAACTTAGCCAATTCACAAACCAACACCGTTTTTGGTTTATTATTATTGTGAATGAAGAAAACAAACTCATTAACAAACATGTCAATAAATTTAATAAACACACTCATAGCACATGTATAATTTTATTTATGCGTTAGTAGCAATTTTAAATGCAATTTACTCAAAATAAAGAAAAAAAATTAAAAATCTGTAAATCTGGTGATCAGCTAAAAAGCAATACCTTTCAAATAACATAAGTTTTGTCAAAATCAGGATAAAATGGTAAAACAAAACATTGGTAACAATAAATTGCCTAGCGTATTAATATTATTTTTATATTTATGGGCGGCGCCACGCCTAAAAAGTTTTCCATCTAAAAAAATAAAAAATTATAATCATTAATATCGCTTATGTAAGTAAAAGATAACTGGAAAATATTTGCATCTCCTAAAGATCGTTATATGATAGTGAAATCATTTGCTGGATTGTTATCGTTCATTCGGAAATTTTATTTTTAATTAATTGCAACTTCATACTGCAACAATATCATTTCAAAATGCCAGAGGAATATAACATTTTTTCTGCAGCAATTAAGTTTGTCCTTCTTTATTCTTTAATTTATTTTTTTAAGTGAGATTGTTATTATGACATGCAATGGTTAAAGTTACTTGGGAAAGTTCATAAAAAGTTTCATTTTAAATAAACAAAATCTTTGAAAAATAAGTCTAAGAAAAAACAATTAATTGTTTTGTTCGCTATGCTGAAAAATTTAAATTAATATTAACTAAAGCATAAAACTATTTAAAAAACCGTTAATTAAAATTTATATTTTCAGTTTATCTGTATCTTATTTAGCTAATCCAAGAATCATTAACAAATATTATATTGTAGTGAATATACAATATTCGGTCTTGCCAGAATTTTATTTTCTTATTGTTAATTTTTATTTTCAAATGCAACAATAATTGCTGTCATTATGATGTTGTTATCTTTTTTTAGTTTATTATCTGTATTGCTATATGTTTCATCATGTTCAAATCGAAACTGTACTCTTATTGTTGCATACTCGTATAAAGAATATTCAGAAGATTACAAAAAAACGGAAGTAATTTAATACATTATCTACAAATAATGCACTGGCAGAACTAAATAGCAGAAAATGTCTGTACAATAAACAGAAATTATTTGTCTTTATATTAACGCTCTCTGAGCCGGCAATAATAAAGTTTAATAAAAAGTTTTTAAATAATCATGATGTAAAGAACATTTTAGTTCACAACAGTCGTAAATCATAATATTATTATTTAATAATTAATTATAATTAATCGGTTTCAAGAGACCCATTAATGGGGTTTTATAACTTTTAACTTCATTACGGCAATATAGAGTCTGCCTTCGAAGATTTATGAGAAATTGAAGTTTATTCATAAAAAAAATTTTGAGTTTGTCACTATACATAATTGAGATTTGGTTTATATATGTTAGTATTAGTTTATGTCAAAGATTTGTTGGGTTCTTTATTAAATGACTAATCGCAACAATTACACAGTTGGCTGATTATACAACCATTGTCAAGCATAAAACCATCTACTACGATGACAATGACATAACGAGACATGCTTTCAGCTACAAGTTTATTTGTCGTAGAACTAATTACTTTAAACGATAATAGCGATGTCGTAATAACGAATACTCCACGAAATAAATAAAAGCTCTACTGGCAATATCTTATTAAAAAAAATTATTATTGA